>BMAW01081713.1:193194-390279 GCA_019974015.1 Nephila pilipes | reverse complement strand
CAATAAATTATTAAATTGAATATATTTAAGCTAAATATAATTAAAATTAAAGCAGACAATAAATTATTAAATTGATTATCTCTAGGCTAAATGTAATTAAAATTAAGGTGAACAATAAATTATTAAATTGAATATTATATCAGCTACATGTCATTAAAATTAAAGCAAAAGCTAAATTATTAAATTGATTATATTTAAGCTAAATGTCATTAAAATTGAAGCAAACGAAAAAAAAATTGAACTGGTACGCGATAAGTGATCCAACTACATCGCGTACCACATCACTTTTAAATAATGAAAAGTGATGTGGTACGCGAAAAATGATCCAAATAAAACAATAGTCCTTTGGGTGGCGAATAAAATAATCAAACTTAAGAACTTCCAAAGGGCTATAGTTTCAGTTGGATCACTTTTCGCGAGCCAGAACACTTTTCAATTTTTTTATCGTTTGCTTCAATTTTAATAACATTTAGCTCAAATATATTCAATTTAATAATTTATCGTTTGCTTTCATTTTAATATCGGAAAAGTTTACTATTGTCCATTTCTCAATATTTCATCGTTTACTTTAATTCTTATATTTAAATGAGTAATTTAATAATAATTATTTAAAAAAAAACGCACCTTGTGTGGCTAAATCTTTTCTTTGCAAAATTTTGCATACAACTTTTTTGAAGTTGAGTTTTTTATTTTATTCTATAAGCTGTTCGTCAACATTAAATATCCCCCTAAAAATAAACTTGTTCTATCCTTATGCTTAAAATATTCATCGAGAATAAATAAAACTCAAGTGCATAATCATACGGCAAAATAACATCAAAATAGAACCACTATTCTGTCGGAATTATTATATTTATAATAGGCATAAACAACGATTTCCTTTACACACAAAAAATAAACAAATATGAATTGTTCTTACTTAAACCATTACATGAAAACAGTTAAAAAATAAATAAATTGGCTTGGTGCCAAAACAGAACAAGCAGCTCATAAGAATACAATGATATGCGATTTTATGAATACAGGTCGACTTTCGAATTTCTAAATGCAATTGCTAAACACATTCAAGAACACATCTAACTTATTTGGTATACAATGTCTTCAAAATAGATACAATTAATCAGATGGATTATCAATTACAAATATGCAGATTACACATGCGTTAAATGAACCACTTTTAATAGCTCTTGGGACGAAAATTCCGAATCCATATAAACAATATTTTCCCCTTGAAAGAACGAAATTTATATATGCAAACAGCCAAATAAGACTCGGTATACTGATGTTTCTTTTTTTTTTTTTTCCTTCTGTTGTGAAATTCTTTCTAATTTTCCTAACGGAACAAACTTTTAACTCTATGCTTCTATATAATTTCGCCCAGACAATTAAAATAGGGAGAAGGAATTTACACAAAACATGAAACCTCTCACCTGATACGATCTCGTCGATTGCGCCAGTAAGAATTTCCAATCCCTGGACGAGTGGTTGAAAAGCGGTGAGGATGGATATACAACAAATAACAAGTTCGTTTATATTTTTTTTTAGCTGCCAAACTTTAATTATTTATTGATGCAGCACAATATCCAACAAAATTATCATTTACTGTTCACCACGCCAGCCAACATGGCGGCTTCCCGCTATTTTAATCCTTTTCAAACCGAACGTAGAGTTGAGTTGTTTCTCTTCAACTCTTAGTGGATTTGAATTGATACTTTGTAGATCTTTATTAGTACAAATTAAAAATGCATCCTAGCACGATTTTAAAGACTCGCGTTTTGTCACCAACTGATTCATAGCACTCACTGGTCGGACAAATTATCATTATTTGATGTTTTGTTTTAAACAAGCCGTACTTTTATTTAGCTACCCAAGGATCTATTGTTTTAGTTGGACCACTTTTGGCGTACCAGATCATTTTTCAATTTTTTTTATCTTTTGCTTTAATTTTAATTACATTTAGCTTAAATATATTCAATTTAATAATTTATTGTTTCCTTTAATTTTAATATCGGAAAAGTTTACTATTGTCCATTTCTCGGTATTTCATCGCGTACTTTAATTTTAAAACGTTTTTCTGAATTTCACTTGGTGTGTGTGTGTGTGTGTCATCAAATTTTCTATCGTTAATTTAACCAACTTCCCATCAAGCTAGAGCTCTGAAACTTTGGGAATCGTTCTCACTCGCCTAACGATGCGATATTTAGACATTTGCGACAAGTTTTAGCTAGTATTTTCTTCAATAATGCAGTTTATCCCAACCACTTGGCGCGATTTCAAAAATTGGCACCAATCTTGGCGATTTTTTTTGTTTGGCTGAACGTTAAGTCCGTAAAACGGACCAGGATAGCCACATTTGGCAAAATACTGCCGAATAATTCTTGTCGCCAAGAGTGATTGGGTTAAACTGCATTCCAACCATTTAATTTACCGGATGAATTAATTTGAATTAATTAATTTTAGTTACTTTTAACGTTTTTATGTATTCAACTTGGTGTGTGTTTCTGTGTGTGTGTGTATCAGTGTGTCATCAAATTTTCTATCGTTAAATTAACCAACTTCCCATCAAACCAGAGGTCTGAAATTTCGGGAACCGTTCTTACTTGCCTAACAATGCAATATTTAGATATTTGCGACCAGTTTTAACTAATATTTCAATAATTTTTCTTATTAAACTTTGCCACTATATAAAAACGTTGTTTTTAAAAACGTTGGTTTTTATCTCGAATTATTTATATTTAATTAAGTAAATTATTAATAATTATAAACAAAGTGCACCTTGGGAGGCTTAATCTGCTCTTTGCAAAACTTTTTTTATAGAACTTTTTTAATATTTAAAGAAATTAAATCTAATTAATTTTGATTTTTCAAAATACTTCGATATATACGTAATACATGTGTCATATTGTTCATTTGAGGAAAATTATAAAATAAAGATTAACATTTCAAATAAAAAATTACTCTTTAGTATTCAAATTCAACAACAGTAAAGTTGGTATCAAGAGTCAGTTTTTACACTTCCTTAGATTTCCCCAAACCTCAGTTACTCTTTTTTGTTCATAAATTTCTTCGCCCTCTCCTCATTCCCAATAGCGTCATTGCCCACTTCTACTTACTTGTGTATTACAACAGCTTGCATACACACACACACACACACACATATATATATATATTGCAAGAGCAAGAACAGTAGACAAGTGATGAATACACATCGAAAATATTTGACTTAACATCTCAAATATTTAGTTTATCTCACATTAATACGGGCTGATTAAACGTCTTTTGTGCGTTCCATCTACCCAAATGATCCCCTCAGGTATTGTATTGGAAGATGAAAACCTATCTCAAATATTTGACTTAGTCATTTTCTATAGTTTACGGGAATCCAATAACAAGGACAGCACAAACGGACTTCGTATCGAGAGAATGAGCAAGAAATGATACCGATAATATACAGAAACTACTTCAGAATATTCTATCATTTTGATTCATGATAAAAATGATTCTAGAACGGTTGTCATAAGACATGAAACATATTTTTCAACAAAAAACTAGCTTCGGTATATTATCGTTAGTACGTTCCAATATGATTTCTTCATCATTAATACTACTGCGGAACATTCCATCATTTCGATTCACGATAGAAATTATTCTAGAACAATTATTATCTGGTATGAAACATATTTTTTAACACAATTTTTTTTCGCTGCAACTCTCGCATTGTTTAATTACAAATTCAAGGAAAGGAGCAAATGCTGCGAAATACCCTCTCTCTCGGTAATTCAGCAGATATCGAACCATATGAGATGACTGGAAAATTACTATTAATAATTCCCTTATTCTGTTCTTTTAATAATATACATTAATAAAAGTCAAAGCACAGGTAACATTACAAAAAATGTCGAAATATCTGTGCTTAATCACATATAAAAGCACCTTAAAACAATAGGATACTTTTCTTTAAAAAACTTCATCTCAATTACCTATCATTTTCGAAAATAGCATTCTTGTAGTAATTTGTGCTTACTCGCACATTGTTTTATAGTTTCTTTCAAAACTAGTTTTTGGATAATCATACGTTAAAAAATTTCTGACAATTTTATAAGTTTCCTTTTAAAATTTTATACTCTTGAAAATAATCTTGATATCGAACCAGAGAACTTTCACACTACCAAAAACGCCGGATTACTGTAGAATGACTAAAAATAACACATTTAATAATATTATTTATAATTATGTAATATTTAGGGTGACCTTGGCGCTTAACTTGATGACAAATCTGATCGACAAATATCGCCACCCCATTTGGGGATAAAACTTGATTCCACTAGAGGAGAGAAGGAGCCCTGAGATACTTCTGGGGAGTTCTTTAAAGTTTATAATCAACTACTGCGTGTGCCGGTCAGAGATTGTAGGCAATATGTGTTAATACGATATTGTGATTTCAATTGCCGTGTTTGAATTTGTGTTATTATATAGATTTATAAAATGTAAATATATTTTTTATTATTTCACGTAACAAGGAAATAAACTTGGATTTGCTTGGAAAGAACTTGCTTTTTAATTGTGTGGACTTTTCTTGCATTTAAAAGACGATCTACCACTTATAAAAATATTTCCATTCTGCTCTCCTATAATCCGGGGGTGACCCTTTAAATGAAACCTGTTGTCGGCATTTCATTATGACATGCAAAAGTTATTTGCAGGAATTGATTCCTAAGAGATGGCAACAATTTTTCCGAGTAGGTCGTCGCTAAAAGCATGGCTTTCTATCGGATTCCACACTCGGGAGGTAAACATACCGAATAATCTTAATCACACACCCCTTCCATCGAGAGTACATTTCCTCCTCCTCCCAATTTAAATTTAATTTTAATTACCTCCTTCGGTCTTACAAATTACTATTACTTATAATTTTGTTTAGATATTGTTTCATGCATAATTATTTATTTCATGCTGTTCATATACTTTTCTTTTAAAACAAACTGATTTTCACCGATAGGGTTTCGTTTCTTACTTTGTTTCTCATTCTACAGAATAAAATCTTCAAGCGTGGAATTATTTAGATATTTACTGCGCGCGCGAGAGAGAGAGAGTCCTTTTTTTAAATTTAAACGTTTTTCAAGTTTGAAGTAGGGGTGTATATTTTAGTGAAAAAAATCAGAAAATACAGCTTCCTTTATAACGTGACAGTTTCTAAATTTAACCGTTCTCAAGTGACCGTTTATCCACATTTTTCTTTTCTGAAAAGGGGGGGTGAGCCTATTTTACGTATTTCACAGACATCAGAAGTTCTGATAAAAATTATAATTAAAAAAAATACTGCATGTTGCGTTACCTTTTATAAGATATTTTCCTAAATGAAAAAAAAACTTCGTTTTTTCTAAAGCTATAATGAATAAAACGAAAAATCTTTTGATTACTTAAAATATTGAAAGATAGCTCTGCGTTTTTGCATTTCATAACTTTTCGTGATTATACTAATTCTACAGTTCCACTATCTGTTTGATGTTATCTTTGCCTTAATAACTATCAACGATATCAGTAAAAACATACCTAGAGGTGACTCGATTTCTCATCCTGAAAGTTCCAATCATCATGGATCTGATATGGAACATGACGAGAGGAAATGTTTTTCAAAATGAGTGTTTCATGCGAAGGAACGTATAAAATGACGCGGGAAAATAATCCAAAAACCTTGATGATCCAAATTTTCGAATTATTTTCAATCACCTATGTGATCGTATCGAATGTGAGATAAGGCTAAAAAATATCAAATTAAAAAGAGTATGAAGCATCAAATATCGGTGCCACCTATTTTTAAGTTTAATCATTGTATATTTTTAGGAAATTTATATTACATGCAATGATGCAAAAGTATGATTTTTATATAGCATGGTAACGTACTTTTTATTTCATCCCATTACCCGGTAATTTATTTATCTTCTAAAAAATCACTCCCTGGATAGATCTTAAATCTCAAACTCTGTCCATTGTAAAGTGTGAGTAATGATATATTAATAAATTCCCTATACCTGTAATGAATACGCAGTTCAACTGAAATATCGCCGCCAAAGAACTCTGCGTTATGATTACTCGTCTACAGAGGCCTCGTGTTCTGTTTTGTTGTTCGGTAACAGTATACTGTAGAAATTGTGCATAAATGACTTTTTAGAAAGTCCTTTATCTGCATTTCTTTGTTACCTTTTGAGCAGTTGTTGAAAACCTATGATTGGTGATTTCGTGTGTGTGTCTGCTCAGTTACTTATGATTACGAATTTGAGAAGTGCAACTCAATTCGAAAGAAAAAAAATTCGAATGGGTGACATGTATTTTGGAAGGTTCACTCTTATTATTAGTTTTACATTTCACGAATGTTTTTTGTTCTGCTTTATTCATCCATCCAACGAGATCACGTTTTCTCTGCTCAAATAAATTCCTTGCATAGTTGTCCCTAAACTGTTTACAAAGGTCGTTCAGTAAGTCCTTAGATAAAGACAGAAAAACAAACTATTTGAGGGAGATTTCCATTTTATTTTTCAACTTAATCTCCTTTTAGTTCTATATACTTTTCCAAGGGCCTCTCCAACCTTTTAAAGCCATATAAGAAGTAAGATGTCTGAATGTCTTCAAAATAGGCATCAGTTTGGACGATGGCATCTTCTTTCGACGTAAACCGTTGTCCGCAGAGCCATTTTTTTGAAGTTTCGAAATTTAAAAAAAAAAAAAATTAGTGGGAGCCAAATACGGAGAATGTTGCATAATTCGAACTTTCAATTCCATGATTTAGGCCATCGAAATTACACATGTGTGCACCCGTGCTTGATGGAAGATCTTTTTCAAATGAGGACTTTTTTTCTGATTTCCTCTCTCAACCGGTGCAATAACGACGCATGATACTCTACAGTTATTGTTTTTCCTTCTTTCCAGTAATCTGTGTAGATGATTCAGCGGGCATTCTAAACACCGTGGCCATCATCTTGCTGGTCCATTTCGCCGTCTTTGCTTTCTTCGGAGCCCTTTTGCCTTAAAACACCCACTGTTTTGACTGTTCCTTTGTCTCTGGAGTGTAGCAGTCTATCCATGTTTAATCCACAGTTATGTATCGACGCAGAACCTAGTCAGGATTGCGATGGAAAAGCACCAAAATAGCCTCAGATTCGGCCACTCAATTGCTTTTATTTTTCATTGAGAGCAAGCGCGGCACCCATCTTGCCCAGACTTTTTCCCCACCCAATTGTTCGTGCAAAATTGAAAATACTGTTCCTTGCGATATGTCAGCTGCCTCAACTATTTTGCACTCTTTGAATCGTCGATCACTCAAAACCATATCGTGAAATTTAGTCGATCTCATTCCAGGAGTAGTCACTTCCACTGGACATTCTGAATGACGTTTATGGATGATCGTCCATATTTAAACTCGTTTACCTAATTATAAACAGTTGCAAACACAGGGGCAGGTATGCCATTTACTTCATCCGACTCGGCATTTTTTTAAAAAGTTTTTCTTATTTTGCTTCCTTTTGATACAGTTTTGTTTCCTTTTTTATATAAGTTTCCTCTTTTGTAGTTTTTCTCGACGATGATTTGTACTTTTGTTTCTCCATCAGCTCTTTGTTGGTGTTTTTATATTTCATTATACGGTATTCCCTCTAGGATCCGGCGTTTTAAAAATTATTTTATGGTTCCTATTTCAATGGAGTAATGTGGATTATTATTACAACTTAATACGCTTTTGAATTCTAGTTCCTTCTCGTGTTTGACACTTTATTTGCGTGTATATTAAACTTTATGCAACAATGCATAGCTTTTGCTGATGGTGTACGTTGTGATTAGTGATTTTCCAGTTATCCGACGATGCTCTGGTCCGATATTTACAGTATTGCCGGGAGTACTGTATTCACTTTTAACGGCATATATCAAATTAAATACATAGGTATATTGAAAAACACATAACTGTAACGAGTGAATCATTATTGAGTATGTGTTTGGAGATGGATTACGTCCAGAGATCGCCAAACTTTTTAGCCTCAAGACCACTCTGGTTCCTCCAATCAATCCCAAGGGCTAAGGTTCATAAAAGAATTACGCTCAAATTTTCGTTTCGTTGGCGAGTGAGTTATGTACGGCGCGGAGATGGTCCGTGCTGCTGTTGGTACTAACGGACAAGTGTCAAGGACATGTCATTATAGTGGTGATAGCCGATGCGCCTACTGTGCGTTACGTTTCCACCATGCTAAATGTAAACGGTGTCCTCTTGCGGAAAGTAAGAAGTGAAGTGCAGGGCGCGTGGCAGTGGTATCCAAATGGTCACGGAAGCGAACCAGCATTGTTTCCATCGAGTCCGTGGTTCGAATCCAGATTCTACCGAAGACTCGCCGTGAATCGTAAATCACTTATTATAAGTTTTTAGGTTGATTGATTGGTTTTATCGACAACGCACTAGAAGCAACACGAGGACTATTGCGATGGACCTCGTCATTTTGAACCTTGATCAAGTGACGAGAACAACACCTCTCAGCTGGCACTTACCTCACTAAATTTCCCCACCACATCAACAGTAGGAATTTGGCCTCGACCGATTTAAGGTGCTTCAACCTCGGCTACACGGCGGGTCTTTAGTGGCATCAAGACTCGAACCCACGACTCGAAAAAAACCGCCAGCTAGGAGTCCGCGACTATGACCACTTAGTTACCGCGACCACGTAAGCTTTTAGGATGCAAAGTTCTTTTCTTTCATTAGTTTTTTTCAATTAAAATGTTTCATTTCATTATGTGCGTCAATTATTATGTTTTTCTCACAATGTAAACTTTACATTGTAATCAAAATAAACTGGGCCCAGCAGTATCGGTGGTGCTTGGGGGGTCGGCGTCACTCTGCGGGCAACAGTGTGGAGACCCCTGGATGAATCGATAAAAGATCGAAAATAATTTATGAAGTGGATATTAAATATCACAAAAACACAGAAAGAAAATCGGCGAATAAAATTGCAAATAATGTTTAAAAAATTATTGTATGTCTCAGAGGTATGAAATAATACTTTGTGTTTTCGTTGTACTCAACCATTTACTTCGATTTATTTTGTAAAATTGCCAATGCTTTAAAATTTAAAGGAAAAATTAACTACAAAAATTAACGCTGCAAATAATATGTCAAATTAATTATGACATTGCTAAACTTTTTATTTCCCCCCGATCCCGAATAAAGTTATCAAATTTTGTTTTTATGGATTAATTATCCGAGGCACATTTTAAGTATTTCGGTGTTTGAATTATAATTATACATCTATTACATTTTGTTCATTTTTTGCTATTATACTTTCATAATGAATTTTACATTTTCCTATTATTTAGAAATTCGGAGAGGTTTTTAAGTGTTCAGTTATTTTTAAATGGTTCCTTATCTTTTCTTTCTTTTTTTTCAAGCGGGTCTTGTTTCGATTTTTTTTCTTAAATTCCTTACGTAAAGTAAGGAATTCAAGAAAAAAATAATTCTAGGCATGTCTTACACATGCTTAGAATTGAGATTTCCCAACCTTACACATTTTTGAACAACCTCCTAAATTTATAAATGATAAATAAATATGCTTATCGATTTCAATTTCGCATAAACTTTCTGTAATTATAATTATGCATATTTATTTTATTCGTATGACATTCATCAATTGTTTGAAATTATAAATATTTAATCACATTTTGATTTTACTAAATTCTTTCAATAGGGTTCGTTTATTAAAGACACAAAGTTCTTTATTAATTTTGAGTAAAATAAGCCAACATCTTTTCTAAATTAATTCTTTTTGCCGAAAAATTCGTTCGGAAAGTATAACCTTATTCTTTTTTAATCTTGGGATTCTGATTTCAAAACTCACCCTAACATCACGAGATTGATTAAATCATCCAGTCCTCGTGGTAAGTTGCAAAGAAATAAATATAAACAAATGAAAGCATTTTAAAATCAAGCTTTTGTTTATAAAAGTGGACTAAAAGGCGTGAAAATAATTTCTTAAATGTTAAGCAATATATGATTTATATGAAAGCCCGAAGTGTTTAATTAAGATTCAAGGTAATGACGAATAAATGCCACTTATATATGAGGTCGAAAGAGGTAAGAACGCGCTACAAGTGTTTATAAATTCCATATTATTTTGCATTAAAAATATTTTTTTCATACCTTTTAGCTCACTTTTAAACTTGATTTAAAAAGATTTGTTCACTCGCAATTATTAGCCTACCCAAGCGGCTATTGTTTTAGTTAACCCAAAATTGTCGTACTTGATCACTTTTCAAAAATGTATCTTGTTTTAGCGCATATTTTTTATGTCTGCTTTCACCAATAACGAACTTAATTTTCGAAAAAAAGTCACAATAAATTTCTCCCGAATTGTTTATCGGATTGAAATAAAATAGATGCAATATATGTCTGATATCTACTTTCAACACTCTTGAACTCAATTTTCAAAAATATGCAGTAATAAATTTCCCCCAATTTTTTTAATGGATTAAAGCGAAACAAATATAAACATTAAGTATTTTATTTACTTATCGATTTATGTATTACCTTAAATCATGTGTGAACTGGAATCGAGATATGACTGAAAATAAATAACATTATTCGGAATTTTAAGACAGCTGTGAAGCAGCTATTTTTTTTAGTCACCTAAGGGGCTTATTGTTTTAGGTGGATCACTTTTGGCATACCAGGTCACTTTTCAATTTCTTATTGTTTGCTTCCATTTTAATTACATTTAGCTTGAATATATTCAGTTTAATAATTTATTATTTGCTTCATGTAGATAATTACACGCAGCTGATATTCAATTTAATAACTTATCGTTTGTTTTAATTTTACTATCGGAAAAATTTACTATTGTCCCTTTCTCGATATTTCATCGTTTACTTTAATTCTCATATTTAATTGAGGAATTTAATAATTATTATAAAAAAAGCGCACCTTGGATGGCTAAATCTGCTCTTTGCAAAACTTTGCACAGAACTTTTTAACTTTATTATTTCATTTTAGTCTGGATATTTAAGACTAAAACGTAATTACAAGTACTTTGACTGTACGCATGAGGAAATTTTCAGCTCAACTGGACGCTTTAAGTGCAAGACCCGGATAATTTCCCACCCCCCCCCCCAAGTCCGTCAATACTAGAGTATACATAATATTATTGTATCGTCATCGGAGTCATGCGTGTATGCTCGTTCGGGTTATAGAAAGTAGGTTAACATTCGAGTACAAAGTGCAAATCCCTGGGCCCAAAGTCCACCACCCATAACATTGCGATGACTTCGATATGTACGCAAAATTTCAGCTGAAAGGGAATATTGGAAGTAGATTAAAATTCCAGTACAAACGTATAAACAAAACAAGTTAAACAAAATATTCTAAAAAAAGAATAAATATCTATCAATAGCTTAAACGTTTCATTTTGTACTTTAGTAAGATAATTTGATAGTGTGAACTGGATAGTTATTTTGCCCTTTAGTAGGAGGGTGTTTCTTCTTTCATTCTCTGCTCATTAGTATTCTATATTAAGCAGACATAAATAAAATGAATCTAATATTGTCCGCGTATGTTGTAATGCATCCTGTTGGTCGTTATTATTCAGCATGAAGACGACCTCTTGAGTCGTTAATTTCGCATTAATGGGCTCTTCCATTCTATGATAATAATACGGGTTTTTTTTTTTACTATTCCTGAAACATTTATGGCGATGTAATTCAGTTTTGAGAGCTATGAAAAAAAAATTCTGAAAGGAACGAGCTGTGCAAAAAAAAAAAAAAAGTTATAGCTTATATTAAATTTGCAATTAATTGCAACGCAAACATTTCATTCGAAACACTCGACAAAAATAGTTCTATTTCTGCTACAGTTTTACTAAATTATCTCGAGATCTCTGATTAACTATAAGAAAAATAATCGTCTACTGATGAAAAGTTAAAACATTGTTAACGTTTGCATTTCATTTTCGAACATCTCATCAAATTTGTTTCATTTTGCATATTTTGTCTCTCTTTCAAAAATGTATTAAAACAGTCTGATACATGAACGTTACTATTTAACAACCTCCAATTTTGAATTTTGATAACTGATCGTTTTCTTAAGGGAAAAAAAAAAAAAAACGTTCATAACTTCATGTTTTACAATATTGTATTTTATAATTCAAACCAGTTTTTCCGCTCAAACTCTTATCTATTTATTATTATTGTTTATATTAAATTAAATTTCTAAGCTTTGTAGATTTTTCACTTTTTTTCCATTAAAAACGACATTTTTTCATCGACTTATCGCACCTCGTCAAAACATCGTGCAAGAAAAATCTTAAAAACCCGTTTCTATCAAACCCAGACACTGAAAAGCATAATTTTAAGTATCATTACAGAATAAATTGGCATACGAAAAAAGAACATTATTGTCTGCTTCACAATTTATTATCCTTCTGAACATACTGAAAATTAAAAGGATTCATTTTTTATTTTGTTTTTAATAATTTTGTAACTTATATACATATTTTTATTTGCACGTCTTTATTCTAACATCTTTTTTAAAAAAAATAGTATCACATCTTGCACGATGTATTGAAATCTGCCTACATTTTTTTTTCAAAAAATAATTCACAAAACCTCAAGATGAACTCTGTCATTACCTGGTCACTACAGGTAGAGAAAGAGAATGTCACAAACAACAGACGATAATATCATCGAGTAAAGAATCTCTATCAAATCGAGCGAACTGGGCGTTCGGAACAAAAAAGCTATCCCGAGGTCAAATGACGTACATGTTGCGACGTCACTGGAAAAGAAAACGATAATATGACTTATAAAGGAATGAAGAAGACAATTCTCTTTTTCTGCGAAAAGAGATTTCATTCGATTCTGACTCATGAGGAGTTTAAAGGTTTCCGGTCATTTTTTTCCCTTTAATTCTACGAGACCGATAGCAGTTATTGATCACCGTGACAGAAGCGGTGAATTAGATACGTAACGTTTGCAGAGACGTTCTAATTTTTTCAGAGATGTTGTCCCGGTTTTCGAATTTTTTTTTTTTTATTATTATCAATCTTGTGATCCGGAAGACTTTTTGACATGATCAGATTTTTTAGTGTTGCAATTATTAACTCGACATGGGATAGTGTGACCTAATTTCCCCTCTGCCCCTAAATTTTTTTTTCCTTTAATTTTTTTTATCATTTTTGGAAAAATCATGATAAGTTACTTCGAATTGTACCCGGTCTCATTTTTAATGTTATTTTTCATGTTAGGTGAATATTAGAACTCATGGCACAGTTATTGTTAATGATAAAGTTCTTATAACTAATCCATTTCGTTCTATTTCTGTAATAATGCGGGCGATGAATTACTGCGCTAGAGAACTTTTAAACCAAGTTTTAAGTTTGAAGGTACTCTAAACGGCAAAGTAACATTGCGAAATTAATAACGTTGCAAATAATACATTATTTTACAATAACGTTTTAAGCAAGAAATCAAATGTAAGTGTAATCAGTAAGTATATTTCATGTAAAACAATGAACTAAATTGTCATTTTCGAATAAATGTAATTTTTTAAGTGATTCGAAAAAATCTAATAATAATTCCATATTAAAAAGAATTATTAAGGAAATTACAAATATAATAAGATTACAAAAAGATGTTTTGAAAATTTTGAGGATAACACATCAATCAATAATTCCCGAGATTAACATTGAAAACAACATTTTTTTTGCAAAAATTTTTTTTATTCATCAACATAACATCTTTATTTAATCACCTTTTAGAAGATTGATACAATCTAGTTAACGCTTTTCAAATTCTTTTTTTTTTTTTTCGCAAGAAATCTTTTTTGTTGCGAGTAAATAGCGATAAACAGCTTTCTGAATCATCGACTCGTTGCTGTTTTTGTTCCATCGAAAGCAATCGCGGCACCCACTTGGAAAAAACCTTTTTCACTTCACTTCAAAAAACCTTTTTCAGTAAATACACTTCCATATGATATCTGTGTCATCTCAGCAATCTCACGGAGCTTCACTTTACGATCTTTCGTTATAATTTTTGTCACTTCACTCACATTTTCCGGTGTAACGGCTTCCACAGGTCTACCCGAGCGTTCCGCGTCATTTGTGTCGGTACGACCACGTTTAAACTCGGCAAACCACCGACAAATCGTTGCTTTTGATGGACAAGAGTCCGGGTATCATTTTTCAATCCATTGTTTCGCTTGCACGGTGTTTTTACCCATTAAAAAACAATGTTTTGTCGGAACACGAAACTCGGTTTTTTCCATTTTTTAAGCAAACTACAAAACGACTTTACTTCAACCTCGATAACTCAGCTGTTTCTGGTCCGATCGACTTAAAATTTTGACACGTTTCAAGCAAAGGTTAGTACTCTAGAAAGACCTGGTTACTGGTTTACTACGAGCGCCATCTCTGGGTTAGTCTCGGGAGTTATTGATTGATGTGTTATATACCTAAATTTTGATGTATCACATGTATTCCAAAAACACCCCCCGGACCAACCGAGTGTAGAATGAATACCCATATATATATATATATACGTCGGTGGCGCTTGAATGCCAAAAGGGTCGACATAATCATTCGATCTGTGCAAATATAAAATTATGCGTAGCGTAATATAAATTATAAATAATGTTTTAATTTTATAAAATTATATATACTATTTAATTTGTATAAAATTACGTATATTATTTTATTACACATTTAAACTATATGTTTTTTTACTTTTATGACATTAAATGTCATATTAGCCATCAAAATGGCTATTGTTTCTGATAATGTATCAATTGGACATCGACCCTTTTTTCAAAATAAAGTGCGAAACACACATGACTTATTTTCACGTTACGTCAGCAAAAATTACGTTTAGCTTAAAATATATTCAATTTCATAATTTGCCGTTGGCTTTTAATCTGAAAATATTGTCATTATCTACTTTTACTTTAATTTTAATATTTAGTTGAGTAATTGAATAATTTTTTTAAAAAAAAGTTGACACTTTTGGCGCCTTAAATCTGTCTTTTCCAAAACTTTGCACGGAACAATTATTATTATTCGTTATTATTTTAATTCTTATATGTGTTTCTTTAATGGTATATAAATAGTATTGATATTATTTACATTATAGAAAATTATTTTATGCTTACGTACATGCATTTAATTCATGTACATAGAATGTGATTTAATACGAATTTTTTACAGAAAATGATGCAACTGTAAAATTAATAATCATTTCGAGCAGTATTTAAATAAAACCATCACCAGCAGGGGGGAGTATCATTCGGAAGGTGATCTTATGCCCATTAACAACAGATGATTAAAATTCCGAAAAGGAAAATTGGTTGAGAAAGATGGGGAAATGAGAAGAAAGACGTAAAGTTGTTTTGTCTTCAAGGAATATCTTTTCTTTTGTTCAAAATTATTTAATAACAATAATAAAAAAAAGAAACGAAGATCGAATGGTGAAGACATCAAGGAACATATTGAAATAAAACAATATTAAAAATAAAAAAACATATATTCTTTCGGAATACATTGAAAAACTAATATTATATTGCTGTCATTCGTCAGGCAACATTAAAAAAACATATTTAATTGAATAAATTCATTGCAAAATGTGTGCGTGTGTATCTCAAACTTAAACTTCATGAATTGTTAATAGATTTGATTAATTTAAACTTTTAAATTCATTGTGCTTTTATTTGAATCGAAATTGATAAACCCCCCCCCCCCCCGAAAAATTCTGAGCCTAATCGCTACTTTGATATTTCGAAAGCCTAATTTGCGCATGCGTACAAACAAGAACATTTAACAAATGCTGTGAATTCTGTTATTTATTAGGTATTCTCCAGAAGTATTACTGTGTTTTAATCAAAGTTAATAAAAGTGAAAATTCGAATGAATTAAGGCTTAAAACAAATTAAAAGATACTTTTTAATAACTGGAATGAAAATACAGTCAAGCCTTCTGTAACGCGGTAACTCTATAATGCGCTGAGAGAAAATTGCGACAGGTCTCTTATAACGCGGTCTCCTCAAAATGCGTTTTTCGTATAAGAACACTCCAACAACTCAAATGGCTTGAAACATTTGTCTATAGTAGCGCCTTTTCGGTATGTTAAAGTTTTGTATTTGACATTTAATGGGTATTCCCCTGTATGTTAGTTCCAGTTATCAGGGAATTTCCTTAAAAATGAGCAAACACAATCTCTTTTAACTTTGACTTTAAATGCGTTCAGATGCGTAAGTGAAATAAAGTTATTTTGACTGACTTAATTTACGTTATTGGAATTATACAACATTGGAGAACATCTAGGTAACATATTTTTTTATTTGCCGTAATATTAACTTGAAAAAAAATTATTATCCATAGTTTTACAAAAATAAATAAAAACAGAAAAATAAATAAAGTTATAACAGTTAAAAAGATAATGTGTATCTTCTGTGGTCGAAAATTCCGAATTTTAAATCGTTTGAAGGATGGAGAAAAAATATCGTCTGCTGTAAAATCATTAATTTAAACGAATTTGCAATTTTACTATATGAACTATTATATTCGATAAGCCTATATTAAAATAAGTAAACATCTACATATTCATTGCCATTTCTATTATAAAATTTCATTTAATAACTGTATCCATCCAAACTTGATACTTCGAGAATGCACTCTTTATATACTCGAAGGTCTGATTTATGCACAATTTATTTCTGAGATTCGATATTACGCGGAACGAATTCATTTCATTTGTATTATTTCTTATAACACGGTTTCCATAGAATGCGGTATAATGTAATGTTATTTATCTTTTATTTCTATGTTTCTCAGATAGCGGTTTCCTTAGAACGCATTTCTGGATTTGAATTAATTCTGAGCATCCCATAACACGGTTTCCAAATAACCGATAATTATGAATCGCGTTATAGGAGACTTGATTGTAGTTTTTTCTTTAAAGTAAAATCGGTGATTAAAACACAATGAGGAAGCTCGTTTGAATATATTGTAGTCAGGCTTTATATTTTTCTTGGAGGAATTAAAAAAATAATTTAATTTATCCAACCTTTTTAACTCTACTACCGTGGCATCATGTCTTGCGAAGTTAAAAATGGTAACAGATCAGTTGAGGCCTCAAACTGTATGTGATCACTTTGTCGTGAAATCTCCTCTCTGTGCTCTTTCTCTCTGTACTGCTCCTTTTCTTTCTCTCCTCTCTTTCTGCCTCCCATATGCTCTGATGCTCTCTCAAACCATACCATCTTGTATATACTAATTTTTTACACATTGCTTACGAACAAGAACATATACGAGATTAGTTTTTATAAAATAAATTTTCGTGTCATTAAATGTGATTGATTTAAGCTTTACCGTTACAACTGAAGGAAATTTATTTCCACGTTATTCTGTTTAAATGATTCAAAGTTTTCTTAAATTATTCAAAAAGTTTCATATCGAATTTCGAATCTGATACGAGTTTAGTGGCGATCGATTCGAAAGTCCATCCGAACGTCTCATGCGCAAGAGAATTCTCCCTGAAATGCGTCAAAGTTTGGAATTCTGGAAACAGAGCCACGTTGATATTCGTCATCCCGCATTTTTCTGTGACATGTGACGTACAGAAAATCACGTTGCACGGTTGAAAGAGTTTCGTTCGATTCGGAATAAAGACGGAAAAATAATAATTCGGGAATGACTTTTCGTCAGCTCCTACCTGTCCTGTCGAGGATCGATATTTTTTGACAGGTGGAGCCAGCTGGCGTGTCAAACGACTGCTCCAGCTCCGATGCGAAATGGAGCAGAAAGGCGGTCGCCGGAGAGAAGAATCGCGTTATGGAATGGATAATAGTTTGAGGCTGTTCAATCGGTAATAGGTTCCATACGAGATTCTGCTCAATTTTTCAATTTTCTTATCGATCAAACAATAGCTCTACGTTTGGAAAACTTACTTTTGAACGTTGACTTTTTTTTTCTGTGCGACTTAAATCGTTTGCATGTGTTTAGTACTAACTCCTCTTAAGTCACTGTCTTTATCATCTTATGTCACTAAAATCATTCATGTCATTGTTTAAGCCGTGTCGTTACGAGTTTTACTTCCAAGGCCACAGCTAGAAAACCACTAGAAGGGGAGGTATACAATTTCATTTTATTATAATAATCATTTACGACATTTTAATAATCATTACCCCATCACGAATCTAGCTCATCGACGGGTTTTCATACCATACCGTACAATGATGAGCTATACTTCCCACTGTACGGTATGGTCTTGAGGTAGGTGCCAGCTTAAATGTTGTCCTCGTCACTTGACTGAGGTTCAGGATTACGAGGACCGTCGCCAATGGCCCTCGCGTTGCTTCTAGGGCCACGTTGATAAAACCAATTACTCGTCACGTGACTAAAGTTAATATTGTGTGAATAGGATCAAAATAATTTAATTTAAAATTTCTATAGTAATGAATCAGATAATATTGCAATCCCTTTTTTGTTCATGTATGAATGCCACAGAACAATGACATCACGTGTTGTTTACCACTGAACCACAAGGTACAAGTCACAGCTAAATTTTGTTCGTCACATTTCATTTTCGTAAACACTGGTGTGAATATCTCGGTCGATAAATATTTTTAGTAAAGATAAAAACCTGTTGTGAACTAACCACCCTAATGGATAAGAGAGTAATGTAGACTTAGAAGATCGTGATCATTGGAGCGATATTATGAAAAATTCTTGATATTACACAAGGAATTACAAATCTATTCAGATCAGTTACATAATTTTAATTAACAATGTATCTATCAATTATGAAATTAAACGTATTTTTTCAGTAACGATTAAATGGTTATTTAATGCAAAAATTTTCATTATTAAATCGTCTCGGAAGGGGTTAATGTACTGCGAGAGAGAGAGAGAGAGACTATAATAATTTAAGAGTTGCCGTATATATATTTATTTGTTATTTAATTTAAATGAATTTACAAACAATTTAATTATCTATGCTTAAATAAATCGCTTAAATAAATACGTAGGAAGAGTTTTCGTGATAATCAATGTCCTTTTTTCCTTCGAATTAAAGTTTAAAATTTATCTAAAAATTCTGAACATGTATGTCCAACCTTCTTGTTCTCTCCACTGATCACTTCCTGCTCAGTCGTCACGAAAAGAGGTGCTGCTACTGTTTCTTCAATATATATATATATAAAAATCTGTGTGTGTGTGTGCTTGTGTGTGTGCGTGCGTGCGCGTGTGCGTGTGCGTGAGTGCGAACTTTTGATTATTGGTTTGTTACCATCTTTTTATAATGTAATTTACTGAAATGTGATGTTTAGATCTGTAATGCTGGTTTAAACACACATTATTCCATTCTAAAGTATGGAAACAGTATTGACTACATGATCTCCATTTTTCCAAATTTTTGCTTTGCTTTAAATTGGTTTGATTCTCAAATAGTATGTCATGAACTATTTTTAGTTTCGGAGTTTTAAATTTTAGATTGTATGATTATTTAAGTAAATTTTTGGTCGACTTTCAAAGAATTTTTCATTTAGTAGTATTTTTAATTTAATATTTTTGTTATTACTAACTATATGGTTTTTCTCTTTGTGGTTTTTGTTTTAAATAATTTTAAAATGTTTTGTGCTTATAATATGTATTTTGTATATTTTGTTTACATACATACACGCACACACACACACACACACATATATATATATATAGTTAGAAGGAAAAAGATGACCAGATAAAATAACGTCTGTGATGAAGGCTAGACCCAAATTCTTCTAAACTGTAACTAGAGTAAGATAAAACTCTGTGCTCTCCCAATTAGACAGGGCTACTCTGTTTTGCGAAAGCGACAAATGTTATTCGATTATTAGAACTTTAATTATAAAATAAACACGGATCACTTCCATTATTTAAGTCGCATCTTTATGTGAATAGGACTGCTATTGTTTTGAGCAATTAGCACAATTATTTTCATTGTCGTTATGCACACCATTATCGCAACTTAAATCACAACCCCAGATATGTGATTGCTTCTGCAAAAGCAATTAGAGCCTTTTAATCATTGTCCTCATGTAAGTCACAGCCATCGCTTCTATCGCTGACACCATTTAAGTATTTATGAATGTCGTCGTTTCAGTAGCACCCTCGCGAAAGCCTCCATAAATAGCTCTTTTAAATCACTGTCATCAAATGTATTATTTATTTGTGTTGTCATCGCACACCAGTTCTGTAGTTAATGTCACCGTAGTCACTTGCACATCATTGTTGCACTTTAATCCCTATTGTGCTCTCCGTGTCATTGCGAAAGGCACTGATTCCGTTTTTACAACTTTTTTTTTTATTTAACTCGCTATGTTCACATGTATGCAAAAATTATGTCTTTTCCCGTTCAAAATTTGTACTCGAATTTTAGCCCTATCACCTTATTAAGCTGAAATTTTGCATACCTTAGCGATAGAACACTATGGTATACTCAAGCAGTGACGGGTTTTTTATTTGGGGGTGGGGAGATTTGCACTTGCACAACATCTAATTAAGTTGAAATTTTGTAAACACGTTTAGTTCACATAATTGCTTTCTTCGTCTATAGTTCCGGAATAAAAAGAATTACATAAATATAAGTAAAAAAAATTTTATTAATGAAATTTTTATTTACAGATGGACTAAAAGGCATAAAAGTAATTTTTAAAAGCGCAGTAACACGCAATTTATAAAAGCTAGAGGCGTTAATATTTCTTTTGATCTGATCTATTAATAGCTATAGTACTTAATGTAATTACGTAGGTATCTTAGCCTCGGGCTTTTGTAAATTATGTAGGATTTTCCACTGAAAAATATTTTTATACATTTCAGTCCCTCTTTTTAAATAAAAGCTGGATTTGAAAATGTTTTTCTACTTTTTTAATTCAGCTATTAAAATCTACGTAAGATTTCAAGGCATTTATTTTTAAGTATTTTATCAGATCTTTTCCATAAATGGATATTTAAAAAATGAAATGAATAATGAATATATATATATATATAGACAATGGGAACACATTTTCACGTGCAAATCTACATATTTAGGAACAGAGAAAAGCGTAAAGAATCGAAACAACAAAAGAACATATGAACAACAAAAATACAGAAACAAAAAAATAATTTTTTAAAAAATAATAGGAGAAAAAAGCAAAACAAGTCGACGGCACAAGCGAATCTGAGATTCAAAATATTAAAAATATTACATATAAGAGCAACGTTACATTATGAACGTTACATTATAAAACGTTACATTATAAAACGTTACATTATTAAAGTAGACAATAATGTTCTGTTCGGATATTAAAATAGAAGCAGACGGTTAAAAAATATTGAATTAGATACATTTTAGCAATATAGATGTACCTAGAACGAACTAAATGTAATTATTCTAATCACACACACATACATAATGTATTATATTATTAATATATTTTGAATCTAACGTCGTGTATCCTTCATTTTTATGCCCTCGCATTTTTGTTGACGCCCTTTTCTCAAAACAACAACACGTTAGTACATATTAAAAAAGGGAGGTTCAATTAAAAGAAAGATTCACACTGAACTTTATTGACGATATCAGCTGCTATACGATTACATGATATTGATTTAGAGGGGGTTATAGGATCATTTAAGTATAAGGCCGAGCGAACTTAATAATTTTCTCAGGTTTAATCCAATGAAATTCTTGCGTGAAAGGATAATGAAACATGTAACGATCAGCGTCTCCGACAGAACTGAAAGAATATTTGGGGTTAGTTTTTATTTTAAATCTATGTATATATATAGATGTATGTGTTAGAAATAATTCTCGGTTTGTTATAAAAAAAAACCTAATAATGGAATTTTAACTTGAATTACTGTCTCGAATAATCACTTTCACTGTTTCTGCGTATGAATCAATGTCGTAGGCTGAGACAGATTTAACGGAGCGTGCAAGGACCCCCGGCATCGGAAGGACCCCACAAACTCACAACTTTACGTTTTTTTTTTTTTCAGTGACATCACGGTTTCGGTGTATGCTGTTTATCGCTGTAATTTGTTTTCCTTTTCGGAGGTGTTTTTTTTTTTCGCTCGATTCAACGATTCCTTTTCATTTCCTGTGATACTATACCATTTCCGGTGTACAAGACGAAATCAATTCTTTTCCAAGGACTTTTGTTTTTTAGAACTCTCAGACAGACACGTCATTTTCTAAGAAGTGTTTTATACTGACTCGTCGTTCTTTTAGAACTATTCCATCTATTTGTGTACAAACAGATATAGTTTATCAATCAAATAATTCCTAAGTTTGTATTGTTAAGGAAACCAAAAATCTGTAAGCCGAGCTTAACGCACTGTAACGAAAGTAATCTTCTGTAGTTTTCTAATCATTCAAACTTTTAAAATTTAGCTCTCTTTTCACAATATTAATGTCAATTCTGAATGTTAGAGCATTTTACTGTCCGAAAGAAAAGCTGTATTTTATTTAATCGCCGTTTATTGACATTACGAGAAGAAAGTCTAATAAGGGCCTTCCTTCATTATTTCACTCTCATCTTGAAGTCTAATGAAACAGTCAATGTGCTCAAAACTGCAATAGAATATATGTAAGGCAAAGACAACACAGTTTATTAACACAGAATATATGCAAGATCGCTCTCTCTCTATTCCGTCTTAATTCAATCTCACTTTGTATTCAAATGATAGGCTTAGTTTACCAAATCATTCACTCCGGTAGCAAATTCGACTCCTATTATTCCGATAATGGGTCACTTCCAATTGGTAGCATTATAAACGATTAATTACAATGATTCACTCTAACCGACAGCATCCATCAGCCTGTCGTTATCCTCTATCTCCCCCTTCTCTTTCTTTTCAATTATATTTCGCTTATATATCACTATCTTTAATCCAATTCATTGCGCTTCTTATCTTTATCTAATTTATCTAATGCCGTTTCATTTTGGTTGGCAAGGAGTTGTTATTTTATGCAATTCGAAGAACTGTAAAAAGTTCCCGAGGTTAGAGAGGTCGCGGTAGCCTAGTGGGCATGGTCGTGGACTCGCGCCCGGTTGTTGTTGCCCAGTCGTGGTTCAAACATTTGTGCCACTAAATACCCACCGTGTAGCCGGGTCTCACGCACGTTAAATCTGTCGAGGTCCAAAATTTGCCCGATGGCGCGGTGTGGAAGTGAGGAGAGGGGGCCAGCTCATGTGTCGTCCTCGTCACTTGAGCTGGTGACGAGGTGAAATTACAAGTTCCGTCTCCAACTGCCCTCGTGTTGCTTCGAATGCAACATGATTCGAGGACAACTAACCATTCCTAAGGTTAGTGAAGAGAAAATCGCGAATAGTCCAACGTCACAGTCATAGTTGCGAAATTTATCTAGAAATTTCGTTGCTTAAGGTGTTGTCAAGTTTCCCGTACCTTATTTATTTCCCAATGAATTTTTTTAATCATCCGGAAACATTAATTTAGTATTAAATTTAAAATTATAACGCCAGAAATTTTGTATTTTGCAAAAAAGATTCCAATCATCCCATGGCATAATACTGACGCAATAAATGGTCCTTCCCGCCAAAGAGCAGATGTAATGTTTAGTTTTTCATTCATTTTGTGAACGAAAACTTACTTTTCTCTCTCCAAGTAACAAGACCCGTGTTTAGATTATTTTACACGTTGCTTTCACTAAACAGTTGCGTGCAACAGCTTCTGGCCATGGTAGCCTATTGGTCATAGTCGCAGACTCACGGCCTAGCGTTGTTTTCGTCGAGTCGTGATCCGAGAACTGATGCCACTAAAAACCCGCCGTGTAGTGAAGATGATTCACATGAAATCTGATAGAGATTCTTAGTCCTCCCATTGACGTGATGGGGAAGTTTGGAAAGGAAAGTATCAGCTCAGATGACATCCTCGTCGCTTCCCCGCTAAGTCTGCCGCCAAAAGACCTAGAGTTGTTCCCTAGTATGACGTTAATAAACACACATCTATGGAATACCTTTATCATTGCTAAATAGAATTGAGAAATTACTAATAAACCGAAGCTTAAAGGTGCTTATATGTTGAAAAAAGGGAACGTCGATTGTATTATTTATCCGAAACATTTGTGACAACCCTGCTTCGCTCCTTTGGAATTGGTCCATTGAAATTAATCTAGTAATCAACAAATAAACAGTAAGGCAGGTAAATTTTTAACAGTTATTATTCTTATCTAACAATATATTACTATTGAGGAATGGAAACTTTCTCACGTCCTCTACCAGATGTAAACTGCAAATGCTAACAGGTCAATTGAAAAGTCCCCGGCCTGACATATAGATGGTGCTACTAGAATTAAATCCATATGTTTTTCAGTTAGCCCTAACCCTCAAAAGATGCGTGTATAAATTTTACAGCTGTCGGATCATTAGTTTGTGAATTATAGCATTTTCAGTGAAGCAACTTTTGTTATTGTGAAAAAAATTGATAAAAAGGAATTTCGTGTGTTGATAAAATATTGCTTTTTGAAGGGAAAAAATACAGTTAAACCAAAAAATTTGCTTGATGCCGAGTTTCCGGACACTGCCCCAGGAAAATCAACCATCAAGGATTGGTATGCTAAGTTTAGACGTGGTGAAATGAGCACCGAAGACGGTGAACGCCCAAAAGAGGTTGTTACCGACGAAAACATTAAGAAAATCCACAAAATGATTTTGAATGACCGTCAATTGAAATTGAATGAAATAGCAGACACTCTAAAGATATCCACTGAACGTGTACATCATATCATTCACGAATATTTGGGTATGAGAAAGTTCTGTGCAAAGTGGGTGCCGCGCGAGCTCACTTTTGACCCAAAACAACGACGAGTTGATGATTCGGAGCAGTGTTTGAAGAGGATCGAGCGTAATAAACCCGAGTTTTTGCGTCGATGTGTGACAATGGATGAAACATGGCTCCATCCTTTCACTCCGAAGTCCAATCGACAGTCATCCGAGTTGACTGCACACGATGAACCCGCTCCAAAGCGTGGGAACACGCAACAGTCGGCTGGCAAGGTTATGGCGACTGTATTTTGGGATGCGCATGGAATAATTTTCATTGACTACCTTGAAAAAGGAAGGACCCTCAACAGTGACTATTACATAGCGTTATTGGACCGTTTGAAGGAAGAAATCGCCGAAAAACGGCCGCATTTGAAGAAAAAGAAAGGGCTGCTTCACCAAGACAATGCACGGTGTCACGAGTCAGTGAAAACGATGGCAAAAATCCATAAATTGGGCTTCGAATTGCTTCCTCATCCACCGTATTCTCCAGATCTGCCCCCAGCGACTATTTCCTGTTCTCAGATCTCAAAAGAATGCTCGCTGGGAAGAAATTTTCGTCGAAGGAAGAGGTGATCGCCGAAACTGAGGCCTATTTTGAAGCAAAGGACAAATCGTACTACAAAAATGGTATCGAAAAGTTGGAGGGTCGCTATAATCAGTATATCACCCTTGAAAGGAATTATGTTGGATAAAAAAAACTAATTTTGCCAAAAAAATATGTTTTACTATAGTAGGCTGGGGACTTTTCAATTGATCTGTCACATATTTGAATTACACAAAAGTGGATCCGAGTCAGGAACGTCTGGGTGCAATTCCGATCTCAACTATCCGACAACCATTTAATTTTCTGGCATCAATGTGGCGCGAACAAAGTGCTCTCTCAACTTCAGCTCATTTCTCTCAGCATTTGACACATCTCGCGATCTGGTCTATTTCATTTCTTTCCTATTCACTACCCTTCAATAATTTGCAATGTTTACTTAAGAACCGTTTATTCACAAGTCGAGGTTCTCAAATCAAATAATGTCATAAAGAAGACCCTAAGGTTAATTGAAGAGCAGTACTTAGGCAGCCCATCACAAATTGATTGTTGCAATCCCCATCAGAACAAACAAGCAAAAATTGGTGGACGGAATTAAATTTATGCGGATTACAAATAAATAACAGATTTATTTTCGAACCAATAACTTAAAAAAAAAAGAGTAGTAATCCTACAATCGAACAGATATATTATATAGTAATCGGTCATTGGCTACAGTATCCGAATTCAATGTGACTTGTTATTCGTAACTGCACGGAACTGAAAACTATGGAAATTAGGACCTTGAAATTCCCATGACAGACATCATATGAAGAAAGTCGACGTTTTATTCCAGACATCACTTTTAATTTCGACAGACATTGTCCAACATAAACATGGTGTCAAATTTACAAGAACAATCTTGCCATACATTTTTCATTTCATGAAAATGTTCCATCTAATCTCTCGTCGGTTGCCATCCAACGTTCTCAAAAAAATACATTGTGCGGTGTTCCAATTAATTTCTTTTGTCTCTTTTATTCATTATTATTATTTTTTATCTATTTTATACATTTATCAAATGTTTAAATAATGAAGTTTTTAAAAGAATATTTATTCCAAATATATTTTTCTATATATTTCTTAAGCTAAAAAATATTTTTAAAATATTAAATACGAGTATATACATCACACAACATACCATTACACAGAACAGAAGGCGAGTTTGATGTGATAACATCACAGCAGCGATTTTTAACCAACCGCAGGTACTTTCAAAACAAATTAATAACACATAAACATTCATTTAAAAACGGTTTAATTCAGTTATCATAACTTTGACTAGTGTATCATTGTTATGATGAATAAAGAATAAATATCAATTTATTTCTATCCGATTGATGTATATATGCATACATACAATGAATTTCCCAAAGTCACGGGATAGCAAATTTCCCTACTGCAGTACCATGGCGAAAGAAATGTATGAAGGGGAGAGCATTGTCAGGGCTTTCATTTGTACTCAAGTTATTGATGTGTAAACTTTTCTGAAGAGATTATGACCACACGACGAGAATAAGATTCTGAACGCGGGATGCTTGATGAGCTAGACGTATGACACATTCCAATTCAGGAATTGTCAGGGAATTCAGCATTCTCCGCTCCACTGTGTCAAGAGTGTGCCAAGAGTATATAATTTCAGGCGTCACCCCCAATGGACAGCGCAACTGCTTGAGGGACGAGACCAGCTACGTCTTCGTAGAATAGTCAGACAAGCAACAATGCTTCAAATAGCAGCGACAACCAATGTGGGACGTACGACAGACGTATAGTAAGAATAATACATAAAAATTATGTGTTGTTGGGATATGACAACTCAAGACACAGACTCGAGTGCCTTTACTAACAAAACGCCATTGGTTGCAGCGCCTCAGCTGCGTTCGCGAACATATGGATTGGTTTCTAGATTACTGAAAAAGATTTTGTCAGAAGAGGCGTGATTCCATCTGGTAAGAGTTGATGGTAACGTTTCGAGTGGTGCATAGATCCCACATTTCGTGTACCAAGGCACTGTGCAATCTGGTAGGAGTTCCATAATGGTGTGAGAGTTGTTTTTTGCTAAAATCCCCTGGTCAAACTGAACAAATCCTTAAAATGGCTGTGTTTGGCTGCAGCCGTTCATGAATCCTAACAACGATGGAATTTTCCAGGATGATAATGCATCATGTCATCGGATCATTTGCGATGGGCTTGAGGAACATTTTGGACGATTCCAGCTAATGATAGCCAGACACGAAATCCCATCGAATATATATGGGACATAAAAGAAAGGTCAGCTCTTCAAAAAACACAAAATCTTGCGCCGGCAACACTTCAGCAATTGTGTACAGCTGTAAAAGCAGCGTGGCTGAATATCTTTTCAGGAGTCTTGATAACTCGTTGAGTCAATGTGGCTACACTTCATCGAGGTAAGCGGGTCCCACATGATATTAGGAGGCATTCCATGACTTTTGGTATTACAGTGTAGTTATGTATAAGATGCGGTAACCTAGTGGTCATGGTCGCGAGTTCGAGGCCAGTGTTGTTTTTATCGAGCCGTGGTTTGGAGTCCTAGTGTTCGTAAATATCCACCTTGTAGTGGGGCTGATGCACGTTTAATCTGTAGATGCTGCAAGTCCTCCCATTGGCATAGCGAAGAAATTTGGAGAGGGAGAAGTCAGCTCAGGTGTCGTTCACATCACTTGACCGATTTTCTAAATTACTTGGCCCGTCACCTACAGCAATCGTGTTGCTTTTAAGGGCACCATTAATTAACAATAAGTGTATGTATCTTTTTTATATGAATTTTGCCATTTTTTTCTAATTTTTACTCTTTAAGGATATTATAACTTCAAATACTTGTATTTATCTTCTGGCCTTCATATAGTTCTAACACTATTTTGTAGACGGCGTTGCCATCTTTTGCATTATCATTTCCTTCTAAGCTCGGGAATTAAGTCAGCCATGTTTACTCAATGTATGCACTTGTTGCTCTGCTCATGTAAGTTTTATGAATTATTCTATATTGTATGTCATTTTTGGTTTTGTTGTATAGTAATTTTGTTTGTTTATTCGATGGAATGACAAGTTCATTTTCTTTTTGAATGGTTTTGTAAAAAGTCCGTTTTTTGATGATCTCTGTTCATTTGTATCTTTGGTTTTATAACGATTTTTTTTTATAAAATGATGTTGATTGGAGCAGTTTGACCATTAATTCTGGGATAGCCCAGCATTTAACAGTCTGCAACATGTTACAACATTAATTATATTCTTTTTTTTTTTTTTTTTTGCTTCTTCATCAATCTTCTGATTTTTCAATTTTTCCCTTCCTTTATTTCTTCCATTGATAATTTTAGTATTTGTATACAAATCCTTTAATTACATTTACTTATTTTTGGAAATATATCAATAGTATGTAATGTTTTTCTTTTACAGTTAAACTTGTATTTTAATTTTTATTTATTTATTTATTTCACAGGTTTTTTTTTTGTGTATTTATATAGTTTGGTGTATATGTTTTTTTACTCAATTATATAAAACTGAGTTCTTTAATATATTATTTTATATTTTTGAGATTTATGTTTATGATTGCAATATTTTGATATTTATTTACGTTTAAATTTCAAGTTATATATATATGTGTGTGTGATCTAGAAATGAGTCATGTCCAACGAAAACTTACAACCCAGGCAGACAAAAAATAACTAATTAAAAAAACTATTGTACCAGGTTGTATGGATTACTTAGTATTCGAGAAACATCAAGTTTTGAAAGAAAAAAAAATTCTGAATTTGGCTCACCCCTTTTGTGGGTTGTTCGGTAACGGGTAAGAAAAAGGCGACCGGTGGACCGTTCTGCGGTTTCTTTAACCGCAATTTTTTCTATGACATTGTTCGGTGCAAGGTCAAGGAAAGCACGTCATCGGGGTTGTGGGATGCATCGGGTAAAATCATTAAGAAAGTTTGACAACAAAGCATCTGCTTTGTCTTGTGGATAGACAGAAAGATATCAGGCAGAAAAGTTTTGCTGTTGAAAGTTTTTATAGACCCAAAACAAACGTCTAAAAACATAATTAAAAAAAAAAGAATAATCATCGAAAAGTTGTTACAAATTTAAAAATTCTCCTTGTTTTACTCGATTGCATCATATTTCATTAATTTACTAGTCAAATGTGTGAGTTTTACACTCTGTTTTTGTATCCATATAAATTACTAATTATCAAATCTAAAATTCAGTTAGACATCGCACAAGTCTTAGGAAACGTTCTTAGAAGACAAAAGTGCTAAACGGCATTAAATGACATTTTATTATACACTTGAGTTGGAAGAGGAATAACGTTACCCAATATAAACACATTTTAATTTATAACTTTAAGTGATTTTTATATCAAAACTTTCATAATATATAACTTATGTTTTTCACACACTGAAATATAAGATTCTTTTTTGTAATATTAAGGACCAGCTTCTTGTTATTTAGATATAAGAATTTGTAGAGTTTTTAATGAACAAAACATTGTTCGTTTTGTTTTCAATTTTTTTTTCTTTCGAGAAAGCTGATTGATTGATTGGTTTGACTTTGTCAACGTCGCACTAGAAACAACGCGAGGACTACTGACGACAAATCTCGTATTTTTGAACATCGGTCAAGTGACGAGGATGACACCTGAACAAAATAAAGCTGCCAGCGATATGGCCTAACTAATGTATAAAAGAAATACTTTCAGATGTCTACATTTGGCATATTATGCACGTACGAGAAAATTTTAACTATTATACAGTGAAATAACCGATCCATTTGGTTAAAATTTTACTTAATGATCCCTACGCACATAACACATAACGTTTGACAACTCTTTACGTTGATTTATTTGGTTTCAGGGAGCCGTCGATTGAAGGAATCCGTAGAATCGCCATCTCGGTTATTTCTACGTAGTAGTAAAAAATTCACTTAAAAATAATTTAAAATCCATTATTTAAGCAAAATTCTTACATGGAAATTTTGATTCCGTTTAATATGTATCGCAAATAAAAAAAATGCGATGAAAAATAATAGAGTTTAAAAAAAAAATTCTAAAAAGAGTTTTAAAAATGAGTGATATAAAAAAAAATCCTTTCTTCTTAAAAATACCAAGATGGATTATCTAAGCAAAAATAAAAAGCAAATTAAGATTTAAGTTGAAAGGGCAGGGAAGAACTATACCCAAAGAAGAAGGAGAAAGTCCTCTATTTCTTTATGTTTTTCAAACGCGGTACTCTCTCGATAATCCGGCCGATATAGGCCCAGGGCACCACCCCACATCACTGGAAAATCAACTAATACTAATGCACTTAAATAGCAAAAACTTTGTATTATAGAGTAAAATGGGTTGCGGTCCGCGCAAAAAATAAATAAAATTTCAAATAAACGAAATAACTAAAATTGCAAAAAGAGTACTGTTTTGTGCTGATAGTATGCTTCATTCCATTGAAATAGATGGTACACAATGACTCTTCGAGACAAAAGCAGTGATTTGTCCGCTAGCGTAAAAATGCTGAATTACTGACAGGCCGGAAGGGTGAAGTGCCGAATTAGAGGGAGTACTGTATTTGACCCTATTGAATAAAAAACGGTATTTTTGTTTGTTTGAGGGGGTTCATGTTGTACTTTCATTTGAAATAACGCTCCTTTTTAACAGATTGACAGGGGTTACTGGTGACGGATCTCACAATTTAGACTCGTGGTCAAGTGGACGACGTACGAGGTGGCATCCCTCTCTCGAGAATTCAACGTGAGGGCCTTACATTTGATAACACGATCGAAATTTTGCCTGCACTTAAAGCTCACGTAAATACTTTTTTAATCTTATATTTCCCGACTAAAAGGACCCGTTGGCGTGGTGTGGATGTTAGGAGAGGGGGTGCCAGCTCAGGTGTCGTTCTCGTCACTAGACCGAGGTTCAAAATTATGAGGTCCGTTGCCAATAGCCCTCGTGTTGCTTCTGTGCGACGTTAATAAAAACTAAACTAAACTAAAAAAAAAACTAAACCCGACTAAAAGGAATTAAATAAATATAAGTAAAGAAATTTTAATCAGTCTTTTATTTGAAGATGGATTAATGATTACGGTTGCTTATTAACATCGCTCTGAGAAACAACACAGGGTCTATTGGCTGAGGACCTCGTAATTTTGAACCGCAGTCAAGTGACGAGCACGACACCTGAGCATTGATAACACGATCTGCCACTTCCCTCTCCAAACTTCCACTCTACGCTAATGGGGAAACTTGGGACCTCTGCCACATTGAACGTGCATCAGCTCCACTACACGACAGGTCTCGAGTCGTATCGGGACTTGAATCCACGACTCGAGTGACACAATGCCGGCCTCGAGTTCGTGAACATAACTGCATCATTGTAATGGCGCAGAAATGATTAAATTTAAATTATACTATTTATAAATTAATCCAGGAAAAACGCATCGGGATGATAGTCGCGAAAAAAGTTTCATTGCTGCTTGATTTTTTTTTACTTTATACTCGAATTCATGAGAATCGTAACGCACAAATTATCAAGCATTAGTATTTTTTCTTTTACCTGTGGTAAGAAAATGAACACTAAGCTTCCATCTACCACAGTGTATATTTGTTGCGCAATGTATTACTAAGCGCCCATTGTGCACAGATGTTCGCGATTTCGATATTCTCTTATTTATCAAAACAGCCATGCATAGTGATAGAACGACAAATGTGTTGGGATACAATAGGAAAAACAGAAGTTTTTTACCTATAAAATGCTGAGGATCATATTTGTAAAATATAATGACATAGGAACTGATGTGCTATATATTGATATCCTAAAAAATGTCACGAGGTGGCCGAATGATAAGGGAAAGAATAGGATGAGTAGGAGGTATTTATTTAACAGTCTGCATAGCAATGCGATTGTCAAATAGGGGCTGACGACAGAGAAACAACCGGCTTGTTTACATTTTTGAATTTTTTTCGAGCAAAACTAAATATTTGCTTTCACGTTTTCTGCAACCGCGATTACTGTTAAAATAACAAATGCGGTGTAATAATACTTAAATTTTTTTAAAAAAAATAAATTTTAAAGTTCCTACACAAAATTTACATTTACAACTATTTGAATTTTATAGTGAATGCAGAAATTCGAGATTCGAAATTCATTTATTTTCGAATGTAGTATTCAAATCACTAAGCTAAATTGTACATGAAATACACTACGTTAAGTTATTTTATAGACGTCATATTACACCGAAGTTGTTGTTTTTAATAGGTTTTCCTTAATTCACATTGTAGCTGTGTCTGGTTCAAAACTTTAAAAGCTTTTTTTCTCCCATTTTACAGCACTCAATTGAGCTGAAATTTTCAATTCACGATTGTTTTCGAAACAACACCATTATTTCATAAAATTAATAAAAATTAATTGATTAAAACTAATCTTTAAAGAATTAAATTTTACGCCATGTTTCTCCCCAAGTCACCGAGCGGACGCCAAATCCGTCGTTTAATAATTTATCATTTGCATTAATTTTAATATCGGAAAAATTTATTGTTCTCCTTTTCTCTATATTTCAACGTTAACTTTAATTCTTATAAATAATTGAAAAAGTTAATAATAATTATTAAAAAAAAAACGCACTTTGGGTGGCTAAATCTATTCTTTGCAAAGAACTTTTTCAGGATTTATATGTACAAAATAGTTATTTATACAAATTACTATTATAATTATTATATATAATTATTTATACAATAGTTCTTAAAACTTTTCTTGTACAAAATAGTTATATTACTCAAATTGTGGAGTTTGAACGAAAACCTATTTTCAAAAAACTCATTTTTTACCGGTGTTATTTTTCTTTTATTTTTTCTCTCTCTTCGTCACTTTTAAAATTGCTACATTTCCATACCGGAATCATCAATCACGAATGTTTCTATAAGTTACCATTCAATGATTAACACCAATAAAGATGCCGGAGAGGTTAAACGAAATAAATTAATTGTAATTTAATACGAGGAACTATCGTGAAATTTAAATTATTAATAAGAAATAACTTAGAAATATTTCAAATACGCAATAAAATATATTTATTATAATAAATATGAAATTTCAAGGAGTAATACACCCGTGTAGTGACCAGGTGTGAAAGAATAGTCCCACTGTAGCTCATGCATGTCGTAAGAGGCGACTCAAATGGGTACCTAGTGTCTGGGGGTGCCCCTGGAGATTATATCAGGAGACCTCAGGGACTTGCCTTCTTTTGGCAGGTACGGGCATCCTAACCTCGAGGCACACTAGTGATCTATTGGGGTTTGCCGTCTTTGGTAAACACACGTGACGTGCCCTCGGTATACCCTAACGATCCTTCTCTCTATATATTTTCGATCCTCCTCCTTGTCAACCAAATTTTTACCCTTTTTCTATTTTTTCCACTCGTCTCGATCGCAGTTTTACACTTTACTAGCTTTGTTCTCGCTCACTTACTTTGTTTAATGGTTGGTTGGTAACATCTGGCTTTTGCGCCATTACAAATACTCTCGCTCCAATTGTCCAATCCAATTGTCTGGATCACAGTTACACATTGTTGGGCGCAGCATGGCAACATGTGGCTCTCGCGCAACAAAACTACAACTTCACTTGACTTTAAATAATAATAATAAAATGTGTTCTTCATATCACGATGAATCCTTATATACATAATGTTGTAAATGACAGATGTCCCTGTGGATTTATTTGGTTTCAGGAAGACGCAGATTGAAGTCACATGCAGTATCGTAAGTTTTCACAATTATCCCGGAATACATATATATATATATATGTGTGTGTGGGTGTATTCTTCTCTGCATAGTTATCATCCAGAGTTATACATTTCTCTCGCCATTTTCTTCACCTTTCGAAAATCTTCATTCTAAAACTCAACAGATTGAACTGTATTTTCTCTCAACTGCGTGTTCATTCGCTCTACGTCTGTCTGATACCAAATAAATCCGCATGAACAGCCGTCATTTATAATTAGGAGCGTAGCATTACAATGCAGAATCAATTTGAGCCAGATATCTCGGTTATTACTCGATCAAAAAATTTTATGATATAACCTCGTATATTAATTCTCAAGCGAAAAAAAAAATGTGTGAAATAATTAGTTTCAGGTGGAGTTGACTATTGACTTAAAAAGAAATTTGTAATTGTCACCTTTTTAATGTCGAAATTTCGACAGACAAAAGAACATTTTTACTTTTAATCTGTAATTAATATGTTTCCAAAGCAATGGATTTACGGGGGGGAAAGGGAACAAGCTGACATCGTTAGGTTAAAGCTAAGACGTATAAACATAATCCATATTGAATTGATTGTTTCCTTATATATATATATATATATATATATATATATATATATATAACAAATTCGAATTGCAAACTTGAATGGAATTTGTGAAACAAATATATTATAACGCCACAATTTTAAAAAACGAAGTATATTTAAATTGTTATAAAATGTCTTTATTCAAATAAATTATCTATACTGTGGAAGACAGTGATTCAAACAAGAAATAAAATAACAAATACACCAGGCTTCCAGGATTTTTCTTTGTGTCTGTGTTCTTAAAAAAAGACATTCGAAAAGCTCGGAGTTCTTTAAAGCCGATACAAATCCAACAGAACAAGAACAAAAACAACTCGTAACAAAAGCTTCCAGACTTTCCCTACCTAAATTTGACGTGATTTTGCTGGAAAAAAGGGAGCAAAATTCTTTTCATTTTTTCGAACGAAATTCTTTTCCAAGGAAAAAAAAGCTATTTGAGCTTAAAGCTAGCATAACAGAATTAAAAAGAGAAAAAAAGAAAAATGCACAGTTAACAGGCTTAAATGTAGTCTTGGATTTTTATGGAATGAATCAGTCTAAGTGGGAAAAAACGTTGTTAAATTATCTCCCCTTTAAAGTGAACCCTTTTTTTTTTCTGTGGAAGAATTTGGAAAGAAGGCAAAGTTCGTAGCGTAGTGACAGTTATTTCTTCTTGTGCTTTGTTCAATGGCGAATATTGACACGCAAATTTAGAAAGAAAAAACAATTTATGTCTTTTTTTGTTCGATCCAAATAACAAAAGCTTCAAAATTGAAGCATTGTGTAATGACTCCGTTTCGTCATTAAGGTTATAAATCATCGAGACGCAATAAATAACATGTCAAGAAATAATCAGTCAACATTTATTCCAACCACATGAAAACAATCAACTTTAGTCTGTTGCTTTACAACAGGCGCTTCAAGGTTACAGATTTTTTTCTTAATTGTCATCTGTAACTATGACAACAATAGTTGAGAATGGACATCACTTCCCCCCACCACTTCGTTTTATTTTCGTAAGCAAACTTCTAATGAAAACGAAATTTTGAGTTTAACGATCATCGTTGGTGTGATTTTTTTTTTTTTTAAATCAGTATCACTAAAATATTTGTTTAAAAATCTGTATAACATTTTACAAATATTATTAACATGTATTAAAAACTTTTCATTTTTTTACACTTTTATATAACGGAACTGAACAACTCATTGGAACTTTTTAAATTAAATGAATTTGCATAGGTATTATATTAATATTTTATAATTTGAAATGGCATAGGTATTATATTAATATTTATACCTATATGTCATATACTTTCATTGAACAAAATTATTATTTGGAAAAAGAAACTCGTTATTTATAGATATTTTAAAAAAAACTTTACATTTAACACAAAGTACGTCTAAACGCAAAAAAATTCAGACCTCAACTGGAGTACTGAAAATAAATCCGGTGGCGATAGTGCATTTGTAGCTACCATGATAACCGATGGAGGAGAAACTAACATGAGTGACCTTGACGCGCCTATTCTTAAGTAACAGACTATAGTATTACGAATGGGGTGCGTTTATTCAATCGTATCCTTAACCACAGTTTATAATCGAGAATTCATGCTTATTTTAATTATAACAAAACTGGATCCAATTGGAATATACTGCTATGAACAGGATCTGTCAAAGATAGACTCTTAGAAGACGACTTCACACATGTCGTGTGCTCTATATGTTACTGCTTCCTCTTCCAATCACTGTCTCTATCACATCAATTCCCTCTATCTGATACTTTCTTGTTCACTACACAATTCTTATAAAGTAATGCAAATTATTACGCGTCCGGCTAATAAAGTTTATAAAAATTTTATGCACGAAAACCTTATGTCACATTTCTGTGAAAACGAGAATAATTAATAAAGATCATAATGTATAATGGCAAGAACAACCAAAGTCAATTTTAATTATTAGTGAAAACAGGAAGTTCCAGAATAAAATACTTTCAGTACGATTGGTATTTGGAAGTTCTTCATTTCCTAGTATTTATGATATTTTGCCATTCATTGTTTCTTGTATTAAGCCGCTGAAGAAAATAATAATTTAAAAAAAAAAACAACTTTGGTATTTCTTAGTTTTTGTAAGAATGTAAAATGTTACTTTGAGGAAAACTTTATTTAAATTATATAAAATTATTAATTTAATGATGACAGTCGGGACTGCGACCACTACCATGGCCGCGTGCTTCCCCCCCCCTTCCAGGAGCGCATACATATACTCGTAAATATGCATGGCTCTTTGATACCATCATCATCCTGTTTTTTCTTTCATAACTTGGCTCTTCTCTCTCGAAACCTGAGATAGGGGGAAAAGTTTTAAAACTAACCGTATTCTTTGGACACTGTGAACTATTGGAGGTGTGGGAACCACCACAATTGCAGCATTTACCAGGGGTGGTTTTTTTTTTATTATTTAGTGTAATCTCGAGTGCGGTGACCTTTGCTGTATTTGACACAGTGACGGGGGGTTGGAACGAAATTTTGAATGACCATAATATGATTGACGAGGGTATCACAGACGTCGTTCATGAGCTCGATATCAAAACCTCTCGGCTACCGCGGAGGTCATGTGATCTGCTATTTCATTCAACTGAATTACGTCACGCAAAAAGAAGAGTTGTCGTAAATCTGAAAAATGAGATGTCGTCGCAGGTGCCATCCCCCCTCGCCGCTAATTGACTATTGTGCTCATTCTAGTGTATCGGTAATTAAAACAAAATCTGATCACGAATGGACAAAATTGTAAATACCTGGAGCGCGGGATTCGCCTTCGATGACTAAGCGCGGTTTGTTTTCTACCTGTCGGGGTCAACCACTCCCAGGAGAATTCGTTTTCGCGGGATTCCGCACCAAAACGATACGGAAGATGACAATCGCGTGCGCGCTTCCGTCCATCTGCAGAGGTGCTTGACCTTCGAGGTCGTTGACCCCGAGGAATTTCGGTTTCGATATCGGCTGACCTCTCTCACTTATGCATTATAACACACACATTTGAGGAAAAACATTTTTTTCACTGTTATTTTTTAATTCGGAAAATAAGTTATCGTGTTCGATATTTGTTTCTTGTATTCGAATTCGATAAGAATAATAGTCTGCGTTCTTTTCTCCGGGAGAACGATGTGGCGGAACGGTTATTCAGTCAGAGAGAAAAAACACTTGTTGATACGAGAAAGTTTCGGAGAGTGCACAGCCGATTCGGCGGGAAATTAAGAAAGTAGAAAGAGAAAAAAATGGTTGAAATAAATAGATTTGACGATTTCTGACGTCAGTCAAGTTGTCATAGCAACGCCATTTGAGTAAAACGAAATTGCGAAAATAGGAATAAGATGTATCAAAAGGCATTGCTTACTTGAAGGAAAAAAAGATTATATCTTATTTTTACGTATTATTTTTCCATATTATATACGTGTGTAATATTCTGTTATGTTGATTTCTGTTTTGAACAGTATGGTGTACAGAAAAATTCATTTTTCGTCGAATCTTAAGAAGTACTTTTTTATTACAATCTTTTGTTTATCTTTGTTCTCTCATGTATGCTTGTTTTTCCAATTTAAAATTTATATTCGAATTTAAATCACTTCCTGTTACTCGATCGCCCCGAAATTTTGCACACATTTTTAACTCCGATGACAATACAATACTTTGGTACTCTCTCAAGCAGTGACGGACTTAGAAGGGGCCCCGGTCTATGCCCTTAGCAGTGTCTAGTTCAGTGAAATTTGAACAGAGTATCCATCCATAATTGACTATTAGTCTTAAATTTCCAGACTAAAAAGCATTTAATAAATATAAGAAATAAAATATTTTTAAATCATTTTTTTTTCCAAAGAAACCAGCCTAATATATATATATATATATATATATATATATCATATATATATATATATATATATAGTATATATATATATATATATATAGTATATATATATATATATATATATATATATGTATATATATATATATATAGTAAATATTATATTATAAAAACTGAGCAGGGTACTTCTTGATCTCATATATGAGTAAGTGGACTACGGCACTTGATATTTATCGGTCATTACCTAGGTACCTTAGTTTAACGCCCTGGGCTGTTGTAAATTATTAATTTTACATTAAAAATTACTTTTATATCTTTTAGTCTATCTTGAAATAAAAGATTGATTTAAAAATGATTTTTTTTTTCCATATATTTATTTCGTCACTCTTCATCGAATTCAGCTGTTAAAATCACGAAAGATTTTACGGAATGTATTTTTGCGTATTTTATCAGCTCTTTTCCTTATTGATTTATTTTTATGCACGTATAAAGGAAAATATTTTTATGAACATATTAACTTTAGAAAATTCCCACACGAATATAATTTTTCAATTATTCGATTTAGGATATCTATCGTCTACATTTTATAATCGAGGGGAATGATTTATAATCTTCGAAAAAAACATTTTTAATTCTGTTAATCTTAAATCTAATACTCAGAAAAATTGAAATAAAGTAAAAATCTATTAACGTCTCCCTTGGAAGCAAAACGAGGGCTATTATCGCATGGACCTCGTTATTTTGAACCTCGGTTGAGTGACGAGGACACCACCAGAGTTGACACCTCCCTCTTCATACTTCTATTTCACGCTTGCAGGAGAACTTGGAGATTCGGCTCATTTAATTTGCATTACACCGTGTCATTGGGCTCGAACCAACGATAGTCCGCCGTAAACGAACTCGCGACCATGACCGTTTGGCTGTCGTAGCCATTTGAAAGAAAAAAAAGTCAAAGCGATGTAGGCGTAAAAGAATACACTTCTGAAATATGCATATACTAACTGACCGCGGTAGACGAGAGGTCAATGTCATGAACTCGCACCGGCGTTGTTTTTGTGGAATCCTGACAGCCGTCGTGTGGCGGTGCTGCTGCGTGTGAAATCTGTCGATTCTCGAAGTCCTCCCGTTGGCATGGATGGCCCCGGTAACCTAGTAGTCATAGTCGCGGGTTCGAATCCTGATGCCACCAGACCTACCGTGTTGCGGAGTTGATGCACATTACATCTGGTCGAGGTCCCAAGTCCTTCCAAAGGCGTGGGCTGGAATTTTGGAGAGGTAGGTGCTGGCTCCAGTGTCGTTCTAATCACTTGACCGAGGTTCCAAATGAAGAGGTCCAAAATGATAGCCCTCGTGTTGCTTCTAGTGCGACGTTGATAAACAATCCCGTGAGTGCGTTTTTCAGTCTGTATACCCCCAGCCGACTCGGTTCCTTTTCGCGTACTCCCAACCAAGAATCCTCCATGCACTCCTCCTCCTCCCTTCATGCAAACTATTTCATCCGTTACAGATTCGGAAAAATTTCTCCAACATAGGGGTACGTTGAATAAACGATCTTTTTTTTCATCGCATAATTTTTTTGAAGCAAACAAAAACAAAATGACACCAGGAGATGAAAAATGAAAAATTAATGACATATTCGAGATTGAATTATATCCTAAAAATTTGAAAAATTAATCCCGAAAGAGGATAAATACAATTTCAAATCCGAAGCAGCGTTTAATTAGTTTCTGTATTTATTTTTTATGCCAGTATACGAAGAAAACGCCCGTTTAACACGTGTCGTGTTAGTGATGTGATTGTTTTATTAACGTCGAACTGAGAAGCAACACGAAAGCTTTAGGCGAAGGACCGCGGTCAAGTGACGAGGATGACACTCGATACGGCACCTCTCTCTCCAAATTTGCACACCACCCCATCGAGACCTCGACCAGATTTCACATGCATCAGCCGCGCTACATGGCGGGTCATTAGAGGTATCAAGACATGAACCCACGACTCGACGAAAACTGCAGGCCTCAAATCTACGGCCATGACAACTAAACTGCCATCTGAGCTAGCGAACTGAATCAAATATAGTATGGCGTTCTTTAGACAATTCACTGCAAAATGTCTCCGGGATGACCTCTACAACTTTTTTAACGGCTTTTCTTCAACTCGCATTGTAACTTTGACTGGTTCAAAACTTTAAAAGCTTTTTGCTCACATTTTAAAGCGCTCAAATGAGCCAAATTTTCTTTTTGCAATTGTTTCGGATGACAATACGATAATTCAATTATGATTAATAAAAATTAATTGATCAAAACTAATTATTAAAGAATTAAAGTTTACGCCAAGTCGCCAAATGATAGCTGATATAATATTCAGTTTAATAATTTATCGTTTGCTTTAATTTAAATTACATGCAGTTTAACTGTTTAACATAATGCTTAAATGAGCTGAAAATTTTCACACGTATTTATTTTAGATGATAAATTTAATAAACGTCGAATAATGAAACAAATTATTCAAACTAATTATTGAATAAATTCAATTTGACTCAACAATCCCTTTCGCTCTTAAAATTTAAGGTATAAAAAAAATTATGTTACGCAAAGTGTGTAGTATGAAAGAAAACCCATGTTAAAAAAAAACTCGTTTTTTTACCGGTATTATTTCGGTTCAACATTCCGCCACTTAAAAGGTTCTTCAGAATGGTATCTGACGCGAGTTTCGGCACTTTCTCCTTTATAGGAATCGACTATTTTACGACTGACAATCTCAATAAAATCATCTACATACTTTTTAAAATTCTTTTTAATGTTTTAAAACTATTTTGTTCTTTTTTTAGCTATGTGGCCGCCATAATCGATTTCTTTTCGCATTCCTTTCAATGGCCTGTCACGTATCTACTAAAGTACACGTTCCACCAGTTTAGTACCCTATCACAAATTACTCTTTTATTAAACTCTTCGCTGTTTATAAATTGTTAATATCACATCAATCTCATTCTTTGCGCTTCAATATATCAAATCCAATGAACGTAAGTCATGGTTCATTACAAAAAGAGGTTCTCAAATTCAAATGATATGAAAGCCTAAAATGTTTGTTGAAGAATAATACACGAGAGGAAAAAATCTACGCATCTGTTTTTGTCTTATAAAATCAAGACAAAAATAGGCGCGTGCACGATTATACTAATGTCATTTAATGTAACAATGCAGTGTCGATTACCATTCTTCTGTACAATCATTTCTGAGAATAAATTTATTTTTTCTTGAATTCCTATTAACGCTAACCAATTTATTGCTAGTGGGGAGGATATTAACCCACATTCGAAGCTAAAATTAAGAGCGTTGTTTGAGATATTTTACCTTTATTCAACTAGTCTGTATACGAGCATTATATACAAAAAATTCTTCCATAATTTTTTAAAAAAAGATAACAGCACCATCTCTCGGAAGCTGACGAAGAAGCTACACTGCAGTTGGATCGGTCCCAGTGGATCAGATGACTGGGATGTTACACACCTGGCCACCCAAGTCGTCTGATACGCGCCCCATGCGATTTCTTCCTTCGGGGATTTGTAAAATGAAAATAGTATGCGCCCCCATTACCCACAAATTTGTGTGAACTTAAACAACGGATTTATGTTGCCGTGGTAATCACTGACACTTTACAATGTGCTTGTCAAGAACTTGCATATAGAGCTGACCTATTACGTGTGACTAAAGGAAGCTGTGTCGAACATGTCAAAGAAAACTTCCATATTTTCCTTTCATATTCATGTATTACTTATCATTCTGCGTCGGTTATTTTCGAAAACATAGCATTTTGAAATCGAATGAATCGTTTCGAATAATCCTGAACTTCCATCGTTATTAATTATATAATATTTCTAATAATTTACTTAAAATTGCTATTAACATTATTAATTTTAAAGCTAAAATTTATTATTATAAAATTGCTATTATTTATAGAATTAAAATGAATACATTTTCAATAAGCCTCAAACTATTATTTACTAAAATCCTTTCTCAAAAGCAATCTTTCACTTTTTTTAAAGGAATTTTTCATTTTTTTTTTTTAGAAACTCGTACGCTCCATTGCTTTTTTTCTGGGCATTCCACATAGTTTCGAAGTACAATGTGCATTTATTCCCTTTGTGACGAGGGCTGTTTGTTATTGTAAATGATTTATGCAGAAAATATGTGTGGCTTCTCAAAGGTCGTTTAACCAATGAGGTCGATTCGTTTTATTTGACTGGATAAATTCGAAAGATTTTCAGCACCGGGTAAACAGAATAATTAAACACAACTCAGACATGAAATAATATCAGATTGCTTAAGTAACAATTAAATCATTTCTTAGCTGGAAATTATCCTGAGTGTAAAGTGGTCAGAGAAGTTAATGTCGATAGTTTATACCAACTTTACTGTGATTTAGTTTTAATACTAGTACATAATTACTTTTTTTTAAAAAAAAATTATACATATTTATACTGTAAAATAAAACCTTCATTGAAGGTACAATATTACATACGCATTACAGTTAACTCGAAATATTTCGAGAAATCAAAAATGATCTTTGATAATTCATTTAAAATGTTCGGCTTGTTTAAAATAATCATTAAGAAATGATAATTTGCTACAATCGAACCAGTGAGTTTATTCGAGGCTTTGTTTTAGACCCTATTGTACAGCAAAATGTGAAAGGACAAATTAAAAAATACTCTTATAGATTGCTTGTGCTAAATAATTTTTATTTAGGTGTTCAATGTAAAATAATTGTACTTTAGACAGAGAGAGAAAGAAGTAATGTAAAGTAAATTTCTCAGAGTTGTTTATTAAGTCTCTGATTTAAAATAATGTCAAGTGCACTTGTTTTTGCTCGCCTTTGGCATCCACACATTCATCCCTTTTGGCTTCCCTGCCCCACAGCACACCAGCTCCCCCACTATTGGTAGTGGTGGCTTACGAAACAATTCGCCGAGGCACAAGGGTCTAATAACCGTGCCGCCATCCATAGCATTGCCCGTTTTGCGCATGTTTCCACAGAGTAAATTCTTTCATAATTAAAGAAAATCGAAAGAAAAGATAATTAGGTGGTAAGGCAACAAAATTTATACAAATGTCTTTAGTTTTAGGCGGCTTAAAGGAAATTTTGTTCCTTCCCAAATCTGTGGAGAGGAATTGTCACTCCTTCGTCCCCTTAATCGCCGTCATTGCAAAGCCCGAATTTCTTCCTCAATTTCATCCAAGAAAAATGTTCAGATAGAAAATACATTTCCCTTCGGCTCTTTGCATCAATTTCGATCATGAACATTAGCTCTCAAAAAAATGTAGCATCGATGGAACATAATACAATCATGCTTAAAAATGAAGTAATTTTAAACAAAAAACGACCTCATACATTTTTTCCCGCTAAGACAAACATAAAATGTCACAATGTACCAATGTTTCAATGTTAAAATACTTTTCATGAAGACTATTAAGTTTACCCTATCGTAAAATTTTTAATTCCTTAAAACAAAATTTCTCCCAAATAAAATTAAACTCTTGTCAAAAATGAAATATTTTTAATTTATTGATATTGATGTTCTTAGTTTTAATTTATATTTTAGTAAAAATTCAAAATAATGACCAAAAGTAGAAGCGAATAATCTAAATTAACTCTGGTGTTATTTTTTTTTTTTTTTTAAGCATGTCTTTTCTTCTTGGTTGTATCGGAAAAAATATTCGCCAAATAATTTTGATATTGTCTCAGACAAATTAGTATTCCTTTTATTTACTTTAATCATTTTTTCACTCCATTACAAAGTACATGTTTGATTATTAAATTTCAGCCCAAGTTAAGGCTCTCTGTCAAATTTCCGAGAAACTCTCGAAATTTGAATATTAATAAAGAAAAAATAGATTTTCCATCAAATTCAGAACTTCTTATAAAAGATTCGAATGTATAGAAAAGTTGAAAAGCTTTTAATATTTTCAGTATTTTAGATTATTAATTATTCAGTAATTCGTGAGGGAGAACATAAATTTTCCAATAAAAGGGTGGATTAAAGGTCACATCTAAAAATACAATCTTCAATTTCAAACTTACAACTGAGCCCGTATTCTAAGACAGCAAGAAATAGAATAACATTTCAATGCCAGATAATTATTTTAGAAGTTGCACAAGGAATAATATGTACACTTAAGTGATTTGATCTGCATACGATATTTCAGTCGATTGTTTGACGCGTACAATTATCGTCTGCCTATTAAAAATTGCTTGATGAAGCAGTTTTTCCCTAGGCGGCGACGCAGCCCCTCTAAGGAAAATCATTTCGCCGTTGTTCGCAGTCTGTTCCAAGATAATAGTACAGGCGTGTCATTTACTTTGACATTAATAGAAACTTATAATTCTTGCGCCTACCGTTCTTTATCTTCAGCGGTGATATCTCTTGTATCCATGGTTTCGATGGTTCGCATTCGAAAATTTAAACCATGTAATTCTGGTACAATAAAAAATTTATGAATTGAAATGGACATTATTTGTAGATCATTTGTGTAATTTAATGACTCGGAAAAGTTCGACGAAAATAAAAAAATGGCTCTTTTATGTAAATTTCAAAAATAGTGTTTACTATCCGAGCGGAAAGTTTCGTTGAAAAAAAGTGAAATGAAAATGCATTTTCGTTTTCATTAAGGAGAAATGTGTGCGTATCGGTCGAATGGCAGTAAAAAAAGCTGCTCTGGAATAAAATATTATAAATGTAATCATTATCAATAATGCGACGATAAGAATGCATTTATGTTTGCAACAATGTATAATATTTTCGTTTTTATTCGCTGAACGTGACAAGAAGTATACACGAATTATTTTCTGTTTTATCCTGTGAACAATGATTATTCACTCGAAATCCGAAGCTCGACAGAGAAATCTAAACACGAAAGGGAAAACAAATTTGAAAAATGAGTAATAGCAATTGTGCTTGCAAACAAAATCATATTGGGTTTAAAAGGCTATTCTTCTAAATTATATTTAATTTTTTTTTTTTTTTGCCATTGTGTTGAGAAAATAAAATCAAAATAAATATGTTCCACGCAGTGAATGTATTATGCAATTTTTATGCATCAATATTTCAAATTGAAATGTTTGAATCCCATTTGATTAGACAAATGTAAGTTCTCTTTCAAGGCATTTAATACAATGCGATTGTTTCAATCTCATTCGAAATGGATCTCATCTAAACTTTTCTTCATCATCCCCTTTGGCATTTCGATGACGCAAGCGTACATGTGACAAAAGTCGTCACTTTTAGACCATCAATGAAATGTTTCTGAGCAAACAAATGAGGCTCAGAAAAGAGAATTTAGTACATCTTTCTACAATGAAATAATTGAAGGTTTGTTTAAAATATATGGTGCAAACAGAAATATTAGAGTTGTGGGGGGGGGGTGTACCTTTACTGGGACTTAGCTTCATAACTTGAATACATTTCACACGTAATTGGTTCGGCTGAAATGTTCGTCAAAACTTGTCAGGAAATATCAAGGATGCTATGTTCATAGAATTTGTTGCGTTATAAATGTTCATCAGAACTTGTCGGGAAATATGAAGTATGCTATAAAAATGCCCGTAGCAGTTTGTGTCTGATGGAACAATAAGAAGAAAATTTTCTCAATGTACTTGTTGTAACGTTTAGCTTATATTTATGTTCCTGTGTAATGGAATGAAACCAAAATTGACAAAAAAGTAATTTTCAAAATCAATTTTTACATCCTCCCCAGTTAGGAAGAAGTACTGAAACAAAGGAATCTCTTAACAACAATTTTCGTGATGCTAAACACAAGCCAAATGAACGATGCTTCATTGTCGCCAAGATTGGTTTGTTTTCTCCAATTTAATGTGAGCGGCACTTTGGCCTAACTTGGTGATTGCTTGGCATTATTTGGCATGATAAACCTCGTCGCCAAAAAAAAAAAAAAAAAAAGGTACTAAGCCGTGTGTATACCGCTGTGCTCAAAGGTTATTCAACAAAAATGACCAGCATACCAATAGTTAGTTACAGTTCGTCATCACTTTAACAAAAACACATTTTACATAAGAAATAAGGATTATTTACATATTTAGATGGAAGCAATCTCAAATCGAAATTTAAAAACTTTACTGCTTTTATTCTCCGCAGCAACTGTTACCACTCGATTCCCATTAATGATTCACCATTTAAAGATGATATTCTACTGTTACATCCCACAGACCCTCAATCTTGATGGACCTCTGAGTCTTCAGCCAAAAGGCCTCGTGGATAATTCGTTCTTTCCTTCATGGAAACTTTGTACCCTATCGATTAAAAAATGAATAAATCATAGCATTGTTTTCTTGTGCATTTCTCGAACACAGTAATAAAGATATTCAATTTTACAATTCTGGTATTCAAAAGGGATAACATATTTTATTCTTTTATTCCTTTTCTGTTAAAAAAAATTGAAATGAAAATGGGATTTATAATGAATGGTTAACTTATAACATTTTAATTTCAACATGTTCGAACAAAAATTCGAAATGGAGGAGTAATTTCAAATTGAACCAGAATTGGATATACCAGATCATCGATAAATAATATTGTTGGTTTATTTTTATTTGAAATATATACGCATAAAAAAAGTATCGAACACAGAGAGCCGTTATTCAAAATTCGTCAAAAAAAAAAGGTCAACCATCTGTCATCTCGCAATTTAAATATGGCTCCGAATGAAAATAAAATTCTGATGTGAATCACTTTCAGAAATGAACGTGCATCTTTCTTTTAAAAAATTTCATTCCGTCTATATAAAAATATTCGGAATTTGTTTTCCGTTTCAACCATCAATCTTTCATTTTCCTTGATAAACTATTCCCGCATTTTCACACGAAGATGAAAAGTTATAACCTTGTCGTCTGTTTGGCGCCAAATCTTTTCTTCCATTCGTCATTCTTCACATTGTTCCATTTTCGAATTCTTTCAGCAGGCCTTTACTTTTCTTCGAATCGCGAAGGTTGTTTTCAGAAGGAAAAATACGAGCAGCAATCAACAAATAAATGAGAAAATTGCGCGAATCTACAAATAAGGGCTGCACACGTCAACAACTGAACATTGAAAAATGGATTATTGATTAAAACTGACAGGCAGCGGATGGTGTTTGTAAAACGCATTATGTGATATCTGCGAGTGGAAGGTGTATTTAACTGTTGCCATTGTCTTTCGAAAATTGTGTGAAAACAATACGTTGTCTTAAGAGATTGACCATGGAATGGACAAAAGAAGCAGGAACAAGGACACGACACAAGGCAATCGATAAATAATCGTTCTTAAAAAAATTAACTTTTTGAAGAAAAATTTAGGTGTAAAATATTCCTTCATAATTTTTTTCTTTTCCAATAAATTTTTATGAAAAAGATATCCATCAAATAAGAAAGATTGTTTCCAGTTTCATTTTTCATGGTTATCATTGATCGAATCATTAAGAATGCAATGCGTGCATTAATGTAAATTTTTTTTTGCTGCTAAAGAAGTTTTAAAATTGCTACTTTGACCTCTGTTATCGAAACCCAGCATAATTCGTTATATTTTCCAGCATGTGACTTGATTCACGTGTATTCTATATTGACGAGAAAGTTTTTATTTTCTAATTTTATTAATAAATGTATCGTTTTACATTTTAATGCGATATCTTAAAATTAAGGTTATGAAAAGACAATGGATAAGATGCTCAGTAAAGTTGAAGTAATGCTCAGAATGATTGACGAAGTTTCGTCAGTAAAATAATTCGAAGTTTCTTCTTTATAAGAACTGTGAATATATGTAAATTTTGCTTTTATAGATGATAAATTCTCGGCTTAAGGCTCCCGTCTACCTGTCATTTTGATTTCGTGAGCGTAATGTTAATCCTATGGCGTTTTTATTTTCTTCCTCAAATCCAGATTATTTAAGCGCAACAAATCCATCTATTTGAATGCAAAAAAAGCGTATCGAAAAGAGCGAAAAATAATGAAGGCTTCTACGGAATCATATTTGCTCTCCGATTTTAGAAAATATTTCTTAAGGACTGGAAAGCAGCAAACGAATCGGATCAAAAATCGGCGGAAAAAATGTAATTCCGAAGAAACCTCGATAATTTTTCGCTCTTTTGATGACACTTTATTACAATCAAATCGATGGATTAGCGGAAAAAAGAAGAAATGCCAAAGGATTAACGAAATCAAAATGGCCGATGGGCAAGTCTTAATAGCAGTAAAAGAAATAATTGGTGCATGCACCGTCTCGGATACCGTTTCTATGATGAAGTTGCTTTAAAAATCAAGATACAGGGTTATTAAAATACGGAACTTCATTTATATTATTAGCGACTAGAAATCGAATATCACCAACCCGTGATTTTATGCCACTATTCCAACAAACATCCGCTACGTTTTTCGAGTCCTCGTCTCTAAAAATGTCTTAAATACCTCATTTAAATTTCCAAACTTTAAGCGGTATTTATATATCATTTACAATCTTTGAATACCAAATCGTTTTATCAAAGAGTTTTAGTTCGTTTCTTTTCTTTTCTCCTCGGATGCATCACGATCTATCAGTGAGCAGATAAATCGGCGATAATGCATTCCACGAAACGAATTCAGAATGAAATCATGAAGGGATTAAAGGGCAATTTCTTTTTTTACACCTCAACCTCTAAACCAGTTTGTAAAGGATTGATTAGGGGGAGGTTGAAATCACGTGATCGTACAGCGGAGTTAGATTATCAAAAATTTCTTGACATCCGGAACCGTATGACTCATCTTCACGCGGTTATGTCTAACAGTTAGATATCGTAAAATGTACAGCAAAATGGGACTTAAACAATACATATGGACAAAAATCAACGCACATGTAACATTATTAAAAATACCGGAATATCCGTGCACGCACACAGATGCCATAAAAAAATTCGAACACTTTTCCCTTTCTACAAAACCCTTTTCTTTCATCAGTTTCATCATAATTATTCCCTTCGGTGTGGTGCGGAAGTTAGGAGAAGGGTTACCAGCTCACATGTGTCGTCCTCGTCACTTGACCGAGGTCCAGAATTATGAAGTCCGTCGCCAATGGCCCTCGTGTTGCTTTTTAAGTGCGGTGTAAATAAAACCAATCAACACAATTACCTTTTCGTTTTCGAAAATTTCGCCTCTTTCAGTACTTTGGGTTTGCATAGTTTTATTGTGTCTTTCTATACTCTTTTTTTTTTCTCTGGATAACCTTATATTATACAATTCTGAGAAAATTTTATACGTTTTTATTTAAAGAATTATTCTCTCGATAATCCGGCTGATATGGAACTATAGAGTTGTTGCCGCCGGATTATTGAAAAAACCCTAATTATAACACATTTAAACAGTAAGCATTATTGTAAAAAATGGAATGCAGTGCTCACAAATAAAGCGCCGAGCACACGAAGTAACTGAAACCATTAAAAATTGTTATTACTTTGCATTGATAGCCTACAATATTCCATTGATGTGGGAGGCGAAAAATAATTATCTGTGACTTGTCAGCCTGTGTAAAAACGCGGTATTATAAAGTACCGTATATCCTATCTGAAATAAGCTTCTTTCCCTGAAGAAGATCCCTCCTCCTCCTTTAGATAAGTACGGGAATCAGGACTCCGTGGAACCCTCGCGAGCTATACTTCCCGTGGGGTTTACCATCTTTGGTAAACTCGGATGATGCTTGGTAGTCTAGTGATCACGGTCGCGAAATCCAGGCCAGGGGGTCCCCCCCCCCTTTTTTTTTGTCGAGGGTTCCAGTCCTGATGCCTCTGAAAACCCTCCGTCTAGTGGGGCTGAAGTGCGTTAAATCTGTCGAGGCCTTGAGTCCATACATTGGAAAGTGGTGTGGAAGTTTGGAAAGAGATGTGTAAGCTCAGGTGTCGTCCTCGTCACTTGCCGAGGTTCAACATAACGAGGTTCATCGCCAATAGCCCTCGTGTTACTTTCAAGTGCGACGTTAATAAACAATCGATCAATCAATCGACTATGAGGAGGGCTAAAAATTCTCCGTGTTAGGAATAGGAAATACGGTGACTCGCTGCTGTATGGTCCAGTTACCAGTTCTTTTTTTTCTAAGAAATTCATAAGTGTGACATCTTTCGTATCCCAAAAATTCGTCACCACAGCATAATCTTCTTTGGTGCAGATTCACCGGAAGTTACCCACAGTTCTAATTGTTGCTCGATTTCAGGTGTGAGATTACGAATCCAGGTCTGAACGATGGCGACAAATCGATCCAAAATGAGAACGACAACTCGGCGCGGCTGCAGTCATTCTTTGATTTGGCCACAAAACTAGCCCATGAATCGGTATCAAATTTGCTGAGCGCCGTTTAACGGATGGTAGCAACAACTTGTCTCGGCAATGCCATCTGTCGACGAAAACAGGTACTTTTTGTACCACCCACGAACAATTGTCACCACCAATTGCAATGCAATGTTAATTCAAACTAAAGAACCGTTCGTGAATGGGAAAGCTTCTCGGATGTAGAAAGGAACGTATAAAAGAGAATAAAGATAAATTTGTTTAAGTAAAATATTCTCAATAATCCTGAAAATATGTCATCCTAATTACTGAAGATAAAATAATCGTGAAAAAATATATTGAACTGAATATGAGAACCAGAAATACGGAAGTGTTTTTTCAATGTAGCTATCCAAATAGTAATTGTGATAGCATATCATGGAGAATGAATCGGTCGCAGTGGACGCAGCTGACCATCCGAGTCACCTGATATGGACCCCATGCGATGTCTTCCTTTGTAAAAGATAAAGTGTATGCGCCACCGTTGCCGACAAATTTATGTGAACTTAAACAACGGATTTTTGCTGTTGAACAATCCATTGCCACTGATACTCGACAACGTATTTGGCAGGAAGTTACATATGGAATTGACCTTATACGTGCAGTTAAAGGAATTATATCAAACGCTTGTAAAAAAAAAAAAAAAAAAAAAAAAAAACTTTCTTTTTATTTTCCCTATGCGTTCACGTATTGCTTATCATTCTGCGCCCTTTATTTTTGAAGATATAAAATTTTGAAATCGGATGATTCATTTTGAATAGCCCCGTAATTATTTTTTTTATGTAGCCAATTATGAAATCGTAATACACGTCCTGTGATCGTATAATTGGTCAAGTAGTGTCCTCCTATTGCACCGTTGATTTGTTAAGTAGCATAAAACAAGCATATTTTCTCTTTAAAACGTGATTATCATTTATAAATATTTTGTATATTGGGAATGTATAGTGAAACCACTACTTCTTTTTTTCATTTTTTGTGAGTGTTGATGTACATGTATTACTCCAATTATACGCTTCGTTTCGAGTTTTATAATACACGAGAATACACTTAGTTCAAAGATGCTTCAAAAGTTAGTTAATTTTTATTTTAAAATTTTAATTCGACACAAAAGTATATCTCTCAAAAAATTAAAAATTAAGAAAATTTCATTTCAATTTAACCAAAGACGCTTTAGTAAAAAATTAATTGATTAAACTTTTAAATTAAATTAGAAAAATTAAAGAAAATAATTTTTTTCGCGCTCGCTCATGGTTGTGTGAGAGAGGGAGCAATTTCGAAGCTCAGAAGTGGAGACTCGATAGTTTAAGAACCACGTAATAATGTCAAAGGCATTCCAGATATAAACACTTTAAAAATACATTGCTCCCATGAGCAATGGATTGAAGGCTCTTTTCTTTCTGTCCGTGACAGGTGGTTTTCCACGAGCGTCGATAAAACATGTTTTCTCCCTCCATTCCGATTCGAACTCTGACTCATTATTGTATTTATTTATATTTTATTCCTTGCAAATTACTGGGTTAATGTCATGCTTCCGAGAACTTAACTATTTTGATTAAATGTTTTTTTTTTCACCTAACCGCCACTCGAGTCCTTTTTTTCCCCCTGCAAAATAGTTATCCTTGATAATATGTGAACCGTGTAAAATATAGAAACCCGAATTCTATTTTTGATGGAATAAATTATTGATTGTTTTACGTCCTCCTGGGGGAAGGGGGGGGAACTAATAAAACATTTCACACATAAAAAAATAAGTATTATACATATTTATTTCATGGTAGTCATAAAGTTGATTAGAATGGGTAGCTAACTGGATTTTATTTCGTAATAAACATTTGATTTATTAGAGCTCGATCAAGTATTACTAAGCATTTCATTAGAATTCGCTCGAGTTCAGACTATGAGTCAACTTGGATTTTGAACTGTATCCTTTTCATTATTATTCCGTCTGTTGTAAAAAAACAATGGATTTTAACTCTTCTCATAACGTTTGGCAATATTTCAAATATAGCATAGTTTTCATTTTTTTTCCCAATTACTGTAATATAATACATATCGCTGAGCAATTATAATTTGTAAGTAAAGAACCGATGTATTTGTACTTCGTAATGGACGGTACTCGTAAGAATACGAACCTCATAATTCAATAACTTTTTTAACAGAAAAATCTCAGAACTATTCCAGATTTATTTCTCAGCAATACTCCGAGGTTCGCGTTAGTTTCATTGAGTTCAATTAATCATCTCGGACGATTAATAACTATCAAGTGGAAAAAATCCATTACTATGCAAAAACTTTTTTTTTTCCATCAGAAAATCTAAGAATCGCGAGAAAGGAATTCATAAAAATCCGTTGTCACGTTGAATTTCTTTCGACCCATTCTTCCTTTAATTTCTCGAATTCGATAAGCCAGATGACCATAAATTGTCTTACGCAAGAGACTTCAGCCAATAGATTGTCTTTCTGAGCATAAACTCAAAGACTTTAATTAGTAAAATGGGACTTTTTTTGTACAAAACTGGAAATATGTGGTCAGCGAAGTGGCTCGGACGTATGACAGAAAACATTCTGAAACATGTATCCTATTTGCATTTATTGAGCTTTATGAGTCGGTTAAATATTTAATTTTAGCACATTGAATGAAAACAAACGCTTTTATTGATGTAAATATTAATTTCCATTAACCAAAGCGTATTTGTCTCAGAAAGTGAAAAATAATAATCATTAGTCTCCATGAATTATTTCTCCTTTTATAATTCCATGAGCAAAACCTGTCTCCGACTGCCTCAAATATTCAAAACTTCATCAGGAATTGATTATTTGTATTAAAATCGGATGTTGATCTTTTTTTTTTTTTTTAAATTTTGGTTTCACGAAGAATTGCTGTTAAAAGGAATTTCCAACTTGAAATTATTTTCTAATCTAAGAGTGCGCATTTCGCTATGCAAAAAGAAATTTTAATTTATTTATACCAAAAACACACACCGCCGTAAGAGACCAATTCTCAAAGGACGTATGACTAGTGAAAGAGTATGAAGGTAGCGAACCGGCGTCGTTATTAGTATCGTGACGCAATGAACAATCTGTCGAGAAAATCTTTAACCACTTTATTCTATCTTAAAATGAGCAAAATCGAAATAATTTACTAATGGGGAACCTTTGCTTAGTCGCGTCTTGAAGGCTTTCGTCTACTGGCCATTTTGATTTTGTGAACGTCAAGTTATTTCTATGGATTTACTACTATCACCCTCAAATCTAAACCTTCTTATCCTTTTGAATGCAAAAAACTGCATCCGAAAGGGCAAAAAATAGTAAAGGTTTCTACAGAATCACATTTTCCCACCGATTTGGGAAAATATTTTTTAAGAATACTTTTTAAAGACCAGGAAACTCACTAGCGAATGATTAAAATCGGGATAAAAATATTTTTTAAAAAATTGGGAGTTAAAATGTAATTTCGTAGAAATCTTCCTCGTTTTTTTTTTTTTTCTTTCGGATCCACATTTTGGGTTCAAACAAACGTTTTATTAGATTTTATTTGAATGATCACAAAATTATTATTCTATCATGAACGTGGAATGGAAAGCGCTCTCATGTCTTCAACCAACGCTAAACTGAGCATTCTACTTATCTCTATAATCCCAAAAGTAGATCGGAGTCGGAAACAAACGGATCCAATTTCAGTCTCAAGTATCCAGCAACATAATAACCTACTGGTACCAATACTATTCGTACAAGACGTCTTTCAAATTCTTCGCAGCATAAGAAAACGCCCACTCTCGCTATCTGAACTCTCATGCATCTTCTATTCACTACACTTCAATATCGCAGTGCTAATTTGCATACGTCACGGTTTATTCACGAGGCGAGGAGTTCTCGAATCAAATAACGTCATGAAAAACCTTTGAGGTTAGTTGGATGGAAATGCACGAAAAACCGTTGCACTGCAGAGTCAGCTTTATAAATGATCAGTATTTTAAATAAAACATCTTTCTTTGCGTATTTTTTTACATCGCCTTTATTCCTCCTTCAGTACGGTACCACGCAGCTCCATTTGAATATTGTCGGCTGTTGCCACTCCTACTAAGTCAAACATTTCCTGTTTATTATTATTTAATATTTTGCCATGCAATTTTATTTGATCTATGAATCTGGCAACCTTTTTTTAAATTTTGTGATCGGGAAAGAATTAGTTTTCTGGCCACGAAACATTAATTTACGTTACAAATTGCATTGTATGTTATTCATTAGTAAGATATACAGATGTTTGATCATTACATCACTTTCTTTATGTAAGTAGTCTCATTAATTCTGTGCGTTTTGTGACGTGAAATTAAACTGAATATTTGAAAAATGAAAACTGTTGTTTCGAGTCAAAACATTGGCCGACAAAACTTGCGATCGTGACCCAGTGGCAGGAACAGGGGATTGGCACGGGGCACCGTTCCTTGAATCCATCCCCTTCATAATAGCACGCACAGATAAAATAACATACCTGAACAAGAAGTCTCAACCAAATTATCATAATCGATTCCATATTTCTACTCTGCAAATTTAGCTTTTATGTTAACATTTTTTTTTCAACTCCGAAATCTTACATTGTTTAGGAATAGGTTATTAAAATCCGAATTTTTAAGGTGTATGAGAGAGAGAGAGACTTGATAACCACAGCCACACGCGAAGATATGATTAAAGATGCGTGTGTGTTATTGTTTATTACTTCGTATTAGAAGCAACACGAGAGCAGTTGATGACGGTTCTAGTAATTTTGAATCTCCGTCAAGTGACGAGGACGACACCTGAGCTGGCACCTCTCTCTCCAAATTTCCTCACCATGCCAAAGGGAGTACTTGTGACCTCGACCACCCCCCGCTACACGGCATGTCTCTCTTTCGAGGCATCAGGGATCGAATTCACGACACGACGAAAACAACGCTGGCCACGAGTCCGCGACCTTGGCCACTAGGCTACCGCGGTCGTAAGATGGCAAATTACACACAAAAAACATGACTTAGTCCTCCCCCTTCCCTTCCTGATGATTTTTATTGATACTCACTGTCATGACCTACATGGCTATCGCGTTCACAATATAGTGATTTTTTATAAAAAAAAATTGCCGAAAAAAAAAATTCCAGTCTCCTCAAAACGAATTTTTAGCAATCAACGCAAGACTGACTTTTTAAATATGTCACCACCGTTGTAAAGAAGAGTCAAATAATTAAAATTGTACTCCTATTTATAAGAAAATTGTTATTCAGAATTTTTTTTCCTCTCAACTCCCACGCGCCGTCTGTGTTACAGATAGCGTCGCCGCAAACCGGTGAGCTACATCCTGCACGACTTACTCTGTCACGTTTCTTGTTTCACCCCGGCTTCTCGGACATTAGCAATGTGCCCGTCCAATCGCCCCAGGGGCTTTCTGGGAAAGTCTTGCTCTGCTCACTGGCAACTCTAGGAACGGAAGGCTTAGAGTGAAATCTCACCGGTTTGCAAAGACTAGACTAAGACGGCTTTGTCTAGGGTTTCCTCGGCTCAGTATAAATTGAACAAAGACTTTTAAGCAATTCATAATTTGGCTTTGACAAACTTGTTTTTTTTTATATGTGTTTTCTAAGTCAAAGAAGGCTCACCAAGAATTATTGATCACGATATATTGCTCATATCAGTATTTTATAGATTATTCAGATTTTATAGAGTAGATATCGGTGCCAGTTATATAAAATACGTTATCAACTTTTTTCGAGAATGACATTATGAAGAAAGAAAAAAATTTTATATAGTAAATATGTTTTTTTTTTTTTTTTTTTTGTTATGGCTTATCATGCTCAAAATTTTATTATTAATCCTGATAGGAAAATTAAACCAGCGTGTACTTATGTTAATTTCAGTTTTACATTCTCGCTTTTTGTATTTCGAAATGAAAGTGTTTTTAAATTTCCCTAATGGAACACCAATTCGATTCTTAAGCAAAACTCCGAATTTACTAATTTATTTGTTTATTTTTATTTCCAACTATTATTCGCGTTTATTAATATGCCTCATAATTTCTATAACAACAGTGAAGTAACACTAGTTTTCTCTATTGAGACATTTTGCGGATGAAATACAACTCCATAATTGGCCCAGTATTCCTCCTCAAATATAACTGTACGTGCATTTCTAAATATTTCCGACTTATAATTACGATCCAGAAGTTATAAAATATACGACTCAATAAAACTCTACCGCTCTTGTAAAATGTGAAGCATTACGAAAGGAAAAAAGAAACTTTTTGTCTATGTAAAATAGATAAACTAACATTTCCGGTTTTACTTTCATTTCAAACAGAAAACTAAGTAATGAAACAACCGGAAGCTATTATTAAAGTTTCACTTTATGGATAAACTAATAAACATCCTTAAAAATAGCCTTTTCTGGGAATAAATGTGTTTGAAACGATAACTTCTTGAATGGTTGCCACATTAGGTGTGTATTAAACGCACTCTTTTTCGCAACAAATAAAAAGCTGTAGGGAAGAAAGTGCCATTTTTCTTCGAAATAGGAGCAAAACATTTGCACTCCCCAACACAAAGGGGAAAAATCAAATTTTTATTCCATTTGAAGCCGACTGAAACCAGGAATTATGAGCAAAACATTTGTGTGAATCCTGTGACTTCTCGCCCAATCATCTTTTTCCTTTTCGTTACTTTCATTATTGAAAAATTCACTTAATGAAACTGTGCACAAAATACAATGCTATGTATCGACGCACGTGTTGCATGTGCCCTGAGGAAGGGTAGCCCAGTTGGATGAATGCGTGGAAGTCTACACCAGGCGAAAATAAAGGCACTTAACGTTGTTTTGAAACAGTAGGATTAAAAATAGGACCGAGAAACTGAATTTATGTTGTATGTCATTATTTAATATTATTTTAATTGTATTGCCTTGAACACATAATTATAATGTTATTTAGCACAAGCAATCTATAAGATTATTATTTTTTTTATTTTTCCTTGCATATTTTACACTGCCAGGGGATATTGTATATCTTTCTTTAAATTATACAATTAATTGTACTGCTTTGAACACCAAATTAACTGTTATGTAACACAAGAAACTCGTGAGTGAAATTTTTTGATTTCTCGAAACACTTCTATTTAATCGTAATACATATATAATATTGTTTCTTTGGTGAAAGTATTCAATAATATTAATCAAAATTTTCAGAAAAAAAAATTACTGCACATTAAATCACATAAAAGTTGTTATAACCTGTTGATAGAAAATAATAATCCAACAAGGAAGAGAGGGAGAACACATGCCCTTTTCTACCACTTTTACTTACATTGTCTAAGCACCAATTATACATAAATCAATATTTACAAAATATACAAGGACTTCCAAACAGCCCATACTTTAACTAACCCCCTTTAGCGGTCAGGATAAATTGCATCAAAACAAGGAGAAAACCGCCTTACGTAGTCAAGAACTAAATGTACTGTGAAAATATTGCCCATGAACCCGTGCGCTCTCGCTTAGACGAGACAAGGCTCCTTCTGGCGCTATCCATATAAATTATTTCTAACATAAACTTTCTTTTACTTTTTTTGTCAAAATTTACTCCGAAAACGTCGAATTTTTATCGTTTTGAAGCTAAATTTTATTATTTTATGTGTGTGTCTATTCTCTTTATACTCCCCGAGCCCCCAAGTTATTTTTTGTTGCCCCCCCCCTTCCAATGCCAGTAGCCTTCATTACATGCACGTAAACGGTTAAGCAAAGAATGAAGTTGAGATCGGTTCACGCTAAGTTTCTGTCAGACCTTCCCAATTAGTATTCGTATTTCAAACAATGCAAACTGCCAGCCTATCATGGCCTATGCGAGTTCAATCGATGAAAAATAATTGTGACCTTGATGATCGAGAAAGAGTGTCAAAAGCAGACGGCAGTTCAGAGATGCGCACTTTGACCTTCCACTAATTTCGAACGTACCTCACAGCACCCATCGCTGCCAGCGTTTTCTGTAAGTAAGAGCGCCCCCAGTGGCGGATTGCTTCTCGACATGACCCACTCACTTCTCGCAATGCTCTGTTAACCGGGGCAATGGAACCCTCCATTGCACAGCGAAATAACCGGTAACACCGAATCGAGCATAATGCAAAACACATCATTTAACAATATAAGCGCACACACATACAAAATTCACAAAAACATAACATTTACATATGGGCTACGAATTCCACCTGTCTTGTCAACAACAAACATTTCGCAAATTAAATTCCTGTAACTGAGTATGAATAATCCTGAAACTAGTGCTCGTAAGAAACAACGATAACTCAGTGTAACTAATATTTCGCTGTTTATTGGAATGGAGTACTTCAGAAACACTGTAAGTTGGAGATGCCTCGAGACGGTTGACTTTATGCATCACTGTCTCAAGTGAATGACTGATCGAGAGGTTCTACGCCATAAAACTTAATTTTTTTTTTTTTACAGGGAAACATTTCAAAGAAGCAATGCTGAATAGGTAGGTTGATCCTGGCGACAAATTTCGCTATAAAACTAGATGTCCTTGAACAAATCTCCAGAGAGCATATTTATGAATCCTGTGAATATCAGTTAGTGCCTGTTTGGTACGTGTTCTGACACGATATTGGATTACGTATTTCGAATTGTTGTGATTCTACGAATTTCACATCAGTGCTATCATGTGTACATATGTCTGCTAATTGCTTCCTGTTAAAAGAAAACATTTTGTATTTGCGAAGAGAGTCTCAGAATAATATTCACATTTACTCAGAAAGAGCCTGCTTTTTAACTGTGTTAACTTTTCCTACATTTGAAAGACCATCAACTACGTAAAAATATATCATTAGTCCTCTTACTACACTTTTGTAAGCTCGTTGACTACTTTTGTCGGATCGAAAAAAAAAAAAAAAGTTTATGAACCGAGCAAAGAAACATGTTGTGAGGGGGAAAGCTATAATATTAGTTTCACCGATAAAGATTTTCTCTGCAGGTCCAACGTTTTTCCCCTCAAAAAAAAAAAAAAAAAGAAAAGGAAAGAAAAGAATTTTTCGAAGCATTCTCCCTCCTTTAGACATTTTCAATTGGTATAACCCTTAAATGAACAAAAGTCTCTGGATTGCGACAGATTCCGGGTGATCTAAGAATATCCGAGACGTTGTGCACTCGGACTCCGTTCACATGCGCCTCAGCAACACGCGAGTCTGCTTTACACGTGGTTTCGATAAGCAATCGCTAGCAGCATTACTCCCAGACATTGAGACCTTCTAATTCTGATTTTTCTTTTATGAAATTCAGATGAATCATTTGTTCGGTTGACATCGCAACTTGCAGTTAAGAGCAGACATTTACACCTGTATTTTGCTTCTTCACCATTTCTCGAAAGAGAAACGTTTCGTTGTAGATCATTTTATCTGTAAGAGATTATTTTCAAGGTCTCGAAGTCAATGAGATTAATTGAGATTGCTTATTAATGTCGCACTGAGAAGCTACGCGCGAGACGATTCAAGAAAAATACCTCGTCATTTTGAATCTCAGTCAAGTGAAGAGGGAAATACCTCAGCTGACACCACCATCTCCTAACTTCCAAACGACGTCAACGGAAGGACTCGAGATCTTAACAGATTTAACGCGGGGCCCCACTACCCTGGGATTTTTAGTTGCATCAGGGTTCGAACCCACGACTCGACGAAAGCAACGTTGGCCGCGAGTCCGCGACCATGACCTTTGGGCTACGGAGGCCACTCGAGATAAATTGTACGTTTAACCGTTTCGTACTGATAAATTTTTAAGATTTTATAAATATTTTCTTCTTATTAGTGATTTCCTTACAGTTAAAAAATGTTTAAAGACAGTAAACGTAATCAAAAGTCTTAGACTATCGAGGAAAACTTGGTGTTTTCGAAAGAATTCGAAAAGGGGCAAGACAACCGGAAATTGCCAGAGAACTTAATCTACTCGAGTTTACACTACATGGATGGTTAAAAACGAAAATAAAACTCCGTCAGTTTGTCGATGATGATAAAGGAATGACTACGAAAAGGGCTAAGACAGTAGAAAACGCCAATCTGGACAAATGCGTCTTTGATTTTTCGCTCAATTTGTAATTCGTGGGTCACCAAACCCGCGGTTTAGTAACCATAGACCCTCATCGCGAATAAATGAGGTCAGACAATAATATTACAGTCAACACTTTTTTTTTTTGGGAAAGAGGTTTAAAAAATTGCGAAATCTGTCACCAATTACCCGATTTTCAATTTTTTGTGGGATATTAATTTGATCATCCTAATCTGAGTATTCCAGTTTGGTCGGAGTTCAGTTTCTGCTTTCTAATCGGCAAAAGTGGGGAGAGGGGGGGTGCATAAATCGTCCATCATTCATAGACGATGAGAAACTTCGCTCCTGGCATGGAAGCGGTAAACAGAGCAGGAATGCTGAACGATCGAAGAAGCCGACACGGGAGTTGAAACGACCAAAATTAAATTTAAATGCTAGCAAACAACTCCGGTCTGCGCGTCCAAGGCTCGGTGCCAGCTTTTTGGCGTCTGGAATGAACGCCGAGGATACATTGCCAACGACATTCGTTCAAGACTGGAGAAGACGCGTCATTTGCGTGAAAAACTTTTCCCAAAGGGTTCTTTTTGTTTAACGTCTTGTTTGTACAGTCATTCTATTTTAATGTAGAATAAAGTTTATAAATTGATTTCTACCGGGGGAAATATCAGTAATTTTTTTATCCGGTCGCGTGTTTGTTATTAACCCGAGTACAATCAATTAAAGGGTGGTACTCTCTCGGTAATCCGGCAGATATTGGTAACACCGGGTAACCAAAAACGCCGGATTACCGGAAAGTCACGAATAATAACACAATTAAACAGCAAAATACTATGTAATTGTACAACACAGTACACGCAAATGAAGTGTCAAATAACTAACTAACTAAAATTACGAAAAAGTGCAGCACAGGATAAGAGAGGGAGTGTTGTATTCTTTTATGAACCTCTTCCCGTCCTGTGTACTCAAAAAACATGCTCTATCTGGTTCAGCTTGCCACAGCAGCTTCTCTCTCTACGAGGATCGTTAAGTTTAAGTCATTACTGAAAAACAATCGTGATATCTGTATAAAAGGTGTTCTGCATATTAATGGATCCTTATGCTGTAAATTACTGCTATCCGTGTTGTTTGGTTCCTTCATAAGAGATTGATGTAATCCTTAACGTGGAGAATTCAGTCAGCTGATTTCTACAATGACGTCCTTCAAAAGGTCAAAATACAAGGGAGAAACTCGCTATGTACAGCATTTGTGAGGAAAATAACTAAACATGAAGTCCCTATCACGGTTACTTTAGTAATAACCATCACTTTACGATATTACGGGTGATATCAATCAACCAAACAAGACCTCATGAATAGCTGTAATGCTCATAAGAATCAATGAAAGGGCAGAATAATTTTCACATGGATCTCTCGTTTGTTTCTTAGTCATAATTAAAACTTTACGATAACCGCTCAGACTTGTACCTTTTTTAAAACAATTTAAATTCGAGTATTTTGATTCAAATGCGGTGTTTTTTATTTGAATTTCGCTTCGATCCTGAAAGTGTCTAATCGGTCCATTTCAGTGCCTTATTTAGTGACAACACTCGCGAATTTTAATTATGAAATCTTATTTCTTAAGTATTCCTCAAATAGATTAATATATTATAATTAACTTATTTAGTAGTAGATTAATTTGATTAATTTATTTGAGATAGTAGATTAATTTGATGGAATAGAGTATAATTTGATAATATAAATCAAATAGATTAATTTACTTGGTTCATAGCCTTTTTTTAAGACTTTTAGAATTTATTTCCGTAATGTGCTGTCTTTATTAATAAACAAAATAAATGAAAAAACAAAGTTATATAAAAATATTTGTTAGAATAAATTTAAAAATAAAGGCTCATTAGGTCAGATAGACCCTACAAGCGAAACGCAACATTTTCCCAACAGATAGATTTGTATTAGTTTTTGATTTTTTGAAAGGTTGATGATTTTTTTTTTTTTAATTTTACAGCTGTTGATGAATTTCTTTGATTCGATAACGTTTTTAAATAACCTTTACGATAATAGTTTTTACTACTTCTTGCAGTGCAAATACATTTTAACATATCTATAAAAATTGCATGTTTTTTCCTACACACACACACACACATATATATATATATATATATATATATATATAAATTTTAATTATTTCACAGACATATTTAAAAATAAAAGACCTATACGTTTTCCTTTTTACTTAAAGAATTTAAATATTCTGGAAAAACATCGATAAGTGAAATTAATAAAAAAATTGGATCCTTTAACTAACAACTTACAGGTCAAAGAGATCAGGATAAAGGGCTCAAATAAAAAGAAAAACCTGTCAGATAGAAACTGAAAAAAAAAGTTAGTAAACAAACACTTAAATTTTGGTTCATATAAACATTGTGGATATTTTACGGAACATTCAATATTTTTTAGAAAACGACTTCTGATTAACTGATGGTTTTTTTTTTTTTTTTTTGCAAATCATGTTCCTTTGGAGCAGATTTTTAATGAAATTAACTTTTGAATAATACAGCCGAAATAATTTAAATTTGAAAAAAAAAAAATCCGAATTTTGAAGTAGTAAACCATAATGTAAGATGATACTACATGTGTATATTCCCAGTTTTCCTTGTACTCGCTAAAATGTTCGTTATATTTTTCCGATTCAATGGCGAACGATTTTTGATCTTTTGAAGACAAGTTACCTTTGGTGACAAGTTTCTTAAATTATCCGAAACTATTTTTAGTCACAATTCTTAAATCTTATACTTCAAGAACTGTAACTGCTATGAAAGCTGTTCGATGTTTCATTTATTTTGCGTTTTGTTTTTAGACACATTCTTTTTTTTTTTTATTCGCCTTGACTTTAGCAGCATCGCTGGAAACCTTTCACCAATAGGAAACAACGAAACACTTGTTCGAGTGGGAAAATCAACACTGAATAATGCAAGACAATGGAGCAGCACAAAAACGATTTCGTTTGATATATGAAATAAATCGACTTGTCACTCCGAGCCAATGCATACAAAATAACGATGAAGAAAATTTCTTGAGAGTTCAAAATAAATATTCAAAAATGAAGAATTTTTTTACCTCGACTCAACTAAAGCAAACCCTTTTTTACTCCTCAGTCACATTGCCAGAAAGGTTACCCGAAGAACGTTGGCGAAAAAACTGAGCGCTCTTAAATTTGGCGACAGGCCTGAAAACGTAAGCCTGAAGGTGTGTAATGTTTTCAGTGAACGATGAAATTCTAAGTAAACAGAACGAAGTGAAAGTTTCCAGAATTATGCGAGAGAATGCGCACATATTCTCAGTAGAACGGAACCAAAATAAAATCGCAGGCTTTGTTTGAGTGTAGAAATTTTGACCTATCTGTGCGTTTGCATATTATATTGCGCTTCTTTACCAATTTAGCTTTCTTCCAACATTCTAAATCATAAAAGAAATGAAAATATCGCTGGCTTAATTATTCTGCGATAAACCGATTTCGTAACTCTGTTGCCATTAGTACAAACTTGCTATGAGTATTACACAAAATTTGTTCAATTATTCAAAATAAATGTTCAAAGTACTGTAGCGATAGTTTGTGCTCATACAAAGGTGACCTTTTCCGCAAGTCAGAGAGTCTTCAAATATTCCAAATCCTAAATAGCAACGAATCGCATAAAAATAAAAATATTTTTAATATTAAAATTTTAAATAAATAATAATTTTAAATTTTAAATCAATGATAATTTTAATTTTAAATATAAAATTAAGTATATTAAAATAATTTTTAAAATTCAACATATAAAATGGAATCATAAAATGGTGGGATCTAAATTAAAAATTTTAAAAACTCTACTTTTTATTAGATTTGCAAGAAATTCTGGATAGATGATCTTAAACACGTGTTTATGACACACAAAAATAAATTTAAAAACGTTATTTTTTTATATTCAAAAATATTCTAAGTTTTTGAGGTTTTTTAGCTTTGTCGTTTAGTGTTTTCTCTCTCCCTCTCTGTTTAATTTTATAACAAAAAATAAAATTTTAAAACATGATAGCTTTCTAGAAAAATGGGAATAACAAGAAGCATTCTGAAAACAAAAGGGATAAAAGTCATTTGCAGATAAAGGAGTGCATTCAAAACCTAAAGCCATGAAAAGGTACTGATTTTTTTACAGCTAAAATGATATCAGATATCAGAAAAATTACTAAATTTATCTTTTATTTATTGCTGATTACAAATAACCGCTTAAAATATTACAAAATGATTAGATTATACACACACACACAAAAAAAAAAAAAAGACTAATTTGAATGGAAGGTGTGCAGGTGGAACGTGAGATTATTGTTTCTTTGAGTATTCAATTCATGGGTTATGAAAAACAGCTATTTTTTTTTTTTTTTTTAGCGATATTTTCTTTATCAGCAGAAGATAATATTTTTTAAAAGTATCAGTTTATAACTTTCATTACATGAGCACTCTGTTCTTGGCACAAATTGACTTTCCCCTCTAAAATAAAAAGAATGAACATGAATATTCCATCTACATTTTAAATATTTTCTACTTTTGCGATCTACAAGAATACTAAGAAAAGTACTGTAAAAATCTACCTCAGATAATTTCCTGCATCTCTTATAAATTAATTTTCAAAATTCTCATATTTCTGACTCTTCAGAGACTGTTAATACCTGAAACACTAAATAAAAAAATTATATAGTAAAATGTTTTAGATTTAAAAAAAAAAAAACATTCAAAAGTGCAATTTCGAGTATTAGCCGCAACAAAGAATTGAACAAATAAAGCAAAACAACGAGAAAAAAAAAATTGTACGAATTACAAGAAGTTACAAATTACAAGAATTTAATTTTTAGTTTTTTCATTTTTTTTTAAATTTTAAGTAATACTTGTACTAATTTATGATTAAAAATCAAGACAATAAATAAATAAATAAAATTAAATTCAAAAGTTTCCAATAACACAATTCTTGAATAATAATCAGTTGTATTCCCTATCTGCCGCAGAAGATTTTCTTTAATTCATGTTTTATTCAATTCATCACTTTCATAGGTTATCAAACAATTTTTTCACCAATTTCAAGTAGCAAAAATTTTTTAATGAATGTTTTGTGAACTAGAAAAATTCTTTACTTTACGCTGTATAGATGGCAGCACCACATTTCTTAAATCCTTTTATAGCCATTTCAGCTTGGTATTGCATATTGTGCTGCCATCTATCACTTCAGGCTTATATATATTTGAATTTCCAAATTATAAGATCATAAATAAAATTTTAAATAGGACAAAAACACTCTTACGAACAATTTTCTTCCTTTCAATATCATCATTATTGAAAATTGTATTTCTTTTTATCTTTCTGGATAATTGAAGGAAATAAATTTTTTTTTTCATATTTGCTGTTAATAATATAAGGCATTTATTTTCTTTTTTCGTAGCTGAAACTTCCTTGTTTAGAAATAAAGCATGATTCCATAATTTAGTTCTTATTTTTACATTATATATACCTTAATACACTATTCTATTTACTTTCATTACTCAGCTCTGTTGATTAAGAGAGACGGAAGAACGTCTAAGAAATTAAAATTTCATCGACCATTTAATATTTAGCCTCATTATTATTCTGTCAATGTTCATTTTGTATAATATCCTAAACCTCTCTTCATGTAAGCAGCCCGATTTCTTACGATGTAGATATTAGATTTATTTATTTTTATTTCGAAAAGAAGTTTCGAAATTAAAATGATCTTGCAGCTTTATTTTTCCAGAAAGATTTATCGAGACTGTACTCGTATTTTTCAAATATTAAGTTACAAATACATTTTAAGTATTTTATACCACTCATCATTGATTTTTCTTCAAGCCTTTCATAACTGTAATGAAACAAACTATATCAAGTACTCCTAACATATTTATGTTTGATTTACTGTTCTAAAACACTAATATCCATGCTAGGAATTTATAGATAATCCAGATTATGAAAAAAAAAAAAAAAAAAAAAAAACCTGAAAAGATATTTAAAGGAACAAAAAAATGATATATTTCATGTATGGGATGGATTCATACTGAACGAAGACTTTGCTCTAATTGGATGATGTTGAATCGCATTAAGCGAAACAATGTAATAAAGATCCTGTCTATATATAACCAGATAAACAATTTTCTTTATTTCATCCTGACCCAGAACCATTTTCAACCAATAGCAATTCTTATCTGTTACTCTCTTAAATTTTCATGAATTTCTTAAACTTAATGTTTTCAATTTTTAAATCTTTTAAAGAGGCAATGTAATTTTAAGAAGGATTTTGAAAGAATTATTCCACAGAGGAGTTGGTGATATTCGATGACCATTTAATTCCTTATTGATTCAGTTTGGGGTTGCTTAAAAAAAGAATAAAATACAAAGTGAAATTGTCAAGAAAAAACTTTCGTTTATCCGAGAATACTTACTAAATTATGAATGAAGCAGCAAACAAAGCCGAATATTGTTCCAATAACAACTAATCTCAAATGGATATGTTCAAAAGAACGATATTGTTATTGGCCTTTTAGAGAAAAAATTGAACTTTAAAACAAGCAGCGCAAATTTAATAATTTCACGGAATTTATCTTTTCGATTTGAAATTTTGATCACATAACTAGCTCGCGAAAACCGAAAAAGTGTCTCTCTGGCGATCCACTAAACAAATCTTTTAAGAAAAGCATTGAGTCAAGGTTACTGGAGAAAGAAAACCTAAAAACATAAGTGATTGGTTGATATTTTCTCGGGAAATCAGAGAACGGGAAATGTGGTGTCACTGTGGTTTCAGTTGGTTAAAAGCAATGGATATTATGTAAGTACTTTATACGAAATCCTTTTGTGGTTTTTTTTTTCCTCCGAAAGAACCACAGATCTGAATAATATGAATATAAATTTCTCAGATTAATGAATTGCATTTTTTAACATTTCTTAAAGTGGTACGCCGAAGAGTGGATGCTAATGTTTCTTCACTGTAACTGTGTAAACATATTAATCGAAATGATACTCGACACTCTCTTTTAGAAAATATAGAACTCGGTGCTTTATTCTTTTCCCATTTTTTAAAATCAAGTGATCAAACTTCTTTCTCATCTCTCACTCATTCCCACCTCCACCTGAACTCATTTTCAGTCCCATCATGTCGCTTCAGACGAAGTAGAAGTGATGTTCAGTCACTGGTCCTTAGAATACTCGACGTACATGATGGAAAAACAGCTAGCATGTAAACTAATCAGTCCAGGTCACGGAGTCTGTTTTGACCGATGAGATTCAATCAGTAGCCCGCAGGTTAGGAAACTCGTAGTTAAGTAACCGGAGTTAAAAACATAAGGGTGAAATGAAGCTTAAACAGGCGGTTTACTTGTTCAATTAGCTCCTTAACTCCGGGTGTCATGGTCCTGTCCAGTAACTGTGAATGCAGCTGTAAGAGTGTTGATGTCCGTAGTTTGTGGTCATTCGAGACACACAAGATTTAGAGTATTTTAAATTATTCTAAATCCCATTATTCAATAAGCAAACTGCTGTTCTGGGCTGGAAAAAGCCGATGTGACGTCAAAAAGTGAGCTCCCTGATAAGGAGATTAAGGAACGGTTCCCAACTCATCCCTCCCCCCCGAAAGGCTCAGGTGCTCCAGCATCATCGTGTCAACCATTTGAGTTGCCACAGTGTAATGCCGGAAGAGAAACCCAAACATCAATCGATCGAGGCTCAGATCTCTCACTATTAATCTCATGGAGTGAGAACTGCAGAAATTCACTCATTTTTATTTCCCCCATCGTGTTATGCTCATTCAATTAACATACATCACACGTCATCGCAACAGTGAAATTGCAATATTAGGACATTCAGAACATTTTTTTTTGAGTGTGATAGAAAAATAAACTCATTAATCAATGTACAGATTCCAATAAATTGTTTGTACTACGCACAAATTTTTTATTTAAATATTCCATTATTTACATTTTTAAAGAATTTAGCCTTGTATGATGGTTTTTAAAACGTTTTTATGTATTTCACTTAGTGTATGTGTGTCATCAAATTTTCGATCGTTAATTTAACCAACTTCCCATCAAGCTAGAGCTCTGAAACTTTGGGAATCGTTCTTACTCGTCTAACAATGCAATATTTAGACATTTGCGACGAGTTTTAACTAATATTTCAATAATTTTTTTAAATAAACTTTGCCACCATATAAAAAGTTTTTTTTTTTTTTTATCTCGAATTATTTTTTCTTTTACTCAAATACTGTTTACTAATTGGAAATAATATTGCCGAAGATAATGATCACCAACCTTTTTTTATACCTGAGAGTCCGTTTCAGAGAACAGGTCCATTAATCTGTTCAAATATGAGCATATAATTAGCAATAAATGCAAATTAGGGGAATACTCGTTAAATGGGGATTCCCCTTCATAGATGGAACCATGAGGCAGAACAAATAATTACGCTCTTCATACGACATCATTTACGAACGGTACTACACAGTGCAGTACTAAAGGAAGGCATTTAAAATGTTTTTTATGTTAATGACATTACATTCTTTAAAGCGTCAAGTAAATAACACCGGACAAAATCACAACCAGCGGGGATTCTACCTTCAAACTGGGATAAACCCGGCCAAACTGGGACGTCTGATAACTTAAGTTACAATGATAAACGTACAATTATGAATAAATAATTTATTTCTCGCAAATATGCTTATATTACCAGAAATATTTACTAACTATATACGTAACATAACATTTTATCGAAGAATTAAATAATTTTTTTCATTATGGTCTCTCTTGTTGCAGACAGTTGGCGAACTCAATAGTGTCTCCTGGCTCAGGGTTGGAGACCCTTGCTCTAGGGCTACACGAGAATTATTTCGCAATTTTTAACAAATTGGCGATCAAAGTTCTTCTCTAACAATCACTTGTCATAACATATGCCTCCTAAAGCTGTTACTTCCTCCATGAAACTCCTGAGGAAATTGCACGTTTAAACTAATAAATATATTAGAAAGTTTGTCAACACTGCTTGGTTTATAAGGGGTGAAAAGATTTGCTGGAAACTAAAAATTGAGCCACATTGCTCGAATGACTGGGACAACACCTAAGCTAGTATTAACCTTTTTTTTTAAAACTTCGATCATTCCATTTAACACGCAGCAACTCCCAATGTTCCACACCACGCGAAAACAGGAACTCGGACCCACGAAACACGCGAGCATTGACCTTCACTAAATTATTAATAGGCCCAGAAGATTTCTAAAGGACTTTTCAAAAAGTTCTATAATTCTCCTTCAACAAGTTTGGAAATGGTTTGCCAACAATGACAAAAAAGAACACTCATTAAATATCAATGCATTGCAGTTAAGTAATAAAAAACATTTCGTTATCAACTAGTTCTATTTTGAGCGAGTTTCCGTCCCGCTATGAAGCGGGCGGAAAGTTTGCTTCCAAAATCGGAAGTTAGCCACTCTGAACAAGAATATATGATGGTGGCTCAAAACGTACTTGTATCTGAAGACAGGTGGCAGCATTAACATAAATTGCTGTTTCCAGTGGGTGTTAAATGGAGCCGAAACACATTTGACTTGGATGTATGAGTTAATTTTTGATTGGGTGGTCATTTGCTGACACGTCAAGCCGTCACCGTTGGTGAGACCTGGATTTATCGATACACACTGGAAATCAAGCAAATATCAAAATGGTTGGGCTGTTTCCGCTGAATCTTTTCCAAAAAAGACGAAGGTGGTCACATCGGCCGGAACAGATGACAGAAAGGAGTCATGATCACGAATACGAATCACTGAAACGGCCATCTAGTGAATCACGATGTTTACTAAAAAGAAACCATTTTCGTGCCATCTATTGGATTTTCTAAGGACTTACTGAGCGATTCTCGTATATTCATAAAGGCCTCTATGCTGAGATGGCATTTAATAGAAAGTTATCAAGGTTGAGGTAACCGAGAGATCAAGATATACAGCCACGTGTTCGAATCTTGATATCACTGAAGACTCGCTGTACAGTGGGTCTGATGGACGTTAAGTCTGTCGGGACTCAAAGTTTTCGCGTGGGTGTGACTTACATATGGAGAGTGGGAGACCTGAACACTTCTTCTTCTCACCATTTTATGAGATTACGAAGCAGACAGGAGCCAAGTTAGACTTCACGCATATATATTCCCATGAATGAGTTCAAGGATTTGGTTTGGTTTTATTAACGCCGCACTAGAAGCAACGCGAGGGCTACTGGCGACGGATCTCGCAATTTTGAGCCTCGTCGCCCTCGCAAGTAACGAGGACGACACATGAGTTAGTACCCCTCTCCTAACTTCCACACCATACCAACGAGAATGAATACAAGGAACTGATCACTTCTCTTACGATGACTGGACTACTTTTGCAAGTATTTTTAAACATTCATTTCCTGAAAATTCACAACTATATCATTGATTTCAAGAATATTCGTCGGCGTTTGTTTCTTTACCAAGGAGGGGTATATAAGGAGAAAAATAAATTTCGAGAAGGTGGTAGAAGGCATTTTTTTCTTCTTCTCTTTTTTTCGAAAAGGGATGATAGATAAAAATAACAAAAAAAAAAAAAAAAAAAAAAAAGGTTGAAAACTTATGTGATAAAATTTCGATAATATTTAATACTGATTTCAACATTCCGAAAGCATTAAAAGTTAAAACGACGACGTTCAAAGTATCAAAAAAAGTATTGTCAGAATATGAAACAAACAAAACGAATTTTTTTAAAATGCAGAAGATATAACAAATTGCACCGTTTTTCTTAAATCAACGTGAATCTTGATCTTTACATTAAAAAACATCGGTTATAAACTTTGCAGAATTTTAAATGAAACGCTCCAACATTCCCAGCGAACAAATTCCTAAAAAAAGCACAACTTCATTTCGAACAAAAAAAAAAGTTCTTTAAAACATTATGAAAGGGTCTCTTATTTTTCACTTTTCGTGCAAATCGTCTGCTTTTCGAAACCAAAATAGCTCATGGATATTCCTCCTCTCCTAGCTTCATCGCATGGAATACAAATCGGGATAAACAGCAGAGAAGTATGCGCGATGACTCAGCGGCCATTTTGCGCGCGTGTTTTAGTTCGAATGCAAATCCACGGTTAAAGGAAGCCGCTCGTTTATTGCATTCTTGTGCGTTGCAGAATGACTCCACATTTTTGGTTTCGAATATTGAGGAAAACTTTACAAAACGTGTGGGCTGCTTATAGTTAAAAGGATGTTCTTTTTTTTTTTTTTTACCGGAAAAAGTTTAAAAAGAACCCAGCATAATGCGCGACTGTAGAGTTGAAAATAGAACCATAGGCGGTTTGTGAAGCCTGTGGTGCATTTGTTACTCTTTCACAATACAGTATGGATTTTATGATGTTCTCTAAAGGTAAAAACTGAAATGTTTGGTTTCCGGTACATAAGATGAAAAGCCTTTTCAAATGTCTCATGGATACAGAAAAATTTGTGAGTTCTTTAGCCATTTGAACACAATATAATCACAAAACATTTAGAATTAATTTATAACATGAATCTTTTCAAAAAATTGATGGAATTTTACACAGGTTGTATATATATATATAATCTGTGTAAAATTCCATCAATTTTTTGAAAATATATATATATATATATATTTCCACTCATTGCCATAAAAATTTGAGCACCAAAAAAAGTATTTAGATTAAAACGAAATTTTACATCCGTAAGTGCAACGTTGATATAAGTATGTGATTACAAAATCAAAGCAAAATGATCATTTATTGTAGGAAAAATTACAAATGAATGGAGGTTTTAGTACCCTATTGGGCCATTTCTAGCATGAATGCATGATGAGATACGGTCCGGCATCATACAAGTCATGTATGATGTCCTGCGGCATCTCGTTCTGTTGTTGCTGTAAACGCGCATTTAATTCGACCATACTCATAGACTGTCCAACTTGCCGTCCTAAATGATCCCAGATATACTAGATCGGTGACATATCTGGGGATCGGCAAGCCAGGGAAAGGTGGAAATATAGCAGAGGCAGTCCTGTGAAACCCTTCTGTGTGTGGACGAGCCTTGTCTTGTTAAAAAAGGGCTCCTGGGAACCCTGCCATGAGTGGCAACACATGTGGCTGAAGAAAGTCACGAACGTATCTCTGGGCTGCCGCGGATCAATATTAGGGGTGACCGTGTGTCGTATGTGATGGAGCGCCATGCTATCACACTGGTTGTGGGAGCGGTGTGCCGCTGTACAACAAAGACAAAACTGAGACGTTCACCACGGGGCCTCCACACACATACACGATTGTCATCACTGTCCAAACTGAATCTGGATTCCTCGCTAAACACGACCTGATTCCATTCGGTTGAAGTCCCATCCCTTCGAGCACGACATCACTTCAAACGGAAGCGACGATGAGTGGATGTCAATGGCAGTACACGTATTGGGCGCCACGAGAGCAACTGTCCTTTCAGCCAGGCGGTTGGATAGTACCCATAGTGCTGCCTGTGTTTGGATGGTGGATAGAGAGACAGTTGACGCATGATGTGATGGTCATCTCGATTATTGGTCTGTCGAGGGCGTCCTGAGCCTAGTCGCCGTGTAACAGACATTTCTCTTGTCCACTGGTGCCAACACCTCCTCACAGTAAAGTCAGAACAGCCTAGATGGCGATCTACTCGCCGAGTTGATCACCCGGTTTCCACCATCATTATGATTCTTCCCCTCTCGAACACTGACAGCTGCTCATATTGTCTCGGATGGCGGCGTGTTGGCATCTGTAGTTAAAAAAGTGCCCTTCTGCAACAGATTAAATGCATGCAAAAAAGCTCTGCTTACCTGTTTTATAATCCAAGGAGAACGAAACCTTACTCCCTCTGGTGGTATTATGCAATACGCAATCACTTTAAATTTCTAATCATTTACATAGATGTGTTACACGTACCTTCGTGCTAAGTTTCGTAACAATCATACTCTTACTTCTTGATGCATAAATTTGTATGACAATATATATATATATATATATATATATATATATGTGTGTGTGTGTGTGTGTAATGATTCAACTTTAAATCAATAATTTCTCTTAATAATAATTTAATTTCTATTCTATCCCATTCCCTAATTCAAAAGTAAAGAGTTCATTCTTATTTCCTGATCTACTTCTGAATTATCCTTTTATTTATTAGGTCACGCGCTAATAAAACTAGTTAAATTCGCTTTTCTCCGACCATAAATCTGTCAAAACAATCCCTATTAGACTCTTTGTCTATTATGATATTTCCCCAGAATCTCTAATCATGTACCACGTGTTATATGACGTTTATATAGAAATTTCCCTGCTATATAACCAAAAACACAGTGAAAAACCTTCTCTTGCTTTTACACTCTTGCTCTCATAATTTGTATCAAACGGCGGAGTTTTAAACATCTGCCGTGTGGAAATTGTCTTTCTCTCCGCTACAATAAAATAGCTTCTTAAAAATGAAATTGGATTCGACTATTTTAAAAACATAATTAAATAAGTACTAGTTAAGCTATTTAAAAGAAAGCCTTTAGAATTATAGCTGGCAAGATGTTTAATTGAATATTAGTAAAATCTTAACACACACACACACACACACACACACATATATATATATATATATATATATATATATATATATATACGCGGTAGGCAAGCAATTAAAGCAAATTAAAATTAAGCAAAGTAAAAAACGGTTTGCAGGTTCAGCATCGATAAGTCAAGGGATTTTTTTTAAGATAAAAAAAAAAATTCAAAAAACTGCCTATAGGTGGCGTTTCGTACATGAATGAAAGAAAAGACACTCAAATAACAAAAATAATGTTAAGAAATCATTTATTACAGCACAATGTCTTCCACATGTCCACCACCACGAGGGATAACACATTGAAGCGGTGTCATAAGTTCAGCAACGGCAGAGTGCAGAATCTCCGGCTGTATGCATGACATATCTAGACGGATCGCAACTTTCATTTCCCACAAATTGGATGGACGGGGTCAATTCATCCGGGATTTTAAATACCCCCACAGCCAGAAGTCTGCTGGTGTCAGATCTGGAGACTGAGTAGGTCATGGAGACTTGCAACGTTTGCTGATGATTCTTTCTTCCCCGAACGTCTGTATCTAGAATTCCTTGACTGGATTAGCAGTGTGACTTGTTGCTCCATCTTGCATAAACGTAACAATAGAGAGCGCATATTGTTACGCAAACATGGAGCAACCTTTTCGCGTAGAAGCGTTAAATAATGCTGAGCATTTACTGTCATTTTTTTTCCCACCCATTTACAGCACACTGTGTTTCAAAGAAGAGGGGGCCTATGATGAAGGAATCTGTGAACCCATACCACACTGTGACTTTGGGGGAATGTATTGGTTTTTCTGTGTACACTCGTGGATTTGACGTCACCCAGATGCGACAGTAATGGGTATTAATGTTACCATAGATCGAAAAATGAGCTTCATCTGTCCACAAGGTGTTAAAGACTCAAGAGGAATCTTGTTCAATTTTGGAGAAAGTCCATCTCGCAAATGCTTCTCTCTCTACGATATCCGACGGTAAAAGTTCATGGCAAGACTGTAATTTGTATGGATACTGATTAAGAACTCCATGAAAAATGTTGCGTATCGAGTATTGTGGTAAGCCAAGCGTCTGCCAGCTTCCCGTGCACTGTTACTCCCTACAGAGGATTCTGATGCAAATGTTTCGAGCCCCGAAAGTGTCTGCCTTAGACTTGGTCGTCCGGACCTTACACGATCCAGTTTTCTCAAATCCCTAAACAAGCTTTATGAGGTCTGCCACTGTTAAAAGCCTTTTTCCGGTCTGACCCACATTTTTCTGAAGTCGGAATTTACGCAGTGCAACAGTCGCAGATTCCTCGTTCATGTAAAACAGCTTCACCAACAAAGCTTTGTCTTTTCCACTCAGCATGCTGGTTCACTTAGTTGGCATGCAATGGGGAACTGGATCTGGATCAAGAGCATCAGAATTTATAATCGCCTCTTTTACATATTTCCAATTAAGTCGTTTGTATCAGCGCCACCTATAGGCAGTTTTTTTGAATTATTTTTTTTCTTATCTTAAAAAAAATCCCTCGACTTATCGATGCTAAACCTGCAAACCATTTTTCATTTTGTTTAATTTTCTGGGTTTTATAAATTTTTAAAGTTTTTACGGACTTTTTGCCCACCCTGTATATAATAAAATAATTATCTCGCATTAAACGAAACAATTTTTTAAGTTTTCCCATTCTTTAACGCAAAAGTAAAGAGTTTATTCTTATTTTCTGATCCAATTCGAAATTATCCTTTAATTTATACGATCACGTGCTCATAAAATCTGCTGAATCACCTTGCCCATAGTCATAAATCTGTCAGAAATTATCCCTACCAGACTGATAAGCGTCCTGAATATCCCTCATCATCCCTTCATCGTATACCATGTGAGTTACCACGTCATCTCTAGAATCACTACCAATAATAACGACTGCACGGTAAAGTTCTCTCTCATGAGAAATTGGATTTGATTAGATCGCGGAAAGGTTCGATTTCGAAAAAGTTCAACCGCTCTTGATTTTTTTAGACTTGCTTTTCGATCGCCCTCCTAAATAACCTAGTTGTACCCTTGCAAGAGGGTACATTTTCCTTCATCATTTCTCCTTTTGAACAACGACCTGGATATGAATTTGGATCAGGCCAAGGATATAGAATAAGCTTGAAACATGGAACTAGGCGATGAAAGTGGTTCGATACCAAACACGCCCATGACTATAGACGACTCGCAAGAAAACTACGAAATTCGACAAAATCTTGACAATGCCATTAAGAAATATTCTAACCTAACAAAGGATCTCAGCCTATTTATCAAGAACTTGAAAACAGACATAGCTTTCAGCCCGGACGATACAGTCTATACAGTTCACTGCAAACGATACATACAGTACAGTAACTAGTTACAGAACAGAAATGGAAGGTAAGTTGAAATCTCTTCCACCTTGTACTAAATTAAAACCTAATTCAAATAAGAGAAAAGATACTGATCAGGACAACGAAGGATTCATTATTCCTTCAAACAAAAACAAAAAAAAAAACTATTAAACGAAAAACTCCTTTAAATAAAAACAGTGATAATATTATTATTAATAATATTTCTAATAAATTTCAAGTCCTAACTATTGATAAACAAAGGTCTCTGATACTACCAATAAAAATTCAAGTATCGGAAATCTCCCTAACAAGAACCTTCCTCTTCCTATCATGCTAAAGATTACAACTAACTACAGAGAATAACTGAAAGCTATCACAAAGCATTTTCCTAGGCTTAGAACTAGACTTTGAGGAGAATATATCAAACTCTAGCTTAACACGGTTGATGAATACAAGGCAATAGTCGAATACTTGGAAGGGCAAACCTTACAATACTACATCATTAAACCAAAATTGGAGAGACCTCTGAAAATTGTTGTGAAGGGCCTATCATAAGATACGATGCCAGAAGATATTGAGGAGGAACTCTTGGAAACGGGTTTCAACCCAGGTAAAGTTGCACAACTTACAAATCGTCTATCCGAACTTCTTCTACCAATCCTTCTAGTTACTCTTCCATGAAACAACGGTGATGAAAATATTTTCAATGTGGACTATGCTTTATGACTGTTAGAATCGAAACCTACCGTACTAATTGAGTAACCCAGTGTCACGCGTGTAACTATTTTCATTACAGCTCAGATAACTGCCATATGGTACCACGTTGACTAAAATGTGGTCGCACGAGAGAGACTGCGATATAAAAGAACGTATTGACAACCCATTCTGCATAAATTGTGAAATTCATGGACACACAACATCATGGGATGGATGCCCCGAGTATCCATAACCACCAAAGGGTTCCAGGCAAAACGCCATAAATTCTAAAAGAAACCTAATCAGAGAAAACATCTCATTTGCCCAAGCAGTCAAAGCAAAAATTCCAGCTGAACCACAAATAAATATTTTGCAATCAGAGACCTCAGCACAGATTGAGGCTCACATACCCTAAAACCGGGACTAATCCTCCTCACATCAACAAGAAAAATCACTTAAACCTTAATAATAATAAAAATCAAAATTGCAACAAAAATAACGTTGAAAGCAATGAAGAAAATTTCGGATTAGATTTTGCCACTTTAGCTGATATTGAAAGAATTATTGCTAGTATTTTTAATAACATGATTTATCAAAAGACTACCACAAATTCAATCTGCAAAAACACTAATTGAAAAGAAATACGTCTTAGTTGAGGCAATACTAAACCTAAATAATGATTAGAACAAATCATCGCTACCCAATTAGACTTTCAACTTCCTTCAATAGTTTTTTGGATTAATTTGTTCTCCTTTTCTGGCAGGTTGTATAGTACCTTACTTTCCATTCAACGAAAATTACAGTAAAACTCAAGGCTCATCTGTCGATTCTCCGTGTATTTCTTCAACTCTTCTAGCTTAAATTCCAATAGACTTTACACTGACTAACTACTCAACATGATAAATCTTCCACACATAGCCATTCTTCATCACAGCTGCAAGATACGGGCTTGAAGATCGCAAGTAGCCTGGGACCCAAGGAATCAATATTAACATCAATTCTCTCTCTTCTGATGCATTCAAGACCGTGGGGCTGCGTCTCTTACCTTCTCCTTTAAAATATGAATACTCATTGCCTCTCACTCTCATCTAAATAAATAAACGATGTTAATTGTGTAAAAAATTCACATTATATATATATGTGTGTGTGCGTGTGTAATGATTTAACTTAATTCTTATTAATTTCTCACAATAATAATTTAATTTCCTAAATTTTCTCGTTTTCTCCTTTAAAAGATAGTGTTCATTCTTATTTCCTGATATGATTCCTTTTTCTTTTAAATTCATGCAATCACGCGTTCTTAAAAATTCACAGAATAAGCAGATCTCAGCCTCTAGACTTGTAGGGATGATCCCTACCAGACTTTAAGTCTACATTTAGATTCCCTTGAAGTACCTCCATCCATACCATGTAGTTTCTGACGTTTAAAGTGAAATTTCCTTCATTTAAAACAAAAAACACAGCGGAAAGCGTTCCTTTTGCTTACTCTTGCTATTATACTAATGCTGTCATAATCTGTATCCAACGGTGGAGTTGTGTAATTCCCGCCGAATGAAAATGGTCTCTCTCTCCGCTCAAATAAAATAGTTCTATGAAACTGAAATTTTCTTCGACTGTTGTCTCATAAAAATTAATTAAATAGACATAATTAAAAGTAAATTACTTTACACACACATACAGATATATATATATATATATATATATATATATACATATTACGAAAATTTAGTGGAATTAAAGTTTTAGGAATTTTTATTGGATTTCTTTTAATACCGGGATTGATTTTCGATCATTTGTAATATTGGATTGGATTTCAATCATCTGAAAACAAAATTTGAAGTACACGTATGAGTTTGAAAATAATTAGCCTTGTATCCGTGGAAACCATACTTGATTACAGCCCGACTGTTGATGGTATGGAAACTTTGTTAAGATATTTGCATCGTGATTTTAAAGAAGTCTTCATTTGTAAAGGGTTCCTTGAAATCCACATGAAATGCAGGGTTATTCAAAATGATTCATTTGATTACAAAATGCTATATTTTTATAGATAAACACATAGAATGGTAATTAATACATAAACAGAATGGGAAAAATGTGGAAGTTTTTTCACATGTGATCGATATAACTTCCTTTAGATACACGTATAATATCAATTCAATTCGTAAATTCCTGTCGAACACACTGTAAAGGGTCAGCAGAAATGGATTTCACTGCAGCCTATATCTGTTGCTTAAGTTCACATAACTTTTGGGCAATGGAGGCGCACTTACTTATCGCTTACAAACCCCCAAAGGAAGGAATTACATGGGAATCGCATATCAGGTGATTTAGGTGGCCAGCCATGTAACTTCAAGTCATCTGGTCTATTGTGACCAATCCAACCGTGGGAAAGCTTGTTCGAGTAAAACAGCTTTCGTGAGAAAATTTTACGAAGAATATGCAAGGACCATTTATTTTTAATAATATAAAACTTTCACAGTTTTCCTTTGTATTCATGTATTACTTATCATCCTGTGCCATTTATGTATAAAAATATAGAATTTCTTAAATGAGATGAATTATTTTGAATAACCCTATATATTCAGAAAACTGATTTGTATTTTGTAGTTGTACAAAATACAAATCAGTTTTAAGGGATTTTAAATCATAAAGGGATTTTAAACATCATAGAAGGACCAACTCAACATTAATTCTTACTAAAAAATAATCTTCCTATTTTTCTTAATTTTCCAATAAGTTTTGTGTATTAAATGAATATTTTTATCTTCTATTTTTCTCACTTTTTCCTTATTAAATCATTGGTATTAATTTTAGCATGTGTTGATAGAGACTGTGTCCTATTAATTTATTTTTAAATTGTGGTACATTGTTTTGAAGTTATTTGGAAGAAAAGTTCTTTTGTATAATAAGTTGTTATAGGTCACTAACTTCTCCTGTAACCTAACTAAAAATAAATATTTCAAAAACCATGCTCTGCTAGTGATGAATAGTATACCCTCTCTATACGTATAAATGCATTAATATGTCCAAAAGAACCCATGAAAACAAAGAAAATGTTATGGCTCCTACCACTTTTAGAATTTTTTTTATTGATAAGTGAAAGAACACAACTGGAAGCATTTGTTTTAATAACAAAGAACTTTGCTGGCAGACGATTATTTCCTTTTAACGGAATTCTTTTCTGTCATGTGATAAATTACATGAAATAGAATTGTTGTACTTTTTTTTCATACGTGTGATTTTTTTTTATTCGATTTACTTACAATTTTAGAAAGAGAAAAAAAAAAATTCGTGTAAATTTAATTCATTAAAGATATTTCTACTCTCAACGCGTCTGCACTCATTTTAATGAAATAGCTATAAATTGCTTCAATTTTATAAAATGCGTCTTTATAAAATTTTCCGGGGTCTTTTGATAAAAACGACATAATTTACGAAACACATGTAGCAATGATCTTATAACTAAATTTCTCTTTCATGAATTTTATTCATTTGAATGAAGACTTCAAGAAATTTCGTACGAATGTGAGTAACCTCATAAGTAAACACTCATAATTTTTCATCTGAAAGCAAATCAAACAAATGTGTGTAAAGTTCGTGCACCAAAGATGAGTTGAGCAAACATTAAATTTGGCATTGAAGACAAAACAATTTAGGATAATTTCAAACAATGCATCTGAACCCTTAGAAATATGCCCAATATTAAGTGAAATGATTCGATAGATTTAAAGCTTCAGCGGCTGACGTTTTCGTCATTTTGAGGTATTATTTTTTTTCATCGGTGGCGGAGGAAATCGTCGCCGATGACGGGAAGAGGGGGATTCGAGCCTTCCATCTTTGAATCCTCTGGTCAAAACTTCTTATAAGGATCAAACTTCTTATCCTTAACTTTAGGAGATTGATACTTGAAACAACAGCGGGACGAAAGGGAAAGGATCCTGGTTGGAATATATTAAAGGGTTTTAACTTCTGTCGTCGTTGGTGAAGAGATCCGCCGCATACTCTCCCTCCATTATTATCGTGATTATTAGAACATGGACCTTTCGGATTGATATTTTTTTGAGAAGATCACATTTCTTTTAATCACTCTGATTAATAAACATCCCTTCCCTGTTGCATCCAGTATAGTTTGGATAGTTTCCCTTTGATGTCATTTGGTGTCTCGAGTTCAGATGGCAGGTCTGTTTAAAGCATATGCCGTAGACTATCCATAACTGGTTGTCGTTAATGAGTGGGTGTCTTATTTAAACACACAGAGGCAAGTTTGCACCGAGGATTATTCAACCAAAAGTTCTATGTAGTGCTGCCTTCTAGTGTACAAGTCCTGGGTCATCGCTTCGGCGACAGATGATGTTTTCACCACTTTAGGAGATTATTTTTCACTTCGTGGTGGTTCGAGATTGGTTGATCTTGAACGATAGAATTGATTCAAAGTTCCCCCTTTTCTGTTCGGAGAAAACTTGTCCGTTGGATTTTTTAGTAGCGCCTTCGACAACCGAACCGAAAAGTGGTCCCCAAAGGACTGAGTCGATGAAGTGAGCTCTAACTAGAGAGCCGCCGTCAAGCAATAGAATAATCAGAAAATAAGTTAATGTGATCAAAATAAGATATTCAATACAAACCGTAAGTATTGCTAAAAGTGCTCTCCACTTGTATATTCGCTGAATATTAATAATAATAAAAAAAAGGATTGGATGATTTAAAGGTCAGACTACAATTTTTTTTTTCTGCAGCCAAAAAAAAAAAAAAAAAAGGACACGAATGAGACTTGGAGTTGTTTCAGCTACTTTAATACAATAACTTCATTATCAGAGTATCCCTGCATCGTTTAACATATTTGATTGGACGAGTTATGTTATATAAAACTGAAGTCTGTACATAATCTTGTAACAAGTACGAATAATATCACACAAGTTTTTGTTTCGATTTTGGACACAAACAGTGTAATTAATCAAAAAAGACTTTTTATTAAATCACATTTGATTTGATTAATTAAAAAAAAACTATATAATGCAACTATTGCAGTTTTATCTAAGTCGATATTTGTAAATATCACTTTTGAAAATATTAGAATAGCCTCGTCCCTACTGAAGCATTTTAAGGATCGAGAGTGGAGCTCATTTGCAGCGATGATTGCCGCGGTCCGACTACCGCTAGGAACAGATTACTCATTAAATACATTTACGCCAATTTTGCGGACAAAGAACTCGGCATTCGTGTGATTGATGTTTTTTAATGAGAAATAGTTTTGTTAAGCACAGATATATTTATATAAAATTAGATTTTATATCTAGAAGAGTAAATATCTAGTCACACATTTTTGTTACGTTTTTCTTCACAATACATTTTAATTGAAGTTTTTGCATAATGATAAGTTTTTTCATGAAGTTATTTCTGCCTATTTTTTTTTCAAACTCGAAAATCATGTTTGTTTTCTGATGCATAAATGAAATCGAAAAAAAAATTGATTTTGTTCCTCGGTTTATTTCAGCGAGCATTGTTCTTTTTTCCGGAAATGTGGAGCTTAATGTAATGAGAAAAAAAAATATATAAATTTACTCTAATTGAAAAAGATGTTCATTTTCCTTCGACCTAATTCACAGACGGTTTTTTACCAAAGCGTTTGGGTTTCTGCCAAACGATTTAAATGGAGCGTTTCCGTTTACAAGCATTTAATGGTAAGCATTAATAAACGTAAATAGTTCATAATAATAAACATCCTAAAAACTATGTTCTTCAGCATTTGATAATAAACATTAAAAACCATAAATAATTTGAATTGAAATTGTTATAGAGTTAATTCATTTCGGTGTTTTTCCTATGGGTTTTACCCTCTGAGGACCAAAATGTACACGTTCCAAAATTAGATTTTATTATTGATTTTCCATACTGTTTTATTTATTATATTGAAATATTTATAAGAAAATTCATTTTTTCTTTATGTCAAATACTGATTCTACTACTTCCGCATTCGAACGTTTCTGTCAAATATAAGTATTTACAAAGGATCGGTAAATTTATTGTTAATTTTAATGTTTATTTAATGCTAACAAAAACAATTCCAACGAGTCAGACACATCAATTTACATACAATGCACCCCAATCTGGTGACTACAGCAACTCTCGACACAATACGAACTTCCACACTGCGACACATAGTGATTCTGAGCTATTGTTTGATTCAATGCTCACCAGCCTGAAATTAACTTGATTCGTTTACAGAGGAATCGAGATTCCAACGGTGTCCCCAGGAGCCTCTATTTCAGTCGGTTTCTGGGAGGACTTTGAACCTCGACAGATTTAATGTGCATTACTCAATACAGCGGGTCATTAGTGGAATCAGGAGTCGTACTGGTAGTCGTAGGAAAGAATACTGGACCCAACCAGCAAATACAGAAACGAATTTTTGGAAGAATATTGGTCTTGAACTAAGCAACGGCTTTAGGCATGTTAGTAAAAACATCATCTTTAAGGTAACAGTATAGAAGAAGAAAAAATCTTGTGCAGTGGAAACAGAGTAGATGGGGAGAAAGGAAAGTCTGAGCCTCTGAAAATAAATTTTTTCTTCGAAAAATGTTAATAACACTTGCAAGTAGTCATCGGCTGAATGAGTCGTCTTGTTGCCATCGTATTCCTCGTGTATTCTCTACATCTGCGAACAAAAAAATTTATCAACATTGAAGACCAAGAAGGAGGCTTTATTAAACGAAAATAAGGCATGTACGTGGGAGAACAAGGGTGCCTTTATTTGCCTACAAACGTAGGATGATTTTCATAATTTGCTGAGTTGAGCATTTTTTCATAATTAAAATCTCAAACCTTGAATTTCAGATTTTGAAAACTAGCTCCAAAAAAGTAATAATTTCCTCAAAAGTTTTTCATATTTTGAATTGTAAAACGTCTCGTATATGCGAGAAAAGGGCGCAGGGAAATGAAAGTAATTGCACTTAAAAAAAAAAATAAACATTCGCTTTCAACGTGAATGCTGAATTCTTTGATAAAAGGAGATAAAAATATTCACCAAAATATCGTTTTGAAAAATAAGAAACTATCCTATTAACTTGCGTTAAAACAAGTTAACTAAGTTGAAATCAAGTTCCTTCTTAATTTCCTGCGATGTTAAAGCCTAATAAATATCGAAGTTCTTGAAATTACTGATAAACATTTATTTTAACTTACGTAATTTTTAAAATTTTAAGTTTTACACATTCCTTACTTGCTTAACAAAGAATTTTTTTGCAAACAAGATTTATCGAAATTTCAATCCTGTTGTATTATTTTTATTCGATACTGTAATCTAAAAATGAAAGATTTAGAGACCAATAACATAAAACATTGAAATAAGTGAAATTGTCCATGATTAACTGCAAAATAAAACTAAATGAAATCGAAACTTTTTATTTTACACCATTAATCTATTAATGATACTTATCCAAAATATGATTAAAGGGTCGCTGCCACAATTCATTAGTTAATGATGATAATCATTAGTTGACTAAAGATGATAAATTAGCAACTAATCAATGATGATTAATCAGTTGCTGATCATTGCGTCTATATACCCAATCAATTGATAGTATCGTTATATGAGTACTCTCACTTTAATTTTCAGTTATCGTTAAAGTATTTTAACAGAATTAAATATCAGAGAAATATAAGATATATTTTAAAATTCCAATCTTAACATTGAAACTTTTCAGTGTTAACTTAAATCCGGAAATAAAAAAAAATATTCAAAACACTTATTGTGCCTGTCAAAAAAAAAAAAAAAATTCCACGAATAGATAAAAATACAAAGTAAATATTCCACATCGGTAACCTACAAAAATTTAAAAAATAAATATAAATATGAAATAAAAGCTAAACAATTTCACTTTCAGATTCTTTAAAACACGTTTGAAATGTCCTATTTCTCTCTGTAATTAGATAGAATTGCTTAATATTCGTCTGCATGAAATAATACGAGTACTCTTTTATACTAAAGTCAATAAAGAAAAGTAATAAAAAAGAATACGAATAAAATATTCTTTTAAAATTATTCGTACTCGGCTTTCTTGATGGCTGCTTTATTCTGTTTAGTGGAATAAAAGAGGGTTCTCGTTTAGAATGACAAACTATCACTCATACTAATGGGATCTTTTTTTTCACATGTGTTCTTTACTCCAGAGAACAAGTGATTATGCGCTCGACCTTATTCGATTCTGGAGGACGGGTGAAAGTTGAAGATGGAACAACTACGCTATTACCAATGATGCCAGAGAAGGATGATCCCGCATTTATCTGAATTTTAAAACGTTTGCATTTGACTGATGCTTTCGACTAGCTTCGTAACGGGTGCACCAGAGTTGGCGCTATATCGCTTTTTCCTGCGATATTAGGAATGACTAAGAATTTTATTTTTATTTTTAGTGGATAGTAAAAGAGAGAGAGAGTAGTGTTAAGAAATCTCGTATTTTTTTAAAATTAAAATCTAAAGTGTTCGCATGTTAATAACAGCAACTTTTGCAAAGTATACATACTATTGTAATGTGAAAACAGTACTAAAGAGGGAAAAAAATATTTCTAACATCCTTACAAAAACTGTAAGGACATTTGAAATCATCCTTTGATTAAAGTTTGATATAAGTCGTTTATCTTGCTCAACAAATCTCGAATTTTTTTTTTTTCATTTGAAAGTAGGTTAATAAAGTTCGTAATATTTTAATTAATTGAAACTAATTTAAGTATATTAAGCTTATTAACTGCATTAAAGAAATTTTTTGTGTGTTCTAAACATCATTTACACACGCACGCACACACACACACATATGCAATTCTAGTAGCTCCACTTCTATAACGTCAGAGCTGATGTACAGTAATTAATAAAATTAGATGACACAGCTGCGTAGTTATATAAAAGAGATTTCGGAAGTTGAAAGATATATTTGATATCATGAAGAAAAAAAAGGAAAGTATATGAAGAATGAGAGAGTTGTTGCAAAAACTGAGAAAGATTTTGTAGAATTGATATTATTTTCTTCATCATTAATTTATGCGGTTATTAAGTAATTTATGTTTTTGGAAAAATGTACCACCATTTTCTTCCTTTATGATATTTAAGCAGTTAATTTATATCTGAAAAACATAATTTAATGCCATCGAATAAAATAATTTCTTTGAATTATTTTAAATTTATTTAACTTAGACAAAAGCATCCGCTTGAAGAAGGCAGTAATAATAAAGAGATAACAAATATTCCGTTTGACTAAAACTCAAGCAAAAAATGATGACAAGTGCAAGAAAAAATTATTTCTGCAGAATTGATACATCTTTGCAAAATCGATTTAGTACCCCGTGAACTGGTCATCCTTCTCTCAACTCATAACTCGCGAGAACGGGACACCCTTCATAGTAAGACCATATCGATTATATCACATGAGAAGTTTGGAGGTTAAATATGATCTTAGCCATTTTTCATACTTTTATAAAATGATGCAGGGTACCTAATGATAAACTGCAAAAAAGAAAATTCCTAGATATTCCAGGGCAAGCATGTCTAACTCATTTCCAGACACGAGCCAATTTCTAAAACAAGTAAAAGTCACGCGAACTGCAGGATATACAGTTACGGTGGTCATTTATTTTTTTTAAATTTTCGTTCGTAGAAGGAGTAATGTTCTTTGTGGATTGTACCATAGTCGTCCCTAGTGACGTTTTATGTTTGATAACTTTGTCATACTAATAGCAATATAATTTTATATCGCAGCAGAAGTACTCCAATTTCCACTTTTCTCGGAAATATCGATGTTCGTCAGCAATTTTGTGTGTGTTTGTTCTTATCATCATTTGGTTTCGATAGAAACATACCGAATCCGAGGCATAAAATATATGTGTATAGAATTGTTTATGCAAAATAACTTAAGAATCAACATTTTTTTCTCTGACATTAGTTTATTGGATTCTGAGTAACTGTGCAAATTGATAAGCTTAACGTAAATAAAGTTGTCTATCTTGTTTTCTGAAAGTGGATAACTTAATTTTAGGCACACCAAGCGAGACGGAAAACTAATGGAGGCACTACCTTCCGTTCCATTCGACACATTCGGTACCGATCGAGCCGTTAGCTTCCCGAAAAATTCCGGCGTTCGTTGGCCTTTACCGCTAGGTCGAGACACAGCGCTGCTCGCATTTTCTCCCAGAGTTTATGGTAACTGTCGATTCTCGTTTCAGTATTGTATTGTTAGTTTCGTAGCGGGTTACATATCATATTTCCACTGTATTGTTACCATGTACTTTACAGTAAAATGTTCATGCAACTCAGAATGTGTACCTCAAGTGCTAATACAAATAATAAGCGTAAGCACGAACTCTCAGTCTCTTGTACAGAAAAATCTAAGTATAATTAATCATCTAAAAATGCTTGTTACAACTTGTTTTAACTATAGTTAGACTGTGTTATTTTTCCTTGTGTGCTATGTTTCTTTTTAAAAATTTATTCATGGATATTCAATTAAATTAAAGCTCAATGTTTGATTTTATTTTACAGTTTCTAAAATGACGAAATATTTTGCCGGATACTTATATCGTCTATACAGGTTCAGAATGTGAGTAAACACCTTAAATACGTGCTTCGATTGTTAAAATGTTTTCATCTAGAGTGATTCATCACTGCTATTCCTGATAAAACTACATTAACGTGTGACAGCCCGGAGAAATCACTAATCTGGTGTGGCCGTGGTCCCGCATGTGTCGGTTTAAAGAGAGATTCAGTGAATTTTGTCAACGACTGCAAATTTTGCCAGATCGTAACGCGAGTTTCTCTTTTGAAGGGGAAATTAGCCCAATTATTTGTAACGCTCGAGGGAAATCCAAAGGAAACTCTAATGTAATCAGTCCGACAGAAACGAATTTTTTAAAATATCCGGACACGTTCATATGATTGATTTTGAACGGAAATCACGTTTTCATCTTGTGTCATTCTCGAATGATGCACATTTATTGAATTTCCAAAGCTTTCTTTCTACAACAAAAAGTGGAGATGGAAATTGGTTTAAAAAACCAACACGGTCTGAAATTTAGCATTAAAAATTATCAGAGAGGGTAATCTGAACATACTATTAAGGTAGTCATAAATGGGCTCAAACTAGTATTTTTCCTCGTGTGTATTATTCAGTATTTTCACATAATAGTATCTAAAGTTTTTAAATTTTAACATTTTCAAATAAAAACTTGACAACTAGTTTTCTCACTTTAAACTAGGCAATACCGATTAGCATACGAAACAAAAATTTGTCAACTTTAAATGCTTTGCATCGAAATATGTTTTTGGTTAAAATTTCCGATCTCGAAATATAATAATTAAAATATTTATCACAAAATTATTTTTAAATTTTGCCGATTCATTGTATGTATAGAAGAAAAAAATCGGTATCATCTGATTTCAGACCACGGCTTTTTATTCGAGAATCTTCTCTCATTTGGGTAAAACATATTTTATAAATCTGAAAGGAGTTAAAGGCGCTTCATGTTTCATGCTTTTTAAATTTTTACATAATTCTTTGAACGATTATTAGCATTAGCTGCACAAACCTCCAATCCCCAAATGGTCGTTTGGGGACAGTTTGCAACAATCGCTGGCGTTTTATTACAAGACCTTGGGTTTGCGTAAGTAACAATTTAAATTACAAAAATAATTCATTTGCATATAATAACAATAGTGTAAAAAATTACTTAATTACATCATCATAAGAAAATTAGCTATATTTTAAATGTAAAATTAAAACTAATAATTTAAAAAGAAGAGCCTTTCGAACATTAAGAGTTAATCAATGGAACAGTTTCAATTTTTAAGAGTACAGTAGGATAAAATAATCCATGCTTTACCTTCTCAGAAGTTTTCACGAGCATTGATGCATTTCTGTATTAGAAAAGTTCAGTTAAGCGAAATCAGTCTTTAGTCTTCAAACTCCCTGCAATATGTTTGTTTTCATAAATATCGTATAACATGTAGCTGACAAAAAAAAAAAATGCTTAAATTGTTTTGGTGGTGAAAAGTTTTACGAAATTTTAATAATTTTTGCTCTAGCATTTTTGAAATTATTTTTTAAAAATTCAGAGAAATATCGTTAAATACTTATTTTTTTGAGTATAAAATCACAGAGAATTATTTAAGCCCTTGTGTCAAAAGCCAATTTTAATTGAAATTAGATTTTAAAAAGTTGTTATTAAAAGAACTTTGATATCCGTTTTTTTTATAGCACTCCAAGCGAACATACCTTAAGGACCGTATCATTTTACTTTGACTATTCGAGAACAAATTCATTCTTTATTATCTGTCTACTGCTAGATTAGCAAGATGCTGATGACAAGTGAATTCATGTATTTTTATAAACTTTTATGTATGAAACTACTTTTATAAAACCGCTACGAGTCGAACACTAAAATTATAGCCGATGTTTTACTTAAAATGACATTTTTTTTTGAAAAGATTATCACCAAAAATTAATGAAATGCATTAATTTTTGGTGATAATCTTTCCCTCAGGGGAGAAATGGACGTTTCGTTTCTCCGGGTGGTATTCCAAAAATTTCATCATTTTTTTTTTTGAAGGAGGATATGGAACACCAAGTGAAACAAACAACCGCCATAAGAATCCACACCCTCACTGGTTCAACGACGGAAGTAGCGTCAGTGGAAGAGAAATGACGCATACTCATAGTGACGAAGAAAGAGAGTAGCAGCAGACCAGCGTGCTCGAAACGTGTCTGACAATATGGTTGGAAATGAAAGTACATGCTGTTATACGGTATGAAAGTGCACGTGGGATTAGTCATCTGTGAACGCCTACAGTCCGTGAATGATGAACAGGTTATTGTTTTGGATGGACCTGAGCACGATTGAAAAGCAGTGTGGACGCCACGTCTGACAAATGGTTGGACGCTGATGTTGCATGTTCAGTGAAGGAAGGCAGTTCCTGATAGTTGAAGTGGGCATCCCTCCACAGCCATAAAGGAAAACAACACTGTTAGAGTACAGGTGTAAACGGATAGACGCGCATAACGGTGTCAGACATGTCGTCCATGCTGCTTATCAATCGTGTTCAGGTCCATCCAAAACAATGCTCAGGTGGAGCAAGCTGTGCGACAATTTTTTGCAACGCTGGCACCGAGTTTTATCAGAGTGGTTTCTTCACACTGATTGCATGCTACGATAAATGTCTCATTGTCAATCGCGACTATCTCGAAAACTAGTGCAAGGTATATAGTTTATGATTATATGGGTTTTTTTCTTTCTTTTTTTTTTATAATGCAGCAAATTTTGCTTATGAAAAAAAATGGCGAAACTTACATTCGGAACATTCCTCGTATAATTACAAACTGGTGCGGACTCAATACTGGGAATCCCTTTGTAGGAGATATTAGTGAAGATTTCTATTAACTAAGGAAGAGCTTTCTAATAATCATCGAAGTAAATCTCAAGGCCAATACTAATCCATTTATCGTTGTAAAGAAAATGACTTCAAAACAACATCTGAACATGAATAACTGGATTGAAACAATTACGAAGTACTTTAATTTTAATATTTATAAAGTCTTCCTTAAACATTTTCCAAATTTTTCTTATGTACAAATAACATTTCTTTCTTCAAAATAAAAGAAACAATCCCGGGGTTTTTCTCGGGGGATTAAATTGAAGTAAGACAAAGTCCTTTCAGCTCATACTTTATAATCTTTTAAAGGTAAAAAAATTCTTCAAAAGAATTTCAATTTACTTTGTAATTTTCAAAAATTAATATTTAGAAAACCCATTGCTTTGTTCAATCTACGATGTTGTTTATCTGTTCAAAAAAGAGCTTTAAGATAATCAATGCCGGTTTTTTCAAGAAAAGTGTTAAAAAAAAAAGAAAGAAGAACATTTTCCTTCTATAATGTGATACACATTAAAAGGCATTTTCGAAAAGCATTGTAGCGTTATCCAACTTAATGTCTTAAACTTAAGTAATTTATCGAAATATTGTTAAATATTTTATTACTAAAAACTATCAAGAAACTACAGGGACGAAATTTAATATATATATATATATATATATCTTCTTAAAATTCGTGCAACAGTTCAGTTCAGGATATTCAAATCCTTTTCTTCTTCTTTCTTCCTTCGTTTTTTTTAAAGCTTTATCTTTTCTTTTTCTTGATATCTCGAGAGAGAGAATATTAAGATCTATTAACCAGTCAATATGCAACTAAGAAGTAAATTAACTGACCATTTTCATGTATGATTTTATGTATGCAATTTAGCTGCTATGTATACATTAGAATATGAGTGAATTTAAGAAAGTAAGCAAAAAAAAAAGAGAAAAAATTATTGATTCCAGACTACTCTAGTACTTGATCTTAATTTTCAAAAAAAAAAAATTGTTTGTCCAGGTAAATTGCTTCTATTAGTAAAAAATATTGTCACAAATAATGAAACATACCAATCGTCATGAGCCGTATTCAACCTTTTTCAGTTGTTGCGGAAAATTCATTCCAGTTCCAAGGATTTTATTATTAATAAAGAAGTCGCAATTTCTCGAAATAACTAAAGCAAATTCCCAACTAGAACTAGAGAATTCACTACCATAAGATGTTAAGTCCCAAAATGAAACAAACAAGCCAGGATTCGAAAAAACGTGGAATTACATTTTTCAACAACATTTTTACCACGATACAGTTACGAAAATAGTCATAAAATAGCAAACGATTTCCTTTAAGCAAATATAATTAACAACATCTGTATGAAATGTATAAAATTAATCTACTACCAAACGATATTTTAAGGAAGTTGTGAATTGGAATTTCTAACAACAAATAAATGTTTATTTATTGATTATTTTTGAGAAAATAATTTTGCCCTCGAGTTGGATCTTCGTCCGAAAAATATGATTATACGTTTATTTAGTCAATATTTTTAAGTTCAAATATAGTAAAAATATTTACAACTATTTTTTTTTAGTAATTTTATATGAAATTTTTGTTTTTTTTATTATAGATTTATTTATCCATATTTTCTTTAAGATAATTAATTTTATCTATCAATATTAATTGATCTAAGTATTATTTGTGTTTTCAAAATTGTTTTAATGTATTCTTAATATTAATAGATATATGTTAAATTTTATTTAAATCACATGTTGGCAACTGTTAGTAGTATTTTTGTTAGTGTTACCTTTGTTTCTCTCTCTCCCTAAATAAGTTAATTTCATTCATATTATAAATAGATTTTTAAATTCTTTTAAAAAAAAATTTGGATGATTTTTTTATAATTATCGTATCATAAAATAGATATATAATAATATAAGTGAAAAAATTATTTATGGCTGATCTTTTAATATTTAGTATTTATTTTTTTGAAATTGATTAATGAAATCCTAGTAACCAGAAATAAATAGTAACCACTTGAGATCTTTTCTAGATTACAAATCCAACTTAAATCGAACAAAGTTCCGTAGGGTTATAAGTTTTGAAAATGCAGAGTGCAATTAAATTTAGACATTTTAGCATAATTTAAACTAAACAACGATTTGTGAATGAAAGTGGATTGGCATTAATCGTAAAAATGTAGATATATTGCTTGATTATGAATAATTTTATTACTGCTTTTGCGAATAAGACGTATAGGAAAATGATCCAAATTGTTCTTGAAGTAATTTTTGAAGTAGATAAAATATACCGACTAGGAAAAATATTACAATAGAATAAATTCATAACATATTTTTCAGTAAATAACAAATGTTCAAAAACGATTTGAGTGATTGGAAATTTTTTTTAGAAATAATTAAAAAGATACTTTGTTTAGCAATGTAATTGAATTAGAAATACAAAAAGAAAACCTTTTGGAGGAAGTTTCAAATTTAACCACTTTTAAATTATTTCCTATTTTTCTTTTTTCAGCGCTCGACTTTCTGTAATTACTTTTTCGTCTTGTTAGATGTCCAATTATGTGAAAGTTCTACTCGTGAAAATAATCGTTTTTGATAGAGATAAGTAACTTCGTTTTAAAAATGTATTTGATGTCAGCTCCGATCAATCAAAAGAATTGGTTAACAAAGTTGTAGCAGCGATGAAAAATTTACTATTCATAAGTTGAAGCAACTTTTCACAGCCAGATTTGGCGACCAACAAAAAATTATCAATGGCAACCCTATTACTGGTGTGGCTACCGTAGAAACTGCAGATTGCGTCTGCTAGCTTTAAAACGTTTGTATTCGGTTGTTGTGTTATGTTGGGTTATGTGACAAGCGTTTTAAATAAACCGAATGACGATCCGTAGAAATTTGGATACATCAATTTCTTAACAGAGTTTGACTCTCTAAATATACGTGTGTTTGAATTGGGATAGTGACGCTTGTACTGGATATTTAGCGTCTGCTGGTGTTGAACAAACTCAAAATGGGTGAGTACTTTATATGTTTTACTTTAAAGGAAAATTACGTCTACCGGTAAAAAGCTGGTTCCCGGTTAGGCCTAACACATTACATTCGTTTTATAACTTGATTATGAATTTTAACGCGTTTTCTGTAATTTTTGCAGCTAGCAAACATTTTGTGTTAGCCAGCGCATATCCGATAGTCGTGTGCTACTTAAATGTTTCGCAAACGTAAATAAGTAAAATTGCCGTCTTCAGTATTGCCATTCATATTTAGCATAGTTATGTAATTAAAAATATTGGCACTTTTTTCAAAATCAAAAAAAAGTTATTTTGTTTTTTTAACTAATGTTCAAGTGCACGCGCATTGTGTCTTGGTTATTATCTTCAACCTTTGCGAGCGTTATATGTATGTAAATAATTGGTAAAAATTTGTAATGAAAATTTTTAAATGATATCCTGATTAGCCGACGTGTATATTGCAATCATATCAACAAAGAAGCAGAATTATCCAAGAAATTTGGATTATTTTTTCGTGTATATTGTATTGTTACTCAACCGATAAATGGCATTAAATATCTGCACAATATGTACAGATTCGAAAAACATTTTCAAAAAGTAATTCATATTACTAATTATCAATTCGCAACACAAATACAAGTTGAGATCGTCAATTTATATATATTTAAAAATCTTTGAAATTTTTTCTCATGTTTTGATGCATCTCTTTAAAAATGAACAATATTGAATTTAGTTTCTGTTTATTAGTTGAAATTGATTTGATATTTAAAATTATTCAGAATTGAAGCATCTTGCCAGAAATGTATGATTTATTTAAATTTTTTTAGTCTTTTATAAATCTTACATTGATAGACTGTGAAAACATGCCATCCATTCTTAGAATTAAATAGAAAATTAGGTAATTTAAAGAAAAATTTAAACAAGTGAAAGTTGTGCTTTGTGCTTCCTTTGGTGCTTAAGATCATAAATTTTATGAAATCAATCTATTATTTTTTATGCATTAAAATAACCATTCGGAGAGTGGATTGTGAAATTAAAGTTAAATGTGTGAGTTTTCTTCATTCCATAATATGAATATTTGAAATATATGCATTAAAATATCCATTTTAAAATTTTGTTAATTATCTGTGTTTGTATATTTCTATATTTAAAAATTATTACAAAATCTTTCCGAAATCTGCTCAAAAATTGGTTTTTGGGAGTCTAGCATGAATATTCACAATTTCAAAATATTTATGTCTTAAAATATTAAGAAATTCTAGAAAAAAATGTGTGAGTATATTTTAGGTTTTTAATTTTCTTTGCTTTAGTTTCAAAATTCTTCAGTGAATTAGCATGTAATATTATATTTTGCAGAAGATTTGTTTTAACTATCAAAATCTTATGGTGAAAGGATTTTCTAGTTGGTCAATTTTTGTTTCAAATGTCATGGGAAAAAAAATTTGGTGTAATTAGTATATGAAATTATTCTTAAATGTGCAAGTTATATTTCCTTAAATATTCATTCGTACTAAAAATATTTTATATCTGTGTGAAAGAAGAGCCTATTCAAATATTGCAATATTTGAAGAAATCGTAAACAAAAAAAAAAAAAAAAAACGAATGTATATGTGATAAATTCTCTACCTGTAATTTTATGTAGTTGTTATTCTGTAGAAATTATATTTAAAAGCATAATTTAAGTTTAAAAATTTAATTATCAATGCCAAAGTAGCGCAGTGGTCATGGTCGCTGACTTGTGGCTGGTGTTGCATTCACCGAGTTGTGGGTTCGAGCTTTGATGCCTCTGAAGACCCGTTGTGTAGCAAGGCTGATGCAGATTAAATCTGTCAAGGTTTAAACTCCTCTCATTGGCATGGTGTGGAAGTTTTGAAAGGCCAGTGCCAGCTCGAGTGTTATCCTCATCATTTGACTGAGGTTCAAAATTATGAGTTTCATTGGCAATAGCAGTTATATTGCTTCTCTGTGTAAGGTTAATGTACACTTCCATCGCTTTAGCTATCAAAAATATAGCTCGTGAAAAATTTTAGATTTGTAACTTTTTTACTATCTTATATTACATAATCATTCACAGTGAATGATATGAAAAAAGATTCTTTTCATATAAGTGAAAATGGGACGTAGCATAAAGATTTGTAGAAATGTATTTGTAAAAATTTTATCACACATCCACTCATGCAAACTGAAATAAGAAAAAAAAGTTAAATTATGTGTTTTTTCCCCCCATGACTAATTCCTATCTATTCTTTTACGAACTTGGAACTTATGGATATATTGAATCTCTTACATTACATTTTAATTGATGTTAATGAGGAACTACTCAGTGAAAATAATTAGGGGTTTCAGCTTACTCGACCTAATAGCTGATAGTCCTACCTGTGAGTGAAGGAAAATGAAGATAGATGAGTGTATTAAGTAACAGGAAATCTATTTAAAATGAACATTGGATAATGTTATGAGAAGTTAATTTACAATATTGTTATATTTACATTGAAATATTTATATAATTTGGAAAGAAAAAGATAGGCAATATTTCTGTATTGAACATTTTATGTTCGTATTTTATTTACTTTGTTTTTAGTTGGAAAAATAAAACTTTTACAAATTTCATGTTACCTAGGGAAAAATATGGGTCTGTGCCTTGTAAGATTTTTTTACAAAATGAATGAAAACTGTAATATAATCTGGAATTTTTCAATTGTTCTGTAATTCGGTTCAAACATTTATAATTCTACATTTTTTAAAAGCAGAAAGATTTCAAATAACTCTTAGTTAACAGTAATAAATGAAATTTTATTTGAATTTATATATTTTTTTTCACAAAATATAAAATCCTGAACCGTTAATTTTTTTAATGTACTGAGATGCGATTGGTTGAATTTCTTAAATCGAGAAACTGACTGTACGTGTATGAAATCTTTAAAATTACCTCTAAAACTTATTGCAGAAACAAATTTTACATTTTATGATTAAAATTTGTTTACAATGTAATATTCAGTATAATGACTTCTCAAAGGAATTAAATGTGTTTAAGACATCTCTCAAAAATTTTAGAATTAAAGAACTAAAAAGTTGATAACTCAATAAAATATTTCTGGTGATAAAATTTTGAAATCGAGGGATTATCATATAGAATTAATTCACATTAAATAAGTTCTTTTCATTTCATTAAATTTTTAAGTATTTTTTTCTTTCATGTCTCCCTCGGGGGGGGGGGGCACCTTCAGATAGATACCGAAATCAGGATTCTGAGGCCCCTAGTAATCTTTTTCTTTCCCATGAGATTTATTGTCTTTGATAAACACAAGTAACACTCCTCAGGAATACCCTAGCAATTTCCCCCATCTACAACTCTCCTTTTTTTTGCAAACCAATTTTTATCTTTTTCCCCATGTTTTTAATTATCTAGATCATAGTTACACTTGTTTAATGCCGCATAGCCATATCTAGCTCTTGTGCAATTAACTTCATCACTCACTCCTTTAATATGTCAGCATCCAAAAAATTTGCTTGAAAGAACTTCATATTGGGATTTATTTGGACATTCATTTCATTCATGGGGATTATTTTAAGAACATTATTTTAGACAACATTTTGCATTGATATTTGTTTTGTGGTGACTCTACTGACCCTTGAATGGTAAAGTACATTTTATATTTTTAGTAAAGATCAGAAATCAATTTTAAAGTGTTAATTTGCAATATGAATAACTATTTACAGAATTTGACTTGGAAAAAAAAATGTAACTTTGTAAAAATAAGATTATTAAATAAAATGTATAGTCTTAAAAGTTGATCATTAAGACAGTGAATGAACACCAAAATTAATCTGTACTGTATGAAAATATAAGCAGTACATATCAATTCCTTGATGAGGAGCTCATTAAATCAGAAAGCTTTGAATAAAATGAAAAGGACTTTGCAGAGAGCCTTTTCATTCATCATTTTATTATCAAGTTGTACGAAAATTTCAGGAAAATGAATTGTGATGGCCTAAAAGTTTTGGGGAGCTTAGGCTCATGTATAATATTGACTCGCTTAGAGATAATAATTTTTTGAATTATTCAAGGTAAATTATTTTTAGAAAACATTAAAATGGTAAATTGAGATGGGGCTGATTATGTATCTAAATATTCTAATTTATAGCTTTAATTATCACTGCATTACAGACTTTGGAGTAATTTTATATTCATAGCTAATATGAAGTAGTCAGATTATTTTGTAAACTGTTCTCATTCAAGCTCTTGTATAAATGTTGTGTCTTATTAATATGCAGATAAATGAAAGTTTTGTATTCTTCAGCTTAAGATTTTAGTACCAATTCAGTCTTACAAATGCTATGAATAAAAAAATATTGAATTGCTTATAATTTTAATACTATGTACTCAGCATGGCTTATTTAATTTATATAACTGACCATTTATTTTTCTGTTCTGTTATTTATAAATCTGTAGATGTAATCAGTTGCATTGGAAACATATTTACATTTTTTGATTTTATTACAATATCACATATGAATAATTTTTTTAGACATTCCTAGACATTTTTTTTCTTCTCATTTTGGTGAAATAATTCAAAAATGTTTAATCCTGTAATAAAAATAAAAAGTAGCAGTCATGATACGGAGGCATTTCTCTAAGAAAAAGGCTTTCAACACTTCTGTGCATTTTCATTAAGTATGTCATTTATAACAAAGTGCATGTTCTTTGTAAAAAAATTGAAATTCCATCAAATCTACATGTTCAGTTTTAAATATAATTACTCAAAATTTAATGCAAATAAGGATTATGAAATAGTTAATATTTATGTAATATATAAAAAGCTAGGTTGAAATTTTGAACGTTAAAAATATTTTTTTTTGGAGGGGGGAGAAGGGGCCCCCTTGGATACTTTCAGATATTGTGATTGTAAGATCTAGTTTTAAAAACAAAATCTGTATAAAAATGTTTGACCCAAATCAAAAGCCAGAAATGTATATGTTATAAACAAAACATGAGATAAAATTGATTAAAGCTAAAAAATTATTGAGAAAATATGAAGAGGATATCTGAAATAAAATTAGCTTGATAAGGTACTTTAGAATTAAAATAAACTAACCATTCAGTTTAGAAAACAAAAAGGTAATTGGGGAAAAAAGATGGAGGGGGGGGGAACTGTTATCTAATGTTTATTCTAAAGAATATGCAGCATAATTATGATTTAAAAAGTGTACCCTTTCCCTTTCAATTTAATCTGTACTTCACCATTTTACTTGTTTTTCTTACCGTATCATAGTCAATTTTTCTTATCATAGTATTTAAAAATTAAGTTGACTTTAATTAATGATCGTTTATACTTGTAATAATTCATATATACATCGTTTGTTTTACCTGGCGGCTGCATCATTTTGAATTGATAAATGATTCATAAACCATGTAAATATTTTAGTTGCCCAGATTTTATCTGTCATCGGTGGTCTTCAATATTGATGCTTTACAAATAAGTGAATATATATCGCAATTTTGGAAATTTGTTGCCTTGAATCTGTATTTTTTGTATCCATATTGTTTAATTATTTATAGATAGAAACTAAGTAATACATTTTTAAAATTATTCATTTTTTACATGATTTTTACTGCAAATTCCTACAAAATTTTATGAGATTTTCACAAAAATCGTTCAATAGTAACTTTCCAATTATTTTAACATTTCTTATTTTTTTTATTTATTAAACTGTAAACAATTTGCCGAGCAATGAATTGTTATATAACATATTTAGTACTAGAATTTTTTTCGAATTTTTAATCTTCATTGAAACTGTTTCCGTATAAATGTTAGTTCTGTACTAAATTAAAGTCAGCAATGTTATGAATATTGTGAAGATTCGATTAATATAAAAATAATATATATATTCGGTAAAAATATATATAAAAAAAAAAGTAAAACTACGAAAATATCTTTCTTATCTCTTTGCGTTGCCATTTCTTTCCTACAAAATACTCCATTTTTATAGATATATATATCTCATGTCTGAATCGAATGTGTTATCTCTTGTCTCTAGAGGCTTTTTTTTAGTGTCAGGAAAAAGGAACCCTCGTGCACATGAGGCACGTTTGTGGGTGTGGAATTTTTGCCATTTTTTTTTTCGTCGCTTCCTGTCAGACGAACTATTTTGGGGGGATTTTACCACAGGCTCTCGTTCTTCGTGATGTATACCGTTCTTTATTAAAATTGATATCGCGGCAGAATTTTGCTTTTAATGCTTAAAAATTATTTTTTAAGTGATTCAAAATTGAAAAGGAGACATATTTTATTACCATTATTTAGGGCGACCGCTTGTAATGGTTGTTCATTATCTGTTTGTTATTATCAATATGCATTTATGTTAAAGTTATATTATTTTGTATATCTTTTCATTATATTATGTCATAAATATACTAGTTCATTGAGGGGGGGAAAAATTAAATGTTAGTAAAATCAAAGTGTGTCTGTACCAAACTATTGGCCAAACTTGGATGTTAGGTTTAGGTACAATAATTAATTTGGTAAAAATACATCTGCGACGACTACTTGGTGTGGAAAATGGAGTTTTTTTTTTTTTTTTTTCTTCTTTATCTCGTGTGATGCTGCAGTGCTTTCTGAAGATAAATGTGTCGATGTTCATGAGAATTTCGCTGACAACCGTCAGAGACATGAATATCTTTCGGATCACGGTGGATAACTGGGTCATTCCACTAGTTTTAGAACGATACTGTTGTGAATTGCACTCTCTTTGAAGAAAAGTTTTGTAAAATAATTGCTTTAATAAAGTATATTTGGCAGTGTTAAAAACCATTCTTGAAAATGTCGCATATTGATCTCTAACATCCGGAAAAGAATGTATCAATCATCTAATATTAAATGATTAATTCGTAGTTAAATATGTTGCTTTAGCATTGTGCACTGTGCGATTATTCCATGTTCACTATTGTCACAATTTGTGTTGGAGAAATTCGGTGTTTCGCAAGAGGTGTGCGATTTTTCTGAATTATCGTAAGGTAAACTCGCGTATTTTGCAACTCCATTCACGAACAGCGTCGGAATCTTTTCGAACAAAAGGCCAGCATGTCCCGTAATTGCCATTTGCAAATAAAGATTAGTCATCCTTTGTGTTTCAATGCAGGTTTCGTTGTTGTCGAGGTAATTGGACCTGATGTCTCTTTATTTGCGCAATCGCTTAAGTCTATTCTTAATTTTGATGGACGACGATTAATTAAATTTGGCATTCAGCCCAATCGAATTAGGCCCAAGGTCAAAATGTTTAAGGAAATATGAATAAACTCTCCTTTATTTTTCGCCCTGTTCGAAATAAGTGAAGAATTTTAATTTTGTTGTTTAGGATATTTGACATGAATATGTAAGATTGCAGGATGGAATGCTGTTGATAAATATTTTAAGATGGTATATATAAAAAAAAGTGTAAAATGATATGTATAATAGTGCAAGAAAGTATACACACACCACACAAGAAACATGTTAATTACCTAATTATTATTAACTTATATATCATGGAATTTATAAAAAAGGAATCAATAATTAAAGTTATTAAAAAACTAATTTTTAATAAATATTTGTTTCAATGTGATTACTATTTCTAAAAAAGTTTAAATGAAGAATACAAAAACAAAGTAATAAAAAAGGGAGATGATGGTAAAGTAATTTAAAATACTGTTTCTGAATTAGGGTAAAAATTCGTGGTTAAACTAGTTTTAAAGGATCCAAACCTTACAACTCGGCAAATTACTTCGTAATAAATTTGTGTGAATTTTTAAAATCCAAAAATTAAGGTCCAAAATTCGAAAAATTGGAATAAAATATTGAAAATTAAATAGAAAATAAATTATATGGACAAAAATACTTTGTTTATCGAATCCTTTCATTTCGAAATTTGTGCTTGTATTTAATTCTGAGAGACATAATGACGAAATTCAAAAATATTTTGATTTAGAACTGCTGAAATCTTTGGTAGTAATATATGTTTAAGCTTGATATCAATGTCATGAACATTTTTAACGCGCTTTTTTTTATATAAATATTTTATTAAGAGGAATATTGCCTCAAAAACGATGGTTACATATCTCATGTAAAGAAATTCGTATTTAACATTTATATTAACGAAAAACCTTTAATGCATTTCAAAGCTTATGTAATCTTAATAACTCATCGGAAGCGATTAAAAGCAACGATTGTGGAGGTAATGTAATCTTTAGAATGTTTATAAAAGTAAAACCCCACCCAATAAAAGATACACAACGGACAATTTGTCCCTTGATAAGAGGTAAATACATAAACCCTTCAAAGGAACCTTTAGAATTGTCCCTTTAAGTGGAGGTGACTTTTACAAGAGGTAATTTTGAAACTTTGAAAAATTTGAAATTTTTTAAAAATATGAAACTTTTTTATATCATAAAAAGTATGTATTAATTGAATATAATTCAGAGCTAATGAAGTTTTGGAATATAAATCAAAGCTGATTTAGTAAATATGATTCAAAAATAATATGTCAGTGTAGTATATTAAAAAGTATTTGGAGATATGAATTCACATTCTTTAAATAATACAATATAAGGGCATATATTCTAAAAATAAGATTTTGGAACATATAATCTGACAATAATTGAATATTGGAACCTATTACCGGACAGGAATTAATACGCTGGAACTTATTACTTTAAAAGTAACCGTTTTGGCACATATTCTAGCCTTAGCTAGAATGTTCAGCACAGAATTCTTCCCATAAAGGTGTCGAGAGCATAAGTTTAAAAGAAAAATTTCTTTTAGAAATGCAGTATTCTCTCAGTAATCCGGCAGACATCGGAGCAAAGCACCTGCTGGATTACCGAAAATACCGAATTATTGGAAAATCACTAACAATAACTCATTTAAACCGCAAAAGATAAATTATTGTGTAACATTTTACTCGCAAACGAAATATTAAACACGCCGAATAAGTAAAGCTGCAAAAAATTTACTGTTTTGTTTCGTTAGCTTACAATATTCCATTAAAGTGAAGGCCTAAAATAAAGTGTGTAAGACTTCTCTGCCTGTGCCAAAAATTGTGGAAGGCGATGAGCAGGAGTTCTCTATTCACACATTTTAGATCGTGTTATTCTAAATAATTCTAACTCTCAAACAATGTGAAAGCAAATGTTCACCTTGTAATAGTTTGAACGTCGAGAGAAGTGAATGGCCAAAAATTATTAAATATTTATTTAAAAGGTGTCTTTTTATATATTTAACCCCCTCTTTTTCGACACACATGTTCAGAAACGATTGTTTATGTTGAATTCCTTCGAGGAAAGGATGTTATACCGTTCTTTGCACAGTGATAATTCATCAAATATTTACAATCGGCTTTTCCTTGATCCTGTCTCTGTACGAGAAAAACGAAAGGTTTCCTTATTTTAGTGGGAAGCTTCTTGTTTGAATGCGAGTTTTGCTTTTGAACTGGGAAGAGTGGAATTCATTTTTGAAGCATAGATTTTAGTCATCTCATTGAAAAGCAGCTGCTCCGGCGTGTTCCTTTTTGATTTTTATTGTTCTGAACCATGGCCATGAATGGTATTCTGTTAATAGTCGTAGTGTGACGTCAATTTAAAAAAAAAACTATTAACCAAGGGCTGTTTTAGATATTATTAGTTAAGATTCTTCTCTCAACTATTCCGTATACACGGAACGAGACGAGAGGGGGTGTGTGTGAAAGCGCTCATTATGCGTAAACCACATTGCGTGGAATTTCCCCAGTCCGTTGATTTCTTTTGCTGAGCTTAGCAAACAAAATGCTTACTTTAAAGTATGAACCGTACTCCACCAGGTGGAGAAACCGGTGTTGAGATGTGGACGCGATAAAAGGGGGGAGGTAAAATGGCTTTCTCCCCCTCGTCCGGAAACAAGTGCATGAAAAAAAGCATGGACGCAGTGTCTCACTTGCAACTTTCGAACAATAAGGAAACAGTTTCTCTCAACACCTTTCTCCTCTTCCAGCATTTTTTCAAGGTCTAGTGGAGGATTGGAATGCCTCTTAATGTATTTTACCGAACGTGTTCTCGCATTTGTGAGAAACTCGCGGCTGGGTTCCGATCGGCTCATATCCGTGTGGAGCAGGACTCGTTCAAATTTATATTGCATGATGTTGCGCATGTGCTACTTTCAAATGTGTTGATCACGTGTTTCTAAATGTTTCAACCAGTGCTTATTGATCACTTTTAAAGTTATACTTTGTGGAAGAAATGTGTATAAATCTCATTGAAATTGCGTTGAGGTTTGCATGTTTTGCTGTTTATACATATAAATATATTCTTTATTTGTTTATATGTATACATGTAACAAAATATGTAAACTGTGGCCATTGATTTTTGGGAATAGCTCAGTCTTTTTGTAAATGATACTATTTCCGTTGAGGATATTTTACACTAGGAAAGCATAATTGGGTATGGAACAAGCATTGACTGTAGGACATCACAATAAGTGCGCAGAGCGGAGCGTTCGCATGACCAGAAGAGGAAATGATAAATCGAAAATTGAGGTTTTATAATGACTAGCCACGTGATTTATGGGTTGAAAGTTCTTGGCTGTAAGTTAAAGTTGTAGTACTGGGCGCTGGAAAATTTTGGTTAGGGGACGAATTTCATTTTAGTTAAATCTAAATTAAATTAAAATGAAAGTTATAACAGGCAGTTTCATCATATGCAATTTTATAATTTTAATGAATTCTATTTTGTTAAATTAGTTTATAATTCAATCTTTTCAACTATTTTGTTAAAAACAAATATTATTCTTATTTATATATATATAATATACTTTCAATAATTTTATTAAGCTGTAACGCCCCCTCTCAGTTATTGAAGTTACGAGCTATCAAGATGCAATAATTATTGAATGAAGTAATTAACCTATTTGGAGTTGTGGGTTCCAGTAGTCCCATCGTGTAGCGGGGCTGATGCACTAATTTAAATTTGTCCTGGACCCAAATCCTCGCGTTGTAGAAGTTTAAAGATGGCAGTGCCAGCGCAGATGTCGTCCTACTAACTCGACATACGTTCAAAATTATGAGCTCCGTTGCCAACAGCCCTCATGTTGCTTCTGTTCGACATTAATAAGCAATCAGTCAATCAATAAGTTTAAACAAATGTTTGGCGCAGCTTAGCCGCTTTTGGATCTCGCGCCCATAAGCCTTAACCTTTAACTCGAAAAGAACAATTCGAAAATTGTTCTTTTCGTAGAAATTTTGTTCGATTTATAGAAACAGTTTTTATATATATTATTTTACCGTTCATCGACGAAATATTTCATCTGTTTATTTGCTCAGCATATAGTTCTGGGAAAAACTGTGAGGTAGTATTTCTGAAAATGACGATTGTTCGAATGTTTTCCAATTACCTGTTGCAGAAGAAATGTTTTTATTGATCATAAAAAGTGTCTGCGGTTTTCTGAAGAAAACTTGGAAATTTCTATGTCTAACACACATCACCGCATCTGTTATAAATGTGCATTAAAACTGTGAAATAGGAGAAACAACTGACTGGGATCTATTTAAATTTAAAGCACATTATTTTTGTGAGCAAATATAATCGCAAACTCCAAATTTAAACTGAAGTATAATTTTGCCTCTCATCTTTTGTAAAATTTTCATTTGTAAATGAATTGTATTCGTTTTGGAGAGAGAAAATGCTCGTTACATTTTTCTGTGTAAAATTTTAAAAGTAATTGAAAGATTTTATTTTAAAAAAAAAAAATGCTTTTCAGAGGGAATTTTTTTTAAACTCGCATGTTAGTAGACTTTAATTTTACATTTTGTAATGATGTATTATTTATTTCTAGTTAATTGTAGCGCTAAGACTAAAAGGATTACTTTTCAAAATATCCCTCGAAGAGAGTGTTAAAAAGTCAGCTAAAGTAGCTTAGTATAAAGCTTTTCTTTCGATCGTGCTAAAGATTTTTAATGAATAATTCCAAACCTATTATAAGAATTAATTTGTGCGGAATTTAATAATGAATTTAATGAAAACTCAGTGTCAAACTAGCTCTTCTATCTTATCTTTTTCATATCTTATGTTTATACGAGGTGTGTTCAATAAATCCTTAGAAGCTCTGAAAGATAGAATCGAAAATGATATGTAAGCATCTTGACTCACAAGACAGCGGTTTTAGTCAAAGTTACTTGTTCTCGTGATCACGACGCCTTTCGCACCTCGAAAATTCTTCGTCATAACTTTTCCAGCCGATGAGACCATCCTCGCCTTCTTTGGAGCGATTCACCGGAAGGAACCCAGTGTTTTGAATTTTGCTTGATTTCTGGTGCATAATGATGAGAATCCAAGTCTCACTGACGTTGACACCTCGACGCAAAATGACGTCGAACTCAATAAAATTTTGATTTGGTAGCAATTGAGCTCCAAATCAATACTAACATATGAATCAATGTCACATTTGTTTCTGCTCCGTTGAACAGATGGCAGCACCCGATGGAAACAACAATTCACCTCAATGACACCATCTGTCATCAAATATAAGTACTCTTTAAACCACCCTTGAAAGTCAACGCTTGCGCTTTCAAAATATAAAGACATGAATTCTTTTCGTTAAAAGGTAAAAAATAAATGCACAAGAACCACTTGTCATTCAAATTTATCTTTATTGATCACGAAGATAAAAACTTGAATGATAAGTGGGTCGAAAAGAGTTGCAGAATAGTTTTTCAAAAAGATTTTGTTTCTGTGGGAAAAAAAATCCTTAAAATTAGATGGTTGAGGAGAGTTTATGTTCATAGCATATCGGAACCGCTAACTGAATGAAAAGCAATAAAATATTAGCCATAAGTTGTGAGTAAAATGCCGAAAACTAAAAATTAAATTACGAAAAAGAAACAATGCCTTTAAAAAACAAACTTGTCGAATGCTATTGCAGTCATACGACCAAACGAGTGCACATTAGTGGCTTTTAATTAAATTTTGAGAATCAAATTTAATAGTTTCATATTTTGAGTAAAAAATATTTCTTTTAAAGAGTTTTTGAATTACTTTTTAGTTTTATGTATTTATATTTTTTCCTATTTTGGCAATTTGCAAGATGTATTTCAAGTCCACATTTTTGTTAAAATTCTTCTTTCGTTTCTTATCAATTGTTCTTCCACATTGAAAAATGGTCGTGGTAGCCTAATGGTCATGGTCAAGGACTCGCGGCTGGCATTATTTCTGTCGAGTCGGGGGTTCGAGCCTGAGGCCTCCAAAGACCCACCGTTTAGCGGGGCTGATGCGCGTCAACTCTGTCGTGGTCCCAAGTCCTTCCATTGGCGTGGTGTGGAAGTTTGGAGAGGGAGGGACCAGCTGAGATGGGGTCGTCGTCCCTTGATAGAAGTTCGATATAGCAAGATTCTTCCCCAACAGCTTTCGTGTTGCTTCAAAGTGTGACGCTGATAATCAATCCATATTAAGAATCCTTTATTACGATGCATAGAATTTTCTCGGAAGTATTTTCGGTGGCGTCAGAGAAAATGGCCTCTGGCGATGACTTTATAATTCTGAAATGGATAGAATTCTTAATGAGCCGGGTATCATTAAATGCATTAAAGTCAAATGAATGAATTGGGCTTTTCTCATATCGTTAGAATGGATGAAGAAAAATTCTCGTGAAGAAGGTTTTTGTTGCAAAGCCCTTTACTAGTCAGATAAAAAGATCAAAACAACGGTGGCCTGATTCTGTTGAATCTGATTTTAAGGTGATCGGAGAGAGGAACTGGCAGGACTGGGAGGGGGGGATATCTTGAAGGAATCTGCAAAAGAAGACCTGGACCCTCCCTGGGTTGTCAAATCTGATGATGATGATGCATTGGGATTTATTTATTTATTTTTTGATAAATAACAAATAATGAAACAAAATCTTGGATTGAAACAATTTTCTCAGAAGATTTTAGAATAATGAATGAAATAAATTTTTAGGTCATTTTTAATCATGTTTACGTTTTTTGTTTTTTAAAAATTTTATTGCATTTCTAATGTCGTGTTTAGTTATTTTTTAGGTCGTCACTATTTGGGCGTTGGTCTTCATACAACAACTCTTCTTGTCTACTTTGCATGCCTTTATTTTTATCCCATAAATTATTTACTCAAGTAGATGACTATCCATCTGAAGTGTTCAATACTTAAAAGAAAAACGTAACTGCTCAAAATTTCACCCTCGGCAGACAGATGAATGGGTTTTTCGAGAGATCTTTACGGATCAACATCTTACCTGTTCCATTACGATGCGCAGGCGCATTTCGGGAGGAAGGTGGCGTCTGGCAAATCCGGCTACGTCTGGACCAGACAAGAATTCCAGGAGCGGTCTGTAGAAAGGAATCGATTCGCCGCGTCTGGAATCACGGCCTTGGCCTGGATTAGGAAAACCGCTTGATTTTAGACACACAAAATGCGCTTGTCAGCGAGAGAAAAAAACAGCACCTAAGTATTTGAGAGAGGATGAAATATGCGCAGTGATTGACGGCGATATTGTTTCCGCGAATGCCACATCGCTCTCGAAACTGTTGTTATACACTTAGGAGTTATTTCTTGGGTCTGTTTGGCAATGCAAAATTATCTCACGGACAATAAGTGCTGCATTCATCGATACTAGATTTTACGAATTTCCTCAAATTTGGCTGTATTTATGAGTGAGAGTTCTGTGCATCTTTCAGAAGAGCGCTCTTTTTTTTTAGCTCTTTTGTTGATTCCTTTTTGGTTCTAAAACTATCCAGTTGGGTATGGACTCGGGTCATGCTGACTGGTCGCGGACTCGGCTTTCGTCGAGTAATGGGTTCGAGCAACCCTCAAATATTTGCCATTAAAGACCCGCCGTGTAACCGGGGCTAATGCACGTTAACTCTGTTGAGGCTCCAAGTCCTCCCGTTTGCCGAGACGGAAAAGTGCGAGGTCCGTACCCAATAGCCCCTCGAGTGTCGGCGTTGACAAACAATCACATCGCAACTCGCCATTCTGAACTGTGATCAAGTGATTGGGAACAATTATTATTTCTCATCTGATTATTATCTCATGTGACCGAAGGATGAAGGTCGGGAGCTCGCGGCGGATCTTTTTTCTCTCGAGTTAAGAGTCATAATTCGACTTAAATATTCGCCTTGTGGCGGGCTCGGAACCATGGGCCCGAGGAAACCTCCCGATTTTTTTTTTCTTTCCTTTTTGGGTTTGCCGTCCTGATGTGTTATTCTTTATTTCGAATGACGCGACCTCGGGATACTCAAGCGGTTCTTTTCTATTTTCGACTCTCCTTGTTAACCATTTTTTCTCGGCCCGCTCGCGCCCACAGAGCTGTTTCATGAAGGAAAATGTAAACTTTTTGTGTTTTATTTACACAGTAGTGACTTTTCTTAGAGGAATTAGTGATAACTGCTTACAAACTGTGAAAATTGTTTTAATCTTGCGATGATCAATCTTTATATGATGAAATATAAAGGCCCACCACGGCTTAGTTGAAATTCTAATGGCAGGTTGAATGATTCGTTTTGTCAGACCTTTCTATAATGAACATTAGAGCAGTTCATATTTTATATAGAGCCGCAACAGCTCGGGAGATGAGGTCACAAACTTCATGCTCTCGGGAACTGCTCCTGATTTTTTACTAAAGATCGTCGAAAGGGCTTTTGAACAATTCTTGCTGGGTTTTAAAAGCTCTCACTTGGTGTGAAATAGGGAGAGAAAGGTACCATCTACGATTTGGCCCGTCATCAGACAGACGCTGGTTCAGAACCGCGAGTGAACCACTCAACCATGTTTTGTGAGAATTTTTTGCCCTGCTCTAGACCTTTGTGAAGACAGTCTGCCGTTGCTAAGCTCTCGGCTGTAGTCGAGAGTAAACTTGAACTCGGGATTATTTTTCCGTTCTCGGTTTATTTATTTATTTATTTTTATTTCCGCTTCATTTTCATCCTCTAATCGATGTTTTGGCCTAGGTCGGGGATTAAAAGGAAGAGTTTAATTCCGTATAAGCAGATTTCGCCGAGAGAGTAAATCTAAAAGATTTCATCTTAGATGGAGTGGATTCTTAAGATGTATTTAAAAAAAACGGTAGTTTGTGACTGATTAATTTGTTAAGAGATGGGAATGGAAAAGAAAATAAATTATTTATGGGCTGTGACCAAAGTAATATTCAAAGCCATGTGTGTGTGAGAGTAAAGCATTTATCTTCCTATCTTTAACCGGTCTTTTTAAACAGAATCATCAAAAAACATTTTCGTTTTGTAATGAAAATTCATATATAATAATAATACTTCGGTACTTTAGAAATATTGCATTGAATACGTTTTGTACTGAAATCGTGGTAGTCATGGCACAAAAAGGAAACTTTAGATCCGTGATTTCTGAATTTATGTTCACACGAGAGGGAGGCAGATAGATGCATTGGAAACAGTGACGGACGACACATGTCCATTCACTCTGGTAATTGGATAAGAAGTGCCAGAGAATTTTCCTCTTTGTTTCTCTGGGGAAGTTAAATTAAGGATTATACAAACCACACAGTAATAACAGATGTAGGAATCCTTTGGTATTTTACAAAGAGTCTTTTAAGTAGTGGTGGTAAGGGAATATCTATTAGCTCACAGAGCGTGGGAAATGCCAATCTTGGCATATTTGGAAATCGCGTGATTGTATAAATTAATTAAAAGGAATGGGGTCATGAAATAACGTTGAAAGCATTATTATGGAAATTAAAATATAAGTTAGGAAATTATAAATTTAAGGCCGTGGTAGCCCAGTGGTCATGGCATCAGACTCGCGGTCGGCATTATTTCCGTTCAGTCGTGGATTCGAGTTCTGATGCCGCTGAAGACTATTTAGTGGGGCTGATGCTCGTTATCTCTGTCGAGGTCCCAAGTCCCCCCAATGACGTAGTGTGGAAGGTTGGGGAAGGAGGTGCCAACACGGATGTCGTCCTCGTCACTTAACCGAGATTCAAATTTACGAGGTTTATCGTCAACAGCCCTTGTGTTGCTTCTGGTGCGACGTTAATGAAACCAACTAATCAATCAAATAAAATTGAAGGGATATATATATATATATATATATATATATATATATATAATGAAGTAAAACTTGTAAAAGAAGAAGAAAAAGTCAAAGTAATTTAAAATGCTGTGTCTGGACAGACACATGTGATTTAACATGTTTTATGGATCCAACCCATCCCCTTTAGCAAATTACTTTATGAAAAATGGTTAACATCAAAATCTACCGAACTAAGATACAAAAAAAAAAAAAAAAAAATTGTAGTAATTTCTGACAAATTAATTTCGTCTCGTTTATGGATCTTGAGAAAAGTAATCCTGTAGATATTTTAGTCTTACTCTGAATGAATGGACTTTTTGAAATACCTTTAGAATGACAAATGTTTAATTGTTCTCGGATTAATGAGCAAAAATTATTTGTACTGCGGTGAATGTGACGTTTTTCATTTACTCTCACGTTGAAGTGCGGTGCGCGACTTTTGTCCTTTGCCAGAGCCGCATATCGAGCATTTTTTTTTATGTATCAGGAAGAAAAGACACTTTCATAACCTTTTGCAAGTTTTCTCCTGATCTTGACACGCGGTGCAAATCTTCCATTTCTCAAAGCGTTTTGGTTAATAGTTCCTTTTAATGAGATTGAGAATAACCTTGTTTATATAAGTTCAAGGATTCGCAATGAAATTTCGTGGAATGCGAATTAATATACTTCAATGACTGACGATTCTAGTTCTTTAAAAAAAATTTTTTTTGAAATAATTACGAGTCTTCGCTATTACAGAATTTTAAAAGTTTGCTGTAGACATTTCGGAGATATCTGAGCTTATTTCCTTCGACGCAGTGGATTAAATGGACGATTACCACTTAGGAAGATAGTCGAGACAATTTTATACTAAACTTCAAATGTCAACTTGAACAATGACCGAGAAACGTGCGGAGAATCTTCGTGATTCTTCCTATGGATAGGTATTGAATTCTGAGAAAAAGAAAACTAGGTCTAATAGTTTTAATTCTTTTTCTTTCTGTGAAATTGCAAGAGGCTTTATGTTTGTACAACTATTCTTGGCAATGTGTTTAAAGCACAGTTCTTTCCACTCCTTCCAGTGGCCGCGATTGCCGTGTATAAATGGTTGCGAGCTGCTCCATCGAATCTTGGGTTTGAGTCCTGAAGTGACCTCAAGGACTTGCCATGTTTAGGTAGAAAAGGGAATTATGAACCCGAGGCTTTTTAATGATCTTTTTCTTTCCTATGAGGTTTACTGTCTTTAGTAAACATAGGTGATACTTCCCCGGGATGACCTAGTGGTTCCTCTTTGTTTTCGACCCTCCTTTTTAACTAATGTTCCTTTTCAATTTTTTCACACGTCTGGATCACATCTTTACACAAGCAAGTTTTACACTCCTTCTCTTAATTTGCTATATTTTCCCCATTTTTTCCCTTCAAATTTGTAAATCACAGCTTTATCTTGTTTGGAGCAGCATAGCCATATCTGGCTCTTGTGCATTAAACTCCACCATCACACACTCACTCGAGTCCTGATGCCACTAAAAACCGTTCGTGTTGAAGGGGGTAGGTTGATTCACGATCTGTGGAGACACAGAATTCTTACATGAAAGTTCGGAGAATGGCTTCCTGCTCTTGTGTCGTCCTCGTCACTTGACCGAGGCTCGAAATTTCTAGGTCCGTCTCCAATAGCCCTCGCGTTGCTTCTCAGTGCGAAGTTAATGAACAATCGAAATCCACTCCCCCCCCCCTCCCTCAGTGTCAGGATTGTATGCTTAATAACGACAGAAATGTATTCGAGAGGAGACTTTCATATAAATATTAGTGCCGATATATTGACTAGCTCTGGTTAAAAGAAAATGATTTTTTCTCATTTCTTTTCTCATGGGTTTTCTGTGCAGGAATTGTTGGGGTCGTGATTGCCACCGGCGTTGTTTCTGGAGAGTCCTGATGCTATTTAAGACTCTCTGTGTTGCGAGGTTGTTACATCTCTTCCTCTAACGACCCGTCGTGTTCGAGAGATGATACACGTTACACTTGTCGAGGGTCAATGTCCTTACATTGGGGTAGTATGGAAATTTGGAGAGGGGATACCTCTCGGATGTCGTACATTTCACATGACTGTGGTTCAAAATGACCGTCGCTAGTAACCATCGTGTTGTGACGTCAATAAACAATCAATGAATCAATATCCCTTGTGTGTGATTGTGCAGCTTAAAAGTGGAATTTATTTTATATTCATCTATCTCGGAAATAATACCGTTATGTTGACCTTTTGTAATTTAAACGATCCATTTTCGATTCGCACCAGTTTCACATCTTGTATGGAACACAGTTCGTTGACTCTCTCTTTGATTTCTTTCGCCACCCCTCATAATTGTATTCGAGTAACATAGAAACGCCTCTTCTCGACACCTGTTACTATAGAAAACGTTAATGAAATGGACCTTTTCACACGATTCTAATCACATTTTGCCCAAGTTCGGTCACACCTTACTTGTTTACTGGGTTGGCCTAAAAAATGGGCGCATGTTTCAAACAGTTGAAAAGATAACTTCTTTCTCCCCCCCCCCCCCCTTCTGTTCCTGCGATCTTTCATTCTATTATGGTGATATTTTGTCTATGGTCCATCTTTTTTCGACTAAAAATTTGAATAAATTTTTGTTATTTCGTTTGAAAAATACTGTTGACGGTTATATGTGTAAAATCCTGTCGACCTCGAAAGTCTGCTGAATTTCAACCAATCCTTTCGGTGACCGAAAATCTCCAGTTCCATTCAAGATGGCAACGAATAAACCCACAATCACTCACTTCATGAGTCCGAACAAAATCGTGAATCCTTCAATATTTTATTTAATTACAGTCCCCACTAAATTGCCACAAAAAGTCCGTCATGTAGCGTGGCTGATTTTCCTTAAATCTGTTGAGACTCCAGGTTTTTCCGTTGGCATGATGTGGAAGTTTGGAGAATGGGTTACCAACTCAAGTGTCGTTTTAGCCACACTTTCCGTTATTGGCCGAATATCGTATCGTTTGGCAACGTTTCTCTGGTTTGGCGACAATGGCTGACGGGATTTTGCACTAATACCCAGTTCACTATGTCAAACACAATTGCATTTAATTTTGCGTAGCATGTGACACAGTTGTTAAAGGTATCGTTCTTCAGTTATTTTCGTGTTATAGTCGAATTACACTTGCGCAACACGTTTCTTGGCTTATTCGTTGTAATACCACGTGGTTTAATTCAAATTTTATGGGTTGTTTTTTTGTTTTGATAAAGAATCGAAACATGTTATGTAAAAATTATCTAACCGTTAAACATTTTATGCAGTGACATTTTTAAAATATTAGTTACATGAGATATCCAGTGCATTTATTTATTTATTATTATTATTATTATTGATGAGGGATGTAGGGCAAGAAAGGCCCCCTACATTCCTCATTTCTGAAAAAAATTTATTTCGGATAAACAAATATCAAAGGATTTCATCCTCTGTTCCCAGTGCGTTGTTCAGCAAATCAATTCAATGTGTAAAAGAATCTTATTATTTAAATTTTCAGTATATCAAAAACCAAGAGTGGTTTATTGAATTATACATCGGTAATATGGACTTTTTTATAATAAAAAAAAAAAAAATTTCAAAGTGCCAATGAGGAAATTTCTGTTTCAAAAAGGAATAATGAATTAATGTTATAGTGCTTTTTTTTTTAAAAGATTTAGTGCAGATTAGCAACAAAGAAATGCTCCGAAAACAGTAATTCATCGTTGATAACTTGTGCACCGATGATAAAATCTCCATTTCAGTCCCCTTTATTCTGATCCGTATTTAGAAATTCCGTATCATGCACGATTTTTAAAAAAAATTGAACGCTCGAGGGTAGTGGTGGCAGAAGGGTGGAGGCATGTGTGCACGGGTGCGTGACTTGCAGCCGCAATAGAAACAATGGGGCGATCGAGACGTCATTGTCTGCGTTATTTATCCGCGCTGCTTCTCCATTCGTGCCCGCCCGCCCGTGGATGCTGCTGCTGTCTTCCCCATTCTAGAACAAAACGCTCTTAACGAACGCCAGAAGGAGTAGGGGGTGTCGAGGGTCAATAAACTTGACCCGGTTCGAGAAGATTCTCTTTTGCGTGTCTTATTGAGCGTGCGTTTTTCAAGAATGTTTTGAATAGTTCCTGTTTTAATTTCGGAAAGAGATGCAGGTGTTGGGTAATTTACGGGCGATATGTGTGCGTGTGTTTTACTTATTCTCTCTGTCTCCCCACGTGATCTAGTCGAGGTCTGGGCCAAGACCACGAGAGCAAAAATTTTCTAAAAAGTCATATAGGAAAAGAGGATAAGTAATTATATCTTCTGTCAACCCCCATACAATTTAAAAGATTATTGGGAGAGGCCTGTGTGGGGAATTATACAATTGGTAAGGGGTTGAAAAGTTATCTCCCCTTGTCAAAAGAAAGATTCCTAGTGTGCCTACAAGCAAGTCTACAAATGATGGTGATAAGTGTTTTGAATTCAAAAATTCGGTAGTGTCGTTGCCTTAGGCTTTGTTTTCCGAGAAATCCGATGCCGTCATCTAGCGGCCGTAATATTATGGTGGATAACGTCACCCAAACATTGTCTGTGCTAACCAGTGACGTGGCTTCTTCGCATCCAACGTTCTTTAAGAAACCACGCCATCTAGTTTATTTTGAGAATGTGTTAATGACGTTATCCATAGCCTATTGCGGCCGACAGATAAACGGCTTCGCTTTCTTAAGAAACCGTTGCTTTAGTCCTGTATGAGACGGCACCCTTTGGAAGCAGATTTCATCTTTCGATAGATATTTGAAGGCTTCAAGAATAGAAAAAGCAGATCTATCGCTAACCTCAGTCTAGTTTCTCAAATGTTGGGGAGCACTGCGGTTGTTTGGCAAGATCCACATATCGACGAATGAAGTTTCGATTTTAATAGCATTAAGTGCATTTGGCAATAAGCTCAACTCTCAAAACCGACCAAAAATCTGGATTCCTAATTTTAATTTATCAGAGGAAGTAAGGGTCTTAATGAAAACATCTGCCCTCAGGGGACTCGTCTCCTTTAGATGAGAACGGCCATCACCACTCGAGTGATGATTTCCCGCCCGACTTTATTTTATATTTCAACTTAAGGCTAGTTTTTAATTTGTTCTACTTAATAAAATAGCAATACACGTACGCCTTGTGCTTGGCACAATATATGCCGTGAGGATTCAGTGTCCGAAATTTCATTCATTCAATCAACCGAAGATTCCTGTAAGATAACCTGCCGTTTGACAGGTCTGTCCGTTTTTCTCCCCGATCACCTCAAAATCCGATTCAACATAATCAAGCCACCGTAGTTTCGGGGTTCCGCTTTTTCGACTAGCAAAGAAGGACTTTGTAACAAAAATCTTTTTTCCTAGATTTTCTTCCTTTCTTCATTAGATTTCTTAATAAATAATTTTTATGGGGTGGAGTTCTCATCCCCAACTCCTAACCTGGACGATTTGTATTGAATATAGAAGATCATAAATTAACACATTTCAATCTACGTATGAATCTCGACGCATTAATTACCCTACTGGATTTAGTTTTGATATTGAAACAGTAAAAAATTTTATTACTCTTTCCCGAACTCAAATTTCTGGTGAATAGGACCCAAATGATCTAGTCATTTTTGCCATTCTATAGGGAGCTATTATTCTGTTAATCTCTCCATGATATCAACCATCTAATCTGATGTAGAATTATGTTCATATCATATTCTGTAATGCTAAATGGGTTTTCACTTAACTTGTTTAACAGAACTATTCCGTTCATGTGGAATATTTTTAAATATCAAGGGAACAATGTAATGAACGTGTTTATGAGTTACAACATCCAGAACATGCATGAAAATTGGTGCTATTTTATGTTGAAAATATGCGAGTTCAGGGTTCGGTTCAGACTTAACGATATGAAAGTAAGAACACTGGTGAATTGCTGGTTCGAATCTCGATTCCATCAAGGAGGGGAATAGTAAGGTCTACAGCACTTCTAAGAGATCGGTGCGTGACTGTTCTAACACAGTGTGATGTGGAATTCTGAAAAATGAGGTTCAAGTGCAACCTCTGATCTTGATTGAAAGCAACTAGTCTGTCGCCAAAAGACTATCGTGTTGTCCTTTTACGATATTGATTCGAAACTATGAAATCAAATCACCTCCACTCTCGATTATCAGTTTGAATGAACATTTTAAAGTAATCGCAAATTATTTAGAACGTAAAGTCGAGTTTCTCTTCGTGATTGATTTTGGGAGATTCATTTTTTCCCCTTCTGCATTGAAAGGAAAATCATACCAGTTGCAGGATGTAAATTCCATGATTATTGGTAATTCATTTTGGGTTCTACTCTGATTCAGAAGTTTAAAAATAGATTTTCTTTTTGTCTTCGTTGAATTTCTGACATTTATCTCAGTCTGAAGACTATTCCGTCAATGATTTGTGATGCTGTAAGTGTTTCCAGAAGAATGGGCCCCGGCGGCCTGGTTGGTATTGTAAAGGACTCTCAACCGAATGGTTCTGGGGTCTCATTCTCCCAAAGATCTTCCTGTAGCTGCATGACGCACGTTACATTCGTCAGGGATCAAAGTATCGAGTGGTGTGGGTGTTTGGAGAGGGGGCTGCACACTCGGATGCATCCTCGCTCATCGCTAACAGCCCTCGTGTTTCTTCTAATGCGACATTTATTAACAATTAAGCTAATAAAAGGCGCCAGAAAACGGTTGTTTTGTATTTTTATTTCTGGGATTATTAATATATATATATATATTTGTTTTTTATGAAAAAAAAAATTATTCTATGTTGCAGATTTGCTCGACATTAAATTGTATCACTATCAGATGTTTGCTGTTCATTTATGGAAACAAATATTTAATCTATCCGTATTATTCGCTTCCGTCTGACCAGTAAACCCTCAAATTCCAGATTCTTGGCACGAATGCACTTAAAGACAGATGGTATTTTGGTAAATTGTTACCATTGGGTTCTGCCATCTTTTAAATAAAGTCAAAACCTTTTGACATTGATTCATAAGTCAGTTTTGATTGGGTAGTTATTTGTTGCTAAATTAATATTTGATTGCTGCCGCATCGAGTTATCTCCATTGGTGAGACCTGGATACATCATAATGCACCGCAAATGAAGCAAAAATCAAAACAATGGGTCGCTTCTTGTGAATTTGCTCCAAAGAAGGCTAAAATGGTCTCATCGGCCGGAAGAGTTATAAAGAAGAATTTTTGAGCTGCGAAAGACGTCATGATCCCGAATACGAGTCACTGATACAGCTGTCTTGTGAGTCATGATGCTTACTAATAACAAAACATTTTCGATGCTACGAGCGCCATCTCTTGGAATTTCTTAGGACTTATTGAACGATCATCATATCTTGGGACAAAATGTTTTAAGTTATTAATTTCTTCAAAATATTTTGAACTTCTTATAAAGGACTGTGGATTTATTTTTGTTTGATATTCCTTCGGTATATTTTCTGAAACATGTAAGAAATTGGATTGAGTATTGAAATTATTTATAAAATCAAATTTTGTATTTTTTAAATTTTACGAAGTTATATCTTTCGATTTTTATTCCATCGGTTCTTTTTAAGAGGTTTCTTTTTTTCTTAAATAATGTGATATCCATTGCGCATTTTCCCTTCTACCGCTTATCTCATGTTGTGTATAAACACCGCGCGCGCGATTAGAAATTTAGCAAAATAAATTTAAAAACAAATTCTGAATGTTGATCTCATTTAACCTCGCTGAGGGATGTTCGAAAGCGCGTGCTTCCATCCTCCGCTCGTCTATCGGCGTGATCTTTTCAGGATGTTTCGTGTCGGGTCCATTTAAAGGGTCTTAAAAAACGGGATTGAAGGAGAATTTAAATCGCTCTACACAATAGCAATATTTAAGAGGCTTATTCCGCCTGTTCGGCTTCATTGAACAATAGACGAAATATGTACGATTACGAAAAGACGAGATGCGTGAGCGTCGGGGACACGATGGGTCGTTAAAATTGCCACTTTTTCGAATTTCGTGACAAATGTTTTTTTTATTTATTTTTTGAATATCGTAGTTAAAGATAAAACACTAGTTTAAGAAATACTTTTGATTATTTTTGTCTTTATCGCGTGATTTTAAATGCACGTAGCCCTCAGGGGCTTATCTTCATCGGGTAAGCACGAGCACCACTCGCCTGAGGCCTTAATCATCTTCTTTCTTTTCCTGTGAGGGCACTGTCTTTGGTAAAGACGGGTGACGCGCCTCCGGGATTCCCTAACGACCCTTCTCTATTCTCGACCCTCATCTTTGTCAACCAATTTTTTACCCCCTCCCCATTTTTTTTTTCAAAAGTCCGGATCACAGTTACCATGTTTGACATGTCTGGTTCTTGCGCCAATGTATATAAACTTTACCATCATTTCACTTTAAATACTTGTTAAAGTTACGCTTTCGAGTTTGTTCTGTATTGGAAAAAATAGGAATATTTAATTCGTTTTCTTGGATCTATTTCCGCTTACCCGAGGACATTGAGCTTAGCAATTGAGCCATTTTGCCTGTTTTAACACACAAAAAAAAAAAAAAAAACAATAACTGAACACTTAAAATGTTTAAATAAATTTGAATGTATTATTTTATCAACCTGCAACCTTTAATGGATCTTTTTCTTGGCAGATTTTCTTTGCTGTGCCGTACCCCTGTTGCGCGAAATAACTAAACACTTATGAAGAACTTTTTATTGTATGAGGGATTTATCTTTTACTCTTAAAATTTGACCAATACAAAATGGTTAAACAAAAAGCTAATTTCACTGACTGCGAGATCTTGAAAACAATGTCTTGCAAAAAATAATTTCGAACTGGAACATTTCACGTTCCGAGGAATAAAAAAGGTATTAATGTCTGCTTTTAACAGGAAGTTGTGAAGTCATTCGAACGAGAGATTGATTTGGATATCATAAAAAGAAAAATGAGAATCATGACATCACAATGTCGTGGAGCGATATATCGAAGGAGTACAAGAAAATGCAGACTCGTGTGCTACTGAACCGCGTGTTGACGGAGTCTGGTTGTATTTGCTATTAATTACTCCATAGTTTAAAGCTTTGTACAAATTTAGTTTTCAGCTATACATTTAATGAAGGGCCTGCGTTGTTTTCGTCGAGTAGTAGATTGGAACCCTGATGCCATTAAACACCGGTGTGGTGACCGGGTGTGTAAGTATATTTCCTCTGTAGCTCATGCCCCGAGGCACCCTAGTGATCTTTTTCTTTCCCATGGGGTTTACTGTCTTTGGTAAACACGGGTGACGTCCTCCCGGGATACCCTAGCGATCCTTCTCTATTTTCAACCCTCCTTCTTGTCAACCACTTAACTTTTTTTCAACTTCACGTCTAGACCACAGTTTAATCTTGTTTGGCGCAGCATAGCCATATCTGGCTCTTGCGCCAATAAACTTTACATTCACTCACTCACTGTAGCTCATGCATGTCGTAAGAGGCGACTAAAAGGGGTACCCAGCGTCTGGGTGCATAGCCGGGCACCCTGCTCTTAAGGATTATATCAGGGAACCTCAGAGGCTTGCCTTCTTTAAGCGAGTACGGGCATCATGACCTCCAGGTACCCTTGTGATCTCTTTTTTTCCTTTCGGGGTTAATGTCTTTGGTAATCACGGGTGACGTTTCCCCGGAATACCCTAGCGATCCTTCTGTTTCCGATCCTCCTTGTCAAACCTTTTATCTTTTTTTTTTTTTTTTCATTTTTTTCCTTCAATTATCTAGACCACAGTTACATCTCATTTAGCTCAGCATAGCCACATCCGGCTTTTGGGCCAATAAATTTCACTTTCATTCACACTCATTAACGTCACTTAAGATCCGCCGTGTTGCGGGGCTGAAACACGTTCAATCTATCGAGGCTCCAAGTGTTCTGCTTGGCTCGGTGTTGGAGAGGGAGGTGCGAACTCGAGTGTCGTTCTCGTTCGTCACTTGACTCTAGATCGAAATGACGAGGCCAATAGCCCTCGTGTTGCTTCTCAGTGCGACGTTGATAAGAGAATTGAATCAATTTTGATGAGGGGTCATAGGATTATGAACCTTAATCTGTTCTGTTATCCTTTGTACCTAAGACAGTTCGAATAAAAATCGCGTCCGATCTAAAAGGAATCGTATGACGGAGACTTTTTCGATTGTAACCAGACACTATTTCGAAACGATCCGTCAGCTGTCCGATAATCTCTCTTTATCTCGAAGAGTGTCCCGTTATCAGCATCGGTATGAAGCCTCGAGTGTTTGTTCATCGCCACACCTTGCCTCTTCTAACTCCATTTTCAATGACATTGGTTTTTCTATCTCGAGAGATGTCTGTGTGTTCTACCCCGAGGAAGGCGTGGTCCCTCCCCTTGCGCTGCAGACACAGTTGCGTCTCCTCCACTCATTGAGCGGCTTCCGGTCGTTAATTGCGGCGCCTCTGTCTCCGGGCTGTGACATTTAAATTCGTTCCGTTCCATGAAATGTCTACTCGTGGTGAGTCCTTCCGTGCACATGAAAGCTGTATGCTAATTTAAAATTTAAGAATCTCGTCAATTCCATCGTAATGAATTCTTGAATTGAGTGTGGAAAAAGTATAAAATTTTCCTGAAATATGCTGAATTAAAGAAAACTATTTGGCGCAATGTATCAAAAAAAAAAAAAAAAATACTTCATATAAAAATGCAGTAGTCCTTCCGACGTCGAGTAAAAAAAGAATAACATCCGGGGAATATTATCCTTTATTCAACTCACCGCCTACAAACCATATCTTTTTGGAATCTTCTCCTTTTTTTCCAATCACCCACCTAAAAACCCGGGGCTGATGCGCGTTAAATCTGTGGAAGCTCAAGTCCTCCCGTTGGCGTAATGTGGAAGTTAGGATAGGTGCCTACTCGGGTGTCGTTACTTGACCTCGGTTCAATATTACGAGGTCCGTCGCTAATATCCCTCGTGTTGCTTCTAGTGCGACGTTAATAAAACCAATCATCGAATCCGTCATTCCAGTCACCCATTTCAATTCAATAATAACCTTTGCGGGATATTTATTTCTGCATTTCAAATCTAGACTCTGATAGGTTTCTTTAATAGTGGTAAAAAGCATTCGAAAAAAAAAAGTTTCTTTCTGCTTAGTTACAAACTTTTATTATGTTCATATATATGTACGCAAAAAGTTCTGTCTTTCCAGTTCAAAATTTGTTCTCGAATTCTAATCCACTTCCTCTCATCCGATGGATCTGAAATTTTGCTTGCTCATTTCATTCCAGTATAATGCAATACTCAAACGGACTCGAGGGACCGGACAGTGTCCGATTGAGTTGAAACGTTGAGCACAAGTGGAACATCACAATAAAAAAAAAAAATAAACTCTGCACCGAAAGGGCAAGTTTTCCCTTTAAATTTCCAGGACTAAAGAGAATTAAATAAATATAAGTATTTGTTTTTAAATGAAGCTTTTATTTAAAGACGGACATAAAGATTTACAAGTAATTTTTTTTAAAAAAAATTAATATACATTTTATGAAAGCAAAAGGCGTGCATATTTCTGTAGTACCTATGATACTTAACTTATGTGTGTTCAGCTCTCGAGTTTTTATAAATTATGCATTATTTTACATTAAAAATGTGCTTCTATATCTTTTAATCCATCTTTGATAAAAGCTAAAAAAAAACTTTTTTGTTGCTGTATTTATTTTAATATAGAATGTATTTTATCGAGTTAAAAAGTTGAATACAAATTGTGGAATAACTGTAGCATTTGCGGCTGGACCTTATGAAAATATCATAAAGAAATAGTAATTTTGATTAATTTAGGTTATAAAAATTTTTCTGTGTAGACGTTTTTCATCCTTAGAACTGTGTTAGCGTGGTTGCAATTACCAAATTAGCATAATTATTATTTAATTGATGCTGGAAACTGTGCAGTTAGTGCCCGTAATAAAGTTGAACTTATAATAAAGGGTAAAAGACTTTTTTAATAAGGCAGTTATTCTTACTGTTTTATTTTTTCAGTAAAAAAGCCGCCATTAAAAAAAGGAAAATAATATTTAATGTCCGTTTAGTTTTATGTATCAAATACATAATTTCAGCGGCAAAATTTATATATTTTTAAAGATCTGAAAGTCTCCTTTTTGGAAGTATGAATGTGACAAAAATATTTTACGCTGTCAAACTAATTATTTCTCTTATTTTAGGAAGAGAATCGGAAAATTATTGATATATAATTATCTCCCTGCTATCCGGCTCTTTGCCAATAATCCGGCAAAGTGTCGGACACAGGCTCGCAAGTCGTAGATAATTATTTTGTCTTCTACTTCAATGGAATAGATAATGTAGGATATCCTTATAAAACGGAACATTGTTTTTCGGTATTTGGCATGTTTTTTGTTTGTACTGTATTAATTTTTATATAATACATAACTTTTGCCGTTTAAATGTGTTATTTTTAGTCATTGTCCAGTAACCCGGCAGTGCTCTATCCGAAGTGTGCCGGATTTCCGAAAGAGGACCGAGTATTATGAAAATACACATAAATTAGTTTTATGGTTTTCCCTTAAGTAATATAAATGAAGCTGAAGATTTTTATTAAAAATAACAATCCGTGATTATTAATGGGAAACATTACTTTACTATTTTGTCGAATTGTAAATTTTTCTGTTGAAAAAATTGAAATGGAAGGTAAATTCTAATCCAAATTTAAAATTTATTTTTCGATATTTGTGAAATTCAAGACACGGCGTTAAACGTCTTTAGTTTCCTGCGTCGCTTATTCTGAATTTTGTCTACGGTCATTCTTGAATGTTAAAAATGCCGTTAGTCTAATATAAATTAAACCCAAAGAAATTATTTCCACAAATACTTCTTTACATTCAATTTATTCGGGTTTATTTTTTTCTTATTGTGCTTCTGCATTGATTATTGGGTAAATAGAAGTAGCCATGTCCTAGTTTCATCGCGGTCTGTAAATGTTTCTTCTCTGTCATTATTCTGGTTTTACAGAAAAAACAACTTCCAGGTTTATTTCTGACCGGCTTTTGTAATGCAACCAGCTTCTACTTTTTTTCTCTTTCATTTCCAAAGAACTGATATCGCTCGACCTACTTTATTTTGTGTTTGAAAGCGGCTGAGTGGAACTTAATAAAGGCTCTTTCGGGTAGAAAATTATTTTGTATAGAATTGTAACTTTTAAATAAGCTTAACCATTGAATTGCGAATACGTCACTCGCAACAATATAGTGTTTATTGAAATAGCCGATCGTAATCGGTATTATTAACATCGATGAAACAGGTTTTGATTTTCATAAATTACATTGTTTTAGTTGTATTTATAACCTTGCAGTGTTTCAAAACATTGTTTCTGATCTTAGACAGCTTATTTTGAATATTGTAATGAGTTTTGATAACTTTTTTAAGTGAATCAACATTAATCTACGGTAAAATAATGGCAAAATATAAAGGAAATTGTTGGAAATACTAGGGGTATCGTAAAATTAAATTTTTTTTTGAGAAATAATCTAGATATAATTTTTATTCTGCATATTAATTTATCCTTACGTACTTATTGTTGTAAATAAAAGCAATTGATGTTGATTTATTTGGTTACAGGAAGTCGTAGATCGAAATCACCCGCAGTATTATAAGGTTTTATTAATTATCCCGAGGTTTCGTAAAGTTTATAATTATTACCGAAAATAATAGAAACAGAAACTTAATTTTTTTTTTATTCTTTAAATTGTCATCCTCTAGAGTTTTCATATCTCCCATCGTTTCTTGACCTTTTCGAAGGCGGTTCAACTCGGCCAACATTCCTCATAGTGAGGATTACCTTCATCTACGGCGTCCTCAAACCCAACTAAATGACATGAAAAGCTGTCATTTGCAACAGTAAGTTCGTACAGATCAATTTATATGCAGAAGAAATTTTAATTAGATATTTTGATTACTTATTTTTCAATAATTATAACTTTAGTTACCCCTCGTTTATATAATACTGGTAAAACACTTTAAACTAAAAAAAGATATACGTTACATCCAACTATAATAAATGAAACGAAATGTATATAGAAGGAAAAGAAAATTTTGGTCAACTCATTACAAGGATGGGGAAGTAGGACAAAGAGTGAGCAAAGATTCTACACGAGTGGAAACTCAATTTTGCAATGATTATTGGAATAATTTTTTTCTGAAATTAGGTTAATAGCTAAATTTAAGTGTTTGGGAATATGTTCAAAGTGCGTGTGCTTTTCCTATTATTGTATCCCATACAACTGTAAAGAAACGGATGCATATTTAATGTTAGCGATGGTCGTGGCGGCATTGTTAAAAGACTGTTTAGATGGCACCGAACGAAGCAAATTTTTATGAGCCGAAGTTACTTGAAATCGTGATATTTGTTGATCGGGATCGAATACTTTGATAAGTAGGGAATGTTTTTGCGAGGGAGTATCGTCAAGTCTTATCTTAATTATTTCTTATAGTTATCTGGATAAAATTTATTCTGCTTATGTGAACTGATCTTTCCGTACGTAATGATGTAAACAACTATTAATGTTAATTTGGTTTTACGAAGCCGTAGATTGAAGTAATCCGCAGTATGGAGACGATCGAGTTCAATCTGCTGTCATACAATGACGTCTTTCGAAAGGTTGAGAAACCCTGGGAGAAATGTATCACTCTGGATGGTGATATATAGAGAAGTAGGTGGATGGTAACTATGTAGAGAAGCTTTCAGAATGATAAATAAAAATTAAGTTTCTTATCTCGATTATTTCTTAGTAATAATTAAAATTTTACCATGATACCCCGTGATTAATGAAAGCACGATAATCGGGTGATTTCAATCTACGGCTTCCTAAAACGACAACTTGAACAGCTGTCATTCACAACATCATGTACATAAGAATCGGTTAATGTGCTGAATAAATTTTACCCATATATCTCGATTCGTTCTTAGTAATTATTAAAACTTTACGATACCCCGTCCTATTTCATGACGCCATTATTAATCAGATTTTATTAGTAAAAACATGTATTACGATGTCATTTTGCCCGGATGGTTGAACTCATCCCTGAAGCTTATCCTAAGTGACATTTGGAAATAGAGAATATTTGGATCCTTTTCGCACCGATCTTCAGTGTTTTTCTCGAATCCGCAGTTTTTCAATGAATTGCTTTGATCTGAACAACGCTCTGGTTTTTACTTCTCACAATTTATACATTAATTACTATAAGCTCCGGCATCAATAGGAATCTCTTGCGTAGTGAACAGTTGCGTTAAATTACCGAGTAATTGGTTAATGCGCGAGAATTTACTGTCCTATATGCTATTTTTATAATATTTGAGTTAATTGCCTTCAACAATAACAACAAAAAACGTATCAAAGAACCATTAACGGTGTTTAAAGAAAATTAAATTTATTGTTTTACCAACCAATCCTTAATGGATGATTGTTTATTACTGACATTTTGCTTTTTTTTAAATGTCTTTCATTCTTATTTACTGTACCCTAATCCGAGATCCCTGTTGCTCAAAATAACAAATCACTCGGGAATGTTTTACATTAAAAAGAAATCTCTTTACAACTTTTAAAATTTGACTAATACAAAATGGTTGAATGGGCAGCTAATCTCACATACCGCTAGATATTTAAGAGAAAATTTTTAAATAAATAGCTCATGCATATTTTGAAGAAATTCTAGTTTTTCTTAGAGCTTCTATTACAAACATTTTTTTGTAAACTTCTGCAAAGAACAGAATTTTTTTTGAAGGCACACATGTTCTTTCTTAAATATGCTATTACACCGGTGACGCGTCCTCGGGATGCCCAGCGACCATTTTTCCATTTCCAGCTCTTCTTGTCAATCATTTTTTTCTATTCTCGCCATTTTTTCTATTTTTTTTTTTAACCACAAACGCGTCTTTTTGTTCACGTCTCACCTGATACACGTCTTTTTTGTTTAACTTAGTAAGGTTTGGGTCTTGCTTTGTAAACTTCAAATTTTACTCAATTTTCCAGCGAAGTTCTAGTAACTGTTTTTAATAGAGATCTTGAAATGTGCATTAAAAATGCAACCAGCACAAACCCGATCGGAAGAGAACTGGCAAATCGAAATGAAACAGCCATTGTTTTGAGACATTACGAATAATTTAGCGTGTTGCTAATAGTCGTTACTGTATCTTAATTGTTGCCAACTAATTTCCTCGACCGTATCTGCTTTCTTGATACTGCAGCGGCGATTTACACATTGAACTTGCTTTCAAAATCTAAATTGTTATTTTTTGCTTGCTTATGCTAGAACAGAAAATGCAGGTTCGAAAATAGAACAATAATGAAATATTATTAGTAGGTTGATGCGGGTTAATTGGTGACACAAACAGGTGCAGCAGGATTATAAATTACACCTCTCCCCCAGGGGCTTTAGGTAAGTGCGGGCATCATAACTCCGAGGGTACCCAGTGTTCTTTTCTCTTCCTCATTGGCAAACACGGAAGGCACCCCCTCCCTCTGTTATCCTAGCGATCCTTCTCTATTTTCGATCCTTTGTTATATCAACAAATTTTTTTATCTTTTTCTTTTCCACATTTTTTTTTCAAACGTCTAGGTCACAGATGCGCATTGTTTGGCAAGGATATCAAGACCCCGGGATACGGTACCGATCTTGCTATTTCCCGTGGGGTTTAACGAGCCCCTGCTGGTCCTAGATGATAAAATAAGCCACAACTAAACTTAAAGCTGAGCGAAAAAAAACACCAATTTCTAAAATTGAGCTTTTATCTCGCCGTTCATAACAGGCTTATAAACAAAAATTAATACAGGAAGCTCTTCACGTTATACCAGTCGGTGGGAGAAAACCCCAGCCGTAACTTATTTCCTTATTTAAATAAAATTGATTTTTTACATCTTATTTGAATTTTTAATCTTTCCCTATTTTATCTGCCTGTGAAAAAAATTTTTTCCCATATTTTTTTAAAAAAGTATGAACACTTTTAATAGCTTATACTTTTAATGGATTTTAACAAATGTTTGGCGTAGCATAGCCTGCTTTGGCTCTTGCGCCGTAAAACTCCACTATCACATCACGAAAAACAAGTTGAATGTCCTCGCTTCGCCGAAGCAAGTCGCTTGCAATGCGTGCGATATGCCAGGAAAGTTGGGGGGGGGGGGGGGGGTCGGGAAACCAATGATACCCGCATTAGCTGGTTGCAAGCTGTTCTACAATGCGCGTCGCTGCTGGTTCAAACCCTTGTTTTATTCGGAATTTCAAGATGCCGCGTTTCAAGGACCTGTGTTACGTGAGAAAATTTTGTGTTGCGCTCGAGAAAACGCGCGCCGAGACCGTTGCCATACCGAGGGAAACTTATGGTGATAATACCAGGTCCCAAAGTTTACCGCTGGCACAAGATACTCCAGGAGGACGAAGGCCGCTCTAGACGCCCATCAACGTCACATTCCTATCAATATGTGAAGAGGGGGGCATGTTGAACTCTGATCGACCCCTGAGTGTTAGAATCCTACTGTAATATCCGTAAAAGTTACTTGGGAAGTCCTGAAAAGGCTCTAAAAGCAGAGTAAAACGCATCAGGAAGGAGATCATCAACACTTTGCGTCTTCATCATGACACCACCTCCATTGACACGGAGTACTCAGCTAAACACGGTGTGGCAACACTACCCCAGCCGCCGTACAGCACCGACACAGCATCAGCCGACTACTTCTTGCTCCCGAGAATCAAGACGGAAATCATGGGCCGCTATGTCAAAGAAGCGACAACGAGGTGCTTGAAGGAGGTCCCTGTCGACGCCTTCCAGGGGGCGTTCAGCGCTTCGGAAAAATGCCGACGCGGAAGGAAGCTACTTTGAAGAATTTGAGTTACTTTTACCATTATCTGCAATAAATCTTTTTTCCCCCTGCATTTATTAAATTTACTTTTGGGACAAACCCTGTACCAGATAAAGAGGAATAAGTAAGTGATATCTTATACAATTCGATCCAATCAAATCTACATTTAATAGTAGATAACCAATCATACAAATCAACACGTATCGCGTACCAAAAAAAAAAAAGGTATCGAATGCAAATCTCTGATGTCTCATTGCCAGATGTGTGGAATGACGTCATATCGGCGATAAGTAAACCAAATATATTAACTATTAGGATCTTCATTACCACTCATCTCGCGGTATAACAGGGTTTGACTGGCTATGAAAAAAGAAACGGATGACGCGCGCTCGGGGTACTCTAGCGATCTTTCTCCATTTTCGTCCCTTCTTGTCAATCAATTTTTACCTTTCTCTCATTTTCTTTTTGTGAAGTCTGGATCACAGATATACGTTATTTTGGCGCAATATTGCCAAATTGGGTTCTTATAGCACCATAAACTGCTTTCACTCACGCACGCAGTCGCTACTTTTTCATGTCTGGCAATAAAATTCCATCGGGAATGTGAAATCGGAAATGACGACTCATTTCTTTAGAGAGGATTTTGTTTCTCCTCTCATGGTGGTGACTCGCCGAATCATTACAATCACCATTTTCAACGATGCATTTGCATTGAAAGACAGATATGCCTGCGAATTTTAAATAATAGCGCGCGCTCATTCTACACTGCCCACGAACGGAACGGATTCACCAACCGCCCTTTACTAAACCATTCACCTTCCGTGATCGGTATCGATACTGATGATTGCGAGACTCACGCAAACCGCCGTTTATCTCCTCTCACCCCCGCATGTGCGTCGCCATTCCTGCTTTCGCTTTGCACGACAAGCGAAGCGTGCAAAGGGGGGGGGCAGGCACATGTGACGGATGCAGGTGCAGGGCAGGCTGTTCCATTCTTTGGAACTCGATACCATCCCCGATTTCGGAATGAGTTAGGTTGAAACCAGCATTTTGTGTACGGCCGCCCCGCCCCCGCCCCCTGTTATCTTTTGATTGTTTTGTTGTGAAACGTGCCTGCGTTTACTATTTTGAAGACGGTGTCAAAAGTTTTTATTTTGTTAAGAGACGCGAAAGTGGATTCAATTCCGAGCGTAAACGTGTATTGTGTTATGAAATCGTATTGATTTAGGAATGGTTTTTCTTGAACTTTTAAACTGGATTCTTGTTGATTCCTCCCCCTTCTTTACACTCGGTTTCTTTCCGAAATCTGGGGTATTGCAACATCATTATTTACTGTTTTTACCTTGTTTTTTTTTAAACATCAATGACCTTGGGAAATAATTTTGTTTAGTCTACAATATCGCAGCTTCTACATTTGATTCTCAGTGCCAAATAATTACCGAGAAATATGAAGTGAATTTTAGAAAATTGTCTCTGCAACACAAGCATTGTATTTTTTTTGTGTGTGACACTGTTTGAGCCTTAATGTAAAGTCATTACTATAGTTGGGTGAATTTGTGTGAATATTGATCGTCAACATTACTTAAATATCGACCACTTTCCCTTGCAAATAAATGTTTTCAAAATATGTCTCTTTACTTTGAGTGACCTCTGGGGCTTACCTTCTTCAGAAAGATACGGGAGTCACATTACCCCCCCCTAGCACGCTAGTGATAGTTTTCCTATGAGGTTTACTGTCTGTGGTAAACACGGGTGACGCGTCCCCGGAATACCCCAGCGATCCATCTGTATTTTCGACCCTCCTCCTCTTCAACTAATTTATTCCTTCTTTTCCAGTTTTTGTGTGTGTCTGGATCACAGTTGCAACACCTCGTTTGGCGCAGCTTCGCTTCATCTGTCTTTTGCGCCCCCCCCCCCTTTTCTATTTCACCATCAATCACTCGTTACTTAGTTCGTTTTTGGGTTTTTCTTTATGGCTTGAAACATATTGTCAGTGCCTCTCTTCGACGACAGAAAGGAAAAACGCATCAACAAATAACCCGAGGGGGAATCCCGTTTGATTTGGTTGTTAAAGGCACTTTAAATTGACGACCAGCCAGACGAGTTTTCTTCGGTCGCAAATTCGAATTGTCGCTATCACTCAAGGTCAACCGACCTTCTACGCCATCAGGTTAAAAATCATCTCGCACCGAAGGGTTGTCTCAAGAGCTTATCTTCTTGGGTTAGTATGGACATCATAAACCCTAGGTACCCCAGTGATCTTTTTCATTCCCATGAGCCTTACTGTTTTTCGCAAGCACGAACGACGCATCTCCGGGATACCAAAGCGATCTTTTTTTTATTTTCTACCCTTCTTATAATCCATTTCTTAAAAAAATCTCTTTTCCAGTTCTTCAAACATCTATCTATATCACAGTTATACCTTGTTTGGTGCAGAATAGCCATATTTGGCTCTTGCACCATCAAACTCCATCACTCTTGCCGAAGTGCAGAAAACCCATCCTCCGAGTGACAAAGAAACATGACCTCTCAAATTTAATAATTTTGTTTCACTGTGGCATGAATATGTAGACCATGAATTGTCTACAATATGTATTAAAAATTGCTTAAAAGCAGTATTTGCGATTGAGTGTATCGTAAGTGCCTATACACACATATGAGTCCTCTAGGTTTCAGTCAACTTAAAAATAGAAACATCGCTGATGTTTTTGCTTAAATTGCCGATTGTTATATTTAATATGAACTTTATACATCATATGCATGTGGGATTTTTTTTTTTTGAATAGGTCAAATACCTAACATTTGATTTCTCGATTCGCTACTAACTGAAACCTGTCAATAGCGACTCATTCAGATGTCTTTTCCGTGCAGTCAATTATGTCGATCGTGGGCGTACGCAACTGTTCCGACATAATGGGCATTCCTGAGCTTTGATCCAGCGCAGGTGTGCTTTTGCGTGCCTGTCACGATGGGGGTGGATAGTGCCTCTGCTGACTGGGACCTTGCCCTCTCCGACCTCATTGGCTGCTGCGAGGGACGAACAGTTCACGCTGTTCACTTCTGTTCGACCGATGATTGAGCAGGTTATGAAATTTACCTTTAAATCGCTTTCATGTCATATTTTTTTTTTTTTTGCTCTTTCCACGTGAACCCTTTACACTGTTGACTTTGTTATGGCTTCTGTTTGACCGGTGATGGAGAGAGGTTGCGGTGTGTTCGTTCTGATCGAATCTTAACGTCCTTTCTTTTTCCTGTTTGCATCACGCTAGCCTTTTAAACTCAGCGTTAATCGGTGATTTTTGTTGTTTTTCCCTTCCTTTTTTATTTCGCGATGTTAGAAAAAAGTTTTTAAAAACAAGCCACGTTTTCCGCGTGGAGAATTGTTGTTAATCACCTTTGCTTCCTTCACCCCCCCTTCCTCTGGTGTTTGTCTTCTTGTAGGTGCATCATAACTCTGAAGTAATCCTAGTGATCTCTCTCCTTCCCATGAGGTCTGTGATATTAGAGAACATGGCGGACTACTGATCAGAAGGTGATTAAATTTCGCTCGACGAATTAGAAATTATGGCTAGAAAGTAGAAGGAGGAGGAAACTGTGTTGATTATGAATAATTAAATGTTAAATTTTAGCAATTTTATTCCTATTTATAACGAAAATTCACTTGCAACTACTCATCTCTGTGTGAAGAATGTTTAAAAAGGAATATTTTTGTTCTCGAAAGTAATAACCACTCTTCCTCCCTTTTGCAATAATAAGCGTTGCATTTAAGCTTAAATATTTAAAATAAGCCATTTTTAAACAGGGGTAGGGAACGATATATAGTAACGAAATTAAACGTCATTTAGAAACGGATTTAAAAAAATTGAACTAAATAATTATGAAATTTTTAAGCCTTTATTCAGTAACTATCACGTGATGCTTTAAATTTTATATTTCTTTATCTCGTGATTTTTCTTGAGTATCTGTTGTTTATGATAGTATTTACCCGAGAGATAGCAGTTAACATTTTTCATTCATTTTCGTAAGTATTGTCTGGTTTATCTCTAATTCTATAGCCCAAAGCTAATCATTTTCTTATTTATGTGGAAATGAGTAGTTCCATCTCTTACAATGACTGCATGTCTATTTTGAATAGTTACGTTTCGAAAGTAAATTTTTATTGCTTCATAAACCGGTTTTAAAAACATCTCGCTGAACGAGACGAAATTTCTTGCTTTTTTTAAGAGTTAAATTACACCAGATGACACAATTAATCGAATCTGAATCGTGTTTGAATTATGATCGAGTATTTTGGGAAGATTTTTTTCCCCTTCTGTTTTTGTATTAATCCTTAAATTAGTTACGCTGAAATATATAAAATGTATCATTTATTAGCATTCAAGAATTTTGAAGTTGTACTTTTTATAGTTTTACATCCTATGGAAAAAATTTGTAATTTTCCCCATTGAATTCTATTTTTTCAAGAGGGGTGGGGGTGAAGAGAGGGGTCTGTGTAAGTGGACAAGGGGTTGAATTTTGAAAACGGCGGGAAGGATGAAAGAGTGGAATTAGAAACGGAAATGTGAGAATGTTGCCTTTCGGAATCCTGACGCCTATGTAGAAAATTATTTACCTTTGAAAAACTGGAAAATATTAGTGAAAGAGAAATTTGAATTTCCTATAAATCAACGTTTTCTAATCTGGGAGAGCCCTCAGGGGCTTACCTTCTGTAGGTAGGCCGAATTATGACCCCAATTGCACCCCAATCATTTTTTCTTTCCCATGGGGTAAAACATGGGTGCTGCACCCCTGTGATACTTTAGCGTTCCTTGTCTACTTTCGACTTTCCTTTTACCGAAATCTCACATTAATGAGACTATAGAACGAAAGTAGAAGCTAAAATCGCAGTGTTTCCTAGGTAACTTGGGGTCTTTCAATCATTCTGTCCGTCAATTATCTGTCTAATTAACAGTCGTCTGCGTGAGTTTTGACGTAAAAGAAATCCTTTTTCTGGACGTAACTGTTAGATGAGGGTTGGTTCCGTTCCATCTCTGCTCCGTGCGTTGTTTCTGCATCACTTCCCGCCTGTCATTCAACGGCATCGTCCACCGCCTCTGCTGAGAGAACGTTGCACTCGACCGCGTTTCGGCCTTTGTGAAGACCCGCGTGCAGATGCTGTCATCCATCCCAATTCCTTTTTTTTTTCCTTTTCCGTAGGGGGGATAGGAATCGCTTTATTACTGCAGATGGAAAATCACCCCCCTTCCTTTATTTAACAATTACCTGGATCGACAACAGTGGCATTCTAGATTTTGTACACGGTGTAGAATTTTCTATTTTTATTCATTAGAAAAAATCATTGAAGGGACACATGATGTCGTATATTTATCACGATTGAACAAGTAATATCGAAACTTTCAAGCTTGGTATAAGGGCAAGGGGCCCCCCCCCCGATAGTATCTTTTGCACTCTAACGAGAAGTTCTGGACAAAGGGTTCGAGTTAAGAAATTCCCATGCTGATTAATGTAATCTAGTCTCAGCGAAAAACTCGCGATATTCCATTTTTTAAGTTAGTGTACTGCAATACCCCATAAAAACTTTTCACATTGAAAATGATTGATGGATTTACGGATATATGAAGACACATTCCTTCGGCCCAGGACCATCTTACATAACCGTGCGTGGGCGTTTTGCTTTTTTACTTACCTTCTAGTGCCTCGGGAATCATGACCCTAGTGATCCTTTTCTGTCTTTGTTAAAAACGAGTGTAGCGCCCCCGAAATACGCTAGCGATCCCTATCTATTTAGGACTTCCCCCATCTTTTTCACCACTTTTAACTTCCTTTCCTCCTTTTTTACAACGTTTTTATGTATTTCACTTGGTGTGTATGTGTGTATGTATCCGTGTATCAGTGTGTCATCAAATTTTCGATCGTTAATTTAACCAACTTCCCATCAAGCTAAAGCTCTGAAACATTGGGAATCGTTCTTACTTGCCTAACAATGCAATATTTAGACATTTGCGACAAGTTTTAACTAATATTTGAATATTTTTTTAATAAACTTTGCCACCATATAATAATGTTTTTTTTTATAAAAAAAAACATTGGTTTTAATCTCGAATTATTCAACCGTTTAGATCACGGATACACCTTTTCGGTGCAGCATAGCCATATCTGGCTCTTGCGCCATTAAACTCAACCATCAATCCCTCTCTTTGGAGGCATCTCAAACATTTTCTGACCATAGAAAACTCTCGGGGTTGATGTTTTTAAGTTCTTTCACTAATATTGCCCTCGTGTTGTTTCTAGTGCGTGGGCAAGTCGGGACGAAGATTACAAGGGCTAATAAGGGGGTCGCCAATAGCCTTCGTGTTGCTTCTAGTGCGACGTTAATAAAACCAAACCTTGCACTTAGATTGCTCGCCCCGAGTAAGAGGGTCTGGACGTCTCCCGACTAAGACTTCTTGTCCAGTGAGCGTATAAGAATAGAGATTGTAGTGAGGAAAGAGAGTGAACGTTCATGAAGGGAGGGGAAAGAAATCTGATATTCAATGCTGCCTGAAAAATACCGATATTTTTATTGGGCAGGAATATGTGAATCTGGAGAATTGTTTTCGTAATAAGTTCCCTGTTACTGGCATCATACATCTGAATTCGATCGCTTCCTCGTGAATGACAACTCATTTTTTGTGAGATTTTGACGCGGAGATTATTCATTTGATAGATGCACTATTCTCTTCTGCGTATGTCTTGAAGAGACAGACTAGACTGTATTAGACGATGTTCGGTTACATATTTTCATCCCTTGTTTTTTTTTGCTAGTGTTTCAACAGAAACAGACAATGTATGGTTCCAAAAATAGTGCAAGTCAGTGTAGGATTGAGACATAAAATGTACACTTATTTTTATTTGATTGTTTCTTCATCGAAGAGTGGTGTCTGATTCAGTTTATTCGCATTTTAGCACGAATAAAAATTTGCCTGTCACAACTGGTAATAGTATTATAATTAAAATATGTGCTCTATATGAATTTAAATAAAATTAACTTTTATGAATTAACTGCAAACTCTTATTAGATTAATGAGAGCGATAAATAATTTCTTCGCAGTAGGACAAATTTAGAAACATGTACGAAAATGTTCTTTGAAGTTATTCATTAACTTGGAAGTGTTACATTACGATTATAAAGCCTTATTGAGTATTGGTTTGCTTTTTAAATTTACGGTAAAGTGACGATTTTCTTCATTGGATTTTCTTGCCATATCGTACAGTGGCGAGCTGCACTCGTCACATGACCAAAGTTACTGTTGAATAAGATAAAAATAATTTAATTTCAATTTTCTGTTGTATTGAATTTTGCAATATTGCATTCCATTTTATTACATGTCACCGAGCATTATCGTTATGGTGCCGTTAAAGATTCGTCGTGTAACGGCATTAATGCACGTTAAATCTGTCGAGGTGCCATGTTTTCCATTATGCGTGGTGTGGAAGTTTTGAGAGAAATTTACCAGCTCAGGTGTCTGCCTCGTCACTTGACCTAGGTTCAGAATGATGAAGTCTGTCGCTAATAACCCTCGTGTTATTTCTCAGTGCGACGCTAATAAACAACCGCAATTGAGCTTTAATTCAGAAGGTAAACGCTCAAATATTTTTATCCTTTTCACTACTTGATTTGCGTAGCAATTTTAAATTGTGGGCGAAAGCAGATTTTGGCCAAGAACGGAACAAAAATATTATTTGTCCGAATGACTTCAGTATAGACTAATTTAAAAAAAAAAAAATGCAAAGCGCTAAACGAGGAGGGGAAAAAAATGAATAGTCATTTCCACGAAAATAATGTACTGAATGAATGATGAGTAGACAATTCCATGTGTCGAATGAGAAAAGGCATTTCATATTATGTGTAATTAAGATAGCACATCATATTTTCTCTTGGATGAATTTGCCAAACTTTTTAGGTTCTTTTACGGAATAATATCTCTTAATAATCGAATAATTTCTCGATAGTATTCCCTAGTGATTCTTTTCTACTATCGACCCTTCTTGTCAACTGGCTATTCCTTCCCCCCGTCTGGAATACAGTTTGAAAAATTGTTTGTCGCAACTTCTCCAGAGCTGGCTTTTGCGTCATATAATAATCTGTGTACTGTCTCTTACTTCTCAGCGTGAGAACACTTCCAATCTCGCTGTTCCAAAACCTTCGGCTCTCTCTCACTCTACGAACCCGGGGCCGCGGTAGCCTAGTGGTCAAGGTCGTGGACTAGCGGCTGGCGGTTTTCGTTCAGTCGCGGGTTCGATCCTTGGCCGCCAAAGACCCACCGTGTAGCCGGGGCTGATGCACGTTAAATCTGTTCGGGGCCCAGAGTCCTCCCGTTGGCGTGGTGTGGATGTTAGGAAAGGGGGGGGGTGGCCAGCTCAGGTGTCATCCTCGTCACTTGACCGTGGTTCAAAATTACGAGGTCCGTCGCCAATAGCCCTCGTGTTGCTTCTAGTGCGACGTTAATAAAAAACTAAACTAAACTAAACACTCTACGAACCCTCACCTCTTCCCTTATTCACTACACTTTATATTTTATATATAGCAAGGCCGATTTACATCATTTAAAGTGAGGCATTTGAGTGAAACAACGTCATAGAAATGACCATGAAGATCATTCGAAGGAAAAATACGCTTTGAAATACCGTTACAAAACGATTGTATATTTTGTGTTGAAAGCTAGAATATTGTGGTTTCTGTTCTGTGTGAAGTCAGTATATTTCCCTCGTAAAATTTGTGGTGTTTTGTCCGTCATTATTTGCCTCTTGTGCCACATCTCAATCAATAAGTATCTCATTAGTCAAAAACTACTAAACTCCAATTGAAGACGCGCTAGAACAAAACATAATTGTTTGTTATCACTGTAGAATCTCTAAGGTCGCTTTCTCTAGAATCTCAACCTAACTCTCATTCTTAATTTATGATTTACACAAGAAGTGTTACCTTACCAGTCCACCCTTTCTTAATTTCACAACTTTCTTCAACAGTAACTACGTAGCTTAACACTTCTAGTGGAACTCCCTCCAATCCACTAAACTAACAGATCACGTTTCATTTTGGTTAAAAGAAATTGTAATTTTAATATGGACATCACATGACTTCGAAGCACTCTGTTGATCTTTTTCTTTCTCTTGGGATTTACTGTCTTTTGTAAACACGGGTGACGCACCCCCGGGTTACTCAAGCGCCCAGTCTATTTTCGACCCAATTTTTGTCTTTTTTTTTAAAAAAAAAAAAAAAAAATTGACGTCTAGACCACAGTTACATCTTGTTTGGCGCAGCATAACCGCATCTGGCTCTTGCGCCAATAACCATCACATTCACTCACAAACTTATATTTAGCAAGCACAGGGGACGCATCTCTGTGATGCCCTAGCAATCCTTCTCTATTTTCGACCTTTGTCAAACATTTTAAAAATCTCTCTCTCCCCCCCCACCCAATTTTCTAAATCAGAGGTGCACTTTGTTTGGAGCTGCATCACCACATCTTGCTCTTTTTCATGAGATTTGCAGTCTTTAGCAACCGCGGGTAACGCGCCTCCTGTATGACCCAGCGATTCTTCTCTACTTCCGACCCTTGTCGAGCATTTTTTAATATTTTTCTTTTTGAAAATTTTCTAAATTTACACTTTGTTTAAGGCATCATAGCCTCATCTGACTCCTGCGTCATTTCTCTCCACCGTTGACTCACTCGCTGTCAAGGAAATGACATTTCAAATGTGTGCCCTCACCTCTCTATGCTTCGAAACAATTCCTTCTCTGATGGTGCCTGCTCCTTCATTTGAGGGCTAATTAGTATCCATTAGTTTGACTGCTAATTTGTGCAATCGAGGACCGCGAATAATGAAACCTTCGACCGATGGAATATAAAAATAGGTAAGATTATACATTTTTAAAGGTAAGGACAGGCAGAATAAAAAGATTTTGTTGAAATAACGATATTTTATTCTACAATTTAATTTTTTTAGCATGTTCTAACTCTCTGTGTGGAGAAAATGGTGTCAACAAAAATGAGAGTGGCCACAAAATAACGTATACAGGATGTTTGTTCAAAATATTGACGTTGTAATACGTTATGATTATTTTAACTTTTAGTTTGTTTAATGCATATTTAATTTTATATTTTTGTCTGCTTTTATTAAAATATCCGAACCGAATATTATTGTCTACTTTAATAATTTATCGTTTGCTCTTATTTTTTTTTTTAATATTTAATTTAATAACCGATTTTTATGGCTGAGTTGTTTGTAACATTGGCAATATTTTTGAACTTATGAATGTTTTTTGCTTGAGTAAATGAAGATTGAATTAGGATTTGAAGAGATAGTAATTTTCTCGATAATAATTGCTTTTGTAGAGCCTAGGCCTTAGAAATACACTTTCTTTAATATTCATTTGGAATAAATCTATTTTTTCGTGAACTTAACACAGGTGGGGGAAACAACGTTAACACATGTTAAAATGAAGTTAGTAAAGTCAATTTCAATTTTTTTTCCTTTTGTGTGTGTGCATGCGAAACCTTCGCACAGTGATACATGTTCAGATTTAAGAATTAATTGTATGTCATTGTTATTAAATATAAAATCAAATTTGTACTCATAAGTATGTCTGAAACGTTCATTTTTTTCCTAAAAAATGTTGCAACAAAAAATATATTTACAACGAGCAATTTATCAGATATTATGAGACAGCTACGTGTGAATTAAAAATTTAATGCACTACTTGTCACGAATACGCTATTTGTAGAAGAGAAAAACATGAGCCTCTCAGGAGAAGACAGATTATTTAAAAAGGCTGAGAATTGGAAACTCTTTCGAGGAGGCACTCGACAGATAACAGCTGCTGCTGCTGTGTAACCCTCACCTCATCATTGTCAATTCCCGGGAACTGCTTTTATCGAGTCTGTTGTTATTCTCTTCTCTGGGGAATTTGCGAATGAAACTGGAGCCTCTCTGGAGAGTGAAGTGCATCGGCCGAGAATCAAAGCCCTTCCTTGTGACGCGTCGCAGATAGCGTTGGAGAAAATGGCATTGGATAGAGATCCCCTTTCTTCTGCTGCTGGAGAGTCACTTTAGAGCTCAAGTTTTGTTTGTCCTTCTGCACGTGGTCCTGATTACATTTATAACCATTATTATCCACTCGGGCTGAATTGTTTTCGCATTTCAAAAACAAGATCGCCGTGTTGTCAACGAAAGTGTCGTGTTATTATCTTGAGCGTGTCAGCTCACCCTATTTGTGGAGTATCGATACTAAATATAGCCTCTCTGTCCTTTTTATTTTGTATTTTTATTTTGTTTATTTACTTTTGACTTTTTTTTTTCTTATTTTCAAATTAAATGTTAAGAACGAAAGTCCCGTGATGGTGCAACGAGTGCAGTTATGAGCGTAATGCCCAACAGATAAACCTTCAAGTGCTCGCCTTTTTTTATTAAATTATGGAATGTACGAGATACCTAATCGATGTTTCATCTCTCCTAATGTCTTCAGAAAACAACGGTGACACGTCTCTGGAAATTCCATAGTATCTTCCCTGTTTTCGATCCTCCTTCTTGTAAACCAACATTTATTTTTTTTCTTCCTCCTTTCATCTTGCGTATAGTGACACGTAACTACTTTGACTTCCACTTTCAACAATTGCAACTCTTTTTAGAACCGACCGTGTTATGTTTACTAGAAATATCCCGAACACTATTTTATCACTGAATGAACAATTGCTGGAGTTCCCCGTTTCTTTCAGTTATAAAAGCCGTCGCTAACCATTAACCGCTCATTCTCTCGCTTCTCTCTCTTTAAAGGACGGGCAACATGAGCCCGAAGTGCTTCAGTGATATTTTCCTTTCCCATGGGATTAACTGTCTTTGATAAATACGGATGACGCGTTCCCGAAATACCCTAGAAATCTTTCTCTTTTTTCGACCCCATTTTTCAAACGTCTAGCTCGCAGTTGCACCTTGTTTGGCGCAGCATACCTCTCGCTGGCTTTTGCGCCACTGAACATCACATCACATTGTCGCGAGCTCTGTGGTTTTTTTTTTTGTGTGTGGATAATTTGTTAAACCACGATTGGCAACGCTAGTCGAAATCGAGAAGTGAGGGGGGGGGATACAGAATTGGAGAAGAGCGCGATGCTGCGCGTTCGTCGAATACGAATCTTGTCTCTAGAAAGAAAATAACCCCACCTTCTGATTTTGAGGTCTTTGAATCCTTTTTAAGTTTCTCTGTGTGTACGTCTAAATTATCAATAAAACTGTTTAAGAATAACATTTTCTGCTATAAAATTCGAAGTTCTCCCCAATGTTTGAAGATAGATCGAATACAACATAAGTGGTGCCTCACATCGGGACCTGTCTTTCATCATGCCTCTCTTTCTCTGATGCGGGAACCCTCGTGCTCTGTACTATCGTCATCATGGCTGGACACCAAGATGTAACAACTGCTGCCAACGAGGATATTGGCGACGATGTGCGGACATTAATTTTTTTATTAATTTATTTGTAAATCCAAAACAAATTAAAAAGATTCTTCTCAATTTTTCGAAAAATGCCGTGCCGTTATCACATAGCTAACAATTTATATGGCTCTTTCAAAATTTTACAGAAACGCCTAAAATAAATATTATATTTTAGATGACTCTTAAGATTTGAGGGAAGGGTACATTTTGCGAATCATTGCCATGTGAATTAAAAAAATTCTTTTTTTTGCGGCTGATTCCACGTACAGCAGCTGTTTCAAGTTACTCTTGCACATATCGGATGAAAGCATTACTACACTTTCCGGAAAGCGGAAATTCTTCGCAAGGTTCGTGAAAATCTTTCATGATCAGGATTGAAGATTCAACGATTGGCTTTGGAGGAAGTAATTCTCCTCATATTTCAGTTGCACTGAGTTTCGAAAAGCATGCTTCCATCCAGTTTCCGCTTGAATTTCTTTTGTATGCCCTTTATTTATAAATAGTTCTTTTTGTGTATTCATTTTTTTAAATAGTCTCTCGATGACAATCAACTTCAGAAAAGTGTAACTCTCTTTGCAAGCATTTCTTTCACTAGCTATGAATGTGAAACGAAAATCTTTCCAGTTAAAAATTTCCACTCGAATTTTAATCCACTTTCTATCATTCGAGCGAATTGAGATTTTATACATGCACTTATAACTCCGATGACAATACTTGTTTTAGGTGGACCACTTTTGGCGTACCAGATCACTTTTCAATTTTTTGTCGTTTGCTTCAATTTTTATTACACTTTGATTAATCATATTCAAGTTAACATTTTATCGTTTGCTTTAGTTTCAATATTGGAAAAGTTAACTACTGTCCATTTCTCGATATTTCATCGTTTACTTTGATTCTTATATTTAATTGAGTACTTTAATAAAAATTATAAAAAAAAAAGCGCACCTTGGGTGGCTAAATCTGTTTTTTGAACTTTGCATAGAACTTTTTAAATTTTTTTGTTTCTATTTTAAAATTTTCAGGTTATAAAAAAAATCAATAAACGTAAAGGGAAAAAAAACATTTTCAAGTCAAGCTTTCCATGAAAGATGGACTAAAAGATACAAATATTATTTTTTTAAAAAAAATAATAATTTATAAAAGCTTGAGGCGTTAATACTTCTTTTGATCTCATACATATATTGGTAGCTATGGTAAATGATGTATTTTGTCATTACTCAGGTATCTTAAAGAAGCTCCTCAAGCTTTTATTAATAGTTCATGCCTGTCGTAAGATGCAACTGAGATGTGAACCAGTATTTGGGATTATAGCCGGGCACCCTACCCCTAGAGATATTATCGGGGGACCTCAGGAACTTGCTTCTTTGTGCGGGAACGGGCATCATGACCCCGAAACACCCTAGGGATCTTTTTCTTTCCCACTGAGTTTATTGTCTTTTGTTAACACGGGTGACGCACTCCCGGGATACCCCAGCGATCTTTCTCTATTTTCGACCCTCTTTCTTGTCTTCCGATTTTTGTATATTTTTTCAATTTGTTCACTTCAGACCACAGTCAAGTCTTGTTTGGTGCAGCGTAGCCAATCTGGCTCTTGCGCCACACACAATAACCTTTACACATCCACTCACTTACATACGCCTGTCCAACATATGCTGTGCTATCAAACGTCAACTAATATATTATGATGTTTTTAGAAAGTTCACTAGATTCGTCACCTGGACAAGCCTCACAACTTTCTGGGTTCACCATTCCGCCATTGAAGAGGTTCTTCAGAATGGTATCTGAAGCCGGCAATTTCTCCTTTTCAGGAATCGACAGTGTTACAACTGACAACTTAATAAAAATATTTAAAATTATCCCATTTTTGCGTTTAAAAAAGAACACCTTTTTATGCATGTATTACATCAAATAAAATTTAATGCCCGCTCACCCTAACGCGACTCGGCCGATTGGCTTCGTCACCGCAAAAAAGAAAAAGGCGCAACAATTCACGCTCCCCCACACATTCTCCTTTGTTGATAATCATTTTCTTCCAGACATTGATTGTTGAAAGCAGACCGTACGAAATGAAATAGTAAAAACAGATCTCTTTTTTTTTGCAAACGGTAGTTAAACGCCAAATGCTCAAAACGGAATTATTGCTTTGGCGCTTTTTGATCGGAATCCGTCATCGTTAACGTCGCTGCATCATTATCATCATCTACAGCCTCTCTTCCATTTTTATATCGTTATTATTATTCTTTCTGTCGAGAAAGAGACGGAGAATCTCATAAACAACGACCGTTGCGTGGGGGAAATGAGTCATTCTCTGCGTCTCGGCATTTCTCGTAATACCAGCTTATTAGCGAGTTGAGTTGCATCATAATCGCACCGCGCTGGCAATAAAAAAACGTTGTCGAGTTGAGTTGTTTCGTGCGCGCTGAGGTCATCTTTTTATTGGCTTTCATTGACTTCGGTCTTATGGAGGGAGGATATTGGGTTAAGTGGCTGACAGCCGAGGTGACCCGAATCTGCGGTTCTGAAAGATCGCTTCTGCTCTTTCACTTTCACTATTTCTAATGGGCCTCACGATGGTTCGGAGTGAGTTACGCTTCTCCGTCGTTTGTATATTCTTTTTGGGAAGTTTTTGATTTAGAAAAGGAGAAGAAACAACGTCGAAGATGATATTTATTCGAATTTTTTTTTTCGGTGTACCAAACCTTATTTTTTGCGTGTCACGTTCGACGCCGATTTTTATAACCTTCCACTCTTCGTGTGGACTCGGTAGCCTAGTGGTCATGGTCGCGGATTCGCGGCCGCCGTTGTTTTCGTCGTTGTGGGTTCGAGCCTCGATGTCACCGATGACCCACCGTTTAGCCAGGGCCAATGCACGTTAAATCTGTCGGGGTCCAAAGTCCTCCCAGTGGTGTGGAGGTGCCAATGCTCAGTTATCGTCCTCGTCACTTGACCGAGTACACAATAACAGGATGCGAATTCCGATTCCACCGAGACCCGTGTGGTGACCGGGGATGACAGAATAGTCTCACTGTAGCTCATGCATGTCGTAAAAGGCGACTCAAATGGGTACCCAGCGTCTGGGGGTATAGCCGGGCACCCTGCCCCTGGGGATTATATCAGGGGATCTCAGGGACTTGCCTTCTTCAGGTAAGTACGGGCTTCATGAACCCGAGGTACCCTAGTGATCTTTTTCTTTCCCATGGGGTTTACTGTCTTTGGTAAACACGGGTGACGCACTCCCGGGATACCCTAGCGATCCTTCTCTATTTTCGACCCTCCTTCTTGTCAACCAATTATCTTTTTTTCAACTTCACGTCTAGACCACAGTTTAATCTTGTTTGGCGCAGCATAGCCATATCTGGCTCTTGCGCCAATAAACCTTACATTCATTCACTCACTCACCGATTCCACCGAGGACCGGTCGTAATCCATGTCCAATCTTTCGAGGCTGAAGTTTCTCACTTAGGGTTGGTGTGGAAGTTTTGATTTCATCGTATTCGTTGACTCTTCTAATGACCAGTTTTCCCATGGTGTTTTCTGTCTTTGGTAAAGACGGGTGACGCGCCCCCTGGATACCCTATCAATCCTTCTCTATTGTTAAACCTTCTTCTTGTCAACTAATTTGCCTTTCCCCCCATTCCTTTTTACGCCTGGAACATAGATACGCATGCTTGAGAAGCTTATTTAGATTGGGCGCCATAAACCCTAATTATCACTCACTCGCTCGCTACATTTATTACAAACATTTGCTTACGTTCATAAAAGGTTTTGGCCCATATTTCCAATTTTTTTTTCTCATTGAAATGTTTTATAACAATTTCATGTGAATTTTTCCGACTCCTCCTCGATGTGATATGAGGATTGTGTACCGCTCGTGATTATGCACGCGTTTTTTAATACTTAGCTAAATTTAATTTATAAATAATGCAAAATTATTTACAATCGGGGATATCTACCTAAAACTTTTGGAGCAGAATCGTGCATAAAACCGTCGGGGGAACGCTTCACCTTTTTTAAGTCGGCCGACTCTAAGTGTGATTCTCTAGTTAAACTAAATGCGACTAAATGGGTTATCCAGCCGGGCACCCTGCCCCTGGGAATTATATCAGGGGACCTCAGGGGCTTACCTTCTTCAGATGAGTACGGGCATCACTCATCCGAGGCACTCTAGTGATCTTTTTCTTTCCTATGGGGTTCACTGTCATTGGTTAACACGGGAGACGTGTTTCCGTGATACCCTAGCGATCCTTCTCTATTTTTGATCCTCCTTCTTGTCAACCAATTTTTCGTTTTTTTTTTTTTTTTTTTTTTTAAATTCTTTCACACGTCTTAAGCACAGGGTTTGGGTGCAGTGTTGCCACATCTGGCTGTTGCACCATGAAACTTCACTATCACTCAGGGTTTGTAATACCGGTTTACCGGAAACTGAGAATTTTGACCCCAAATTATTATTTTTATAGGTAATTCGGTAAAAATTATGTACTCGACTTAAATACATTTTTCCTTCGACATGTGTAATAACGTTACGCAATTAAAAGAACTTACCGATCAAAACAAATGTATGATAATCCGCCTTTGTATTAAACTTATAAAATGTTAAAATTAAAGAACTGAAGTGGTTTCACAATGCAAAAATACAATGGGAAAAGTACATTCGAACAGTTTATAGTAATGAAAACCTAACCAATAATTATCAAACCATAAAGTGTGAAATCTAAATGCTATTTTTTTTTTATCGGAGGATTATTTTGAACTAAATTAGATCACAATTAGGTGACCAAAGTGTTGATCAATTATATTTGCGTGCTTATTAAGAAAACATAATGCCAAATTACTTTTTTAATTATTTCACTGCTGAAAAATTATTCCTTTATAAGTATTACTTATAATTTGTTTTTAGAATGGTTGAATTCCACCTGTTATTTACTCGTATGTTCGGATTACAGTTTATTTTCCTATACTTTTGTCATAATATATACAAATTGAAATAAGAATTACGAATTTGTAATTCATAATCACATTTTATGGAATTCCCAGTAATATATCGGTGTTTTATTTGAAAATTTTACCGAATTGCCGGTTGTAAAAATAATTGGTTCATTCACTATCTTTAATAGGAGAACGGATATTTCAAATACTCCGATTGTTATTCGAGAGGAAATTTATTATTACTAAGAAATAACCGATATACCTGGATGAAATTTATCGTGGATATTAATTGATCTGTATCTACATAAAGTTGTAAATTTCAACTATTCATGTTGATTAGTTTGGATCCAGGAAGTGGTAGATTGAAATCACCCGCAATATGGAAGAGTTCAGTCTGCTGGGTTCTGCAGTGACGGCCATCGAAAAATCAAATGCTGAGAGAAATATATAACTTTGAAGAGTGGTATGTGTAGAGAAGTCTTTAGAACAATAAATAAAAAATAAGTTTTTTGTCTCGATTATATTTTAATAATATTTGAAAACTTTTCGACCTCCCCCCCTTCGAGATTATAATTCAAACTTTACGGATGTTGCGGGTGACTTCAATCTACGGCTTCCTGAAACCAAACAAATCAAGATTGTGAATTTGGGCAATTCGCCATTTTCTCTTCACTAACCTCGGGAACTTTTTGGTGATTTGAATTGCTGTTTTATGCAACTCTTTGCTGTCAAAATGAAAAGCGATGAGGCAAATTAGATGAAGTGAAAAATTGAAAGAGAAGAGAGATAGAGGATCTGGTAGATATTTGTAAATTGGATTGAGCTATCGTAATTAATGACTTGTATTGAAATTAGTTAGAAGCGGCTCCTAATTTCAGTAATAGAAGTTGAAACAATTATAAATAAGAATTGTTTGAATACGAATGAGTGATTTGGTAGGCCTTATTTGATTATAAGCTTGGTTTAACCGCGTTTAGATGGACTCGAGAGAGCGATATTGCCTATTCTGTGTTGATAAATGATAAATTGTGTTGTCTTTCTCTGACGTAACTTGGAGTTTAGAATTTATTGACTATTTAATTGGACTTCGAGATGTCTGTAAAGTCGAAGGAAGATCGTGGCAACATGGACAGCTGTAATTCACAATTTTTTGTACATTAGAGTAAATATGCAGAATAATTTTGTCCACATATCTCGGTTAGTTCTTAACATAATAGATAAAACTTCGCTGCCTCATAAAATGTAACAAATTACAAAAGTTTTAAAATAGCGAATTTTTAGTGTTAGCCGATTCCTCGATTAAAAAAGCGTTATCCAACTGTGATACTCTTTTATTTTATTCGGTTTGTTTTTCGAAAGGTGTAAGAAGAGGAAACCTATTTCAGAAAAATCCAATTACGTCGTAGAATTCTTCGTTTCAAGATCGAACAAGGATGACAAAATAATCATCGCTGTGCATTGCGCAATATTTTCCTGGTCAAGACGAGCCTTCACACGAGGGCGCGGCTGAGAGAATTTGACAGGTCCAGACTCCCAGCCGGAACCGCTAAAACAAATTTGCATACATAATAAATCGATTTTTTTCCCCTCGTTCCTTTCACTTCGCTTCGGGGAGTTATTAGGAGCAGGTGATTAATTTATATTCCTCCAACGTTTTCATGTGTGACCCATATGGCAAGTTCTTCCCATTTCTACACGGGAGTTGCGGCTATCTGATGGATGCAGACAGTTATCATTACATTTTATTTGTTGTAGTGTATTTCTTATTTGCCTTCCTCTCACTCTTATTTCATTTAAAACGTTTTCTCTTGGTATTGCTGCTTTTATCTGCGTCAGTTGTTGCACACACGATCAATTCTTCATTAATGTGAGGTTCATGCTGATAATCATATCTTTGATTGACCTTTGTCTCCTTAATTTCGAATATATCGCCCTATATTTTTCTTGAAATGCAGTCGGTAGTAAAAACGTAGATTCAAACTAGATTCTTAATTTCATTTTTTAAAAAAAACTAAGGTAAGTAAAAGTAGACCACCCAGAAAGCGGACAATTAGGAGAGAGAAAACTCTGTAATAGGAACTTGACTTCCCGAAATCCTGTTTACAAAACATTATTATGCGTTGTATTCTTGACTTGAAATTTTATGAGTTTGATCTGGTATATACGCTTTTAATGCGTTTACTTTTATGGACATTTCTCCTTGGCATAAAGTTTTGTCCTTCTTTTCGGTGCCCTTTGGAACTTATGGAATGCCGAAGTTTGAGGATTTTTCGGGAAAAGGTGCACTTGATTCTGTATTATTATCGCTGAAAGCAGCAGCATGTAATTTTGTACCAGGGTCAATTGATGAGAATCTCTTGAGCTGACCTTCGAACTCGTAACTTCCACGCCAAGAGAAGAGTGTGGTATGACTAGATTTAAAGCTCATATCGATTCCTTACCGAAAAAATGTATTCCAAAACACTTGAATGGCAGCTCCACAGTCGAGGGAGGAATATGTAGCTGCTCATTTATATTCGAACTAAGGGTAGCATGCAAGGTAATTCATCAATAAGATGTAGCCGTGGTAAGCTTTGTGGTCATGGTCGCGAACGGCGGCTTTCGTCGAGTCGCGGGTTCGAGCCGTGATGCCACAAAAGAACCATCGTGTGGCCGAGGCTGATGCGCCTTTAATCTGTCGGGCCCAAAGTCTTGATTTGGCGCGGTTTGGAAGTTAAGAGAAGGTGGTGCCAACTAAGCTGTCGTCCTCGTCACTTGTCCGAGGTTCAAAATTACGAGGTTCATCGCCAATAGTCCTCACGTTACTTCTAGTGTGACGTTAATAAAACCAAACCAAATCATTACAAAGTTTGATAATTGCTTCTAAATATGTACCTCTGAGGTTACTTATATTGAACTTCGGCTTGTGATGCAGTGTTTCATGCGAGTCAAACGAAGCTGTTCTCCTTTTTAACTTTGTAACACCCGGTCAACCCGGGCGTTATCTTGTGCCATCACTGATTTTAAATATTAAACACTACGACACCAATAATTACAGAACCACCAAAACAACTTTCACCATTTATTAATATATATCTACTATGACATCAATAATAGTGCTCTCCAGGTTAAGTTTACTAACGCTTTAATTCAACCCACCAATAATAATCTAACAGCTTCTTACCAATATCTCTTATCAACTGCAACTCCGAATCTGGAACAACTGCTGAAAATACTAGAACAATTCTCAATCCGAGTGATTTACACTCGGACCTCAATACTAATCTGTAAATCCGCCTTTCTATACTATATCACTTAGATTCCACCTCCTCTCACTACAACGCCTCTCTGATCCTCCTTCAGATACTCTACTCCTTCAGATGGAGTTTATATAATTCTCAACTCCACCGCTTCTTCATTCCTAACTGCTTTACATATTAATGTTCTTCATCACGTTTCATTTTTGGTTGGGCAAAGGTTGTTTAGCGAAAGCAATCAATCTCAATTGAAAGTCCCCAAGGTTAGTGAAGAGAAACCGCGAATAGCCCAATGTCACAACTTCAACTTGAATCATTGTTAATAATTACAACAATTGAACCTAAGACCTAATTTACGATTTCGAAACGCAGGCTTTGATGATGCAGACTTTATCAACCCCATATGTGGGAGTGAGAATTGACGTTGGAGTGTTGGCAGCGTTGCAAACCCTCCATCCCTGGGTCCGAAGAAAAGTTGAGTGGTCGCTGTTTGCTGCGCTCTTAGCATCAAGACCAAAATAGGTATCCCATCGTCCTTTCAACTTCCAGTGATTTTTTGAAGAGAGCCGCCGCATACTCCCCTTCCAGTATCATCGTGATGGTACGAAGACAAACATTCTGAATGATATTTTGTAGAAAAGGTCGCATTTCCGACCAATACTTCAATTGCTATATTTCCCCTCCCTGTTGTATCAAATTTCGTTTTTTTGGAAGTTTCCATTTGATATCATTGGTGGTTTCCAGTTGAGTGGCGGGTCCCATTGATGTGTGCGTCGTAGCCGGTGTATTACTATTTGTGATTTCTGTTCGGTTTTCTTGTAAGTCGCTCAGAGGCAAGTGGTTTTGCGTCTGGGGCATATGCAAACAATAGTTCTACAATGTGTTGCCATCTAGTGTTCAATCATCGCTTAGGCGTTTGGAAAAAATGATCGGTTGCTTTTTGCTGCGCTTTTACTAGACCCAAAAAAGAACCGGACTTGTTATTACGGCATTTCAATTTCTTGTTGAATAAAGCCACTGCAATGCTGTATTATTCCGCATCAAAACATTTTCAGAGAATTTTTGACTTTCTAGACGCGACCAAGAAACACGAGAAAAAATTTGTACTGCGTTGCATAAAAACGGAATTGATCGTTAACCCTGAAACATACATATTACTTTTTCATTTTTATTGCCAAATTGACACTATCTCGTTTGATGATCAAAATTTTCCAAGAGCAATGGTTTTAAATTGTTGATTCCACAAATTTAAACGCATGACAAAGAAAATTATTGAATAGTAACACCCCCATGTTATTGCTTTCACCTCCGAAATTATTTTAGGTATCACTACAGAACGCTTAAATCCTGAAGATGTTCCGGAAATGATGAGAATTCAGGTCTCTTTTCGCAATGTGTTGCCACATCAAAATCTTACTCAACTTGTTGCGTAAGGTAGATACTTCTTTTGTCAAAGTAAAATTCTTCGTAATTTATTCTGTATCTTAGAAACCATTTATTTGTGGATATATTCGACGCAATCAATATCATTCCGAAGTATAGTTAAATCCTTCAAGTAAATTTATTTTTTACATCAGTCGATGATTCATGATATGGAATGGAGAACAGGATGTAAAAGCGATAAATTCGAAACGTTTAGACCGTTCAGTTAGATAATTTGCATCTCTGATATCTTAGTCATTCGTCATTGAGGGTATTATCTTTATGGTTATTGCGTATTAATTCTGAAAGAGCAATTTGCTTATTTTATTTAATGATAATGCTCCATCCTCCGATGTAAGAAAATATTTAATCTTTTCGAAGAACATTAATTTGTTAGAATAACACTTGAATTTGACCTCCCGAATACATTAAAATGTTCCAATCTTCAATCAGTTCCTCGATGTTTTTGTTTTCGACGGCCAAGTTTTATTCGACTCGTGGAAGCATCTATCTTGATACACTTTCCTCTCGTCATGAACTGATATTTATTCAATGGAAATGTCGTTTATCTCGTATTAAAACAAGGAACTTGAAACGCATTTAGAAAGTCCTCCAAATTAAATTTGGAAATTTTTTTTTTTTTTCCGTGTTAAAACAAGTCAATTTTTAACACGAGAAGTTTAAATAAAAAATTATAGAACTTCTTTTTCTCATTGGCATTGAGAAGACATGTCAGCACGTTTCATTTGTTGAAATATCATTTCTGTTTTTTTTTCTACTCGCATAAAAGCAGAAATGCATTATATGATGTAAATTACTTTTGCCATTTTTGAATCCATCGTCGCTGCTACGGTGCCACGCTTGTTTTGCTTATTTTTTTCAAGGTATCCTTTTATCCGTCTCGGCTACCATCTTAAAGTTTACTCCAATTGCAAGGTCTGAGTTTCAACTCAAGTTCAAACAGAAACAAAGTATATAAATAAATACTCGATTATCTTCCAAAATATTGCTTATTATAATCCTCTTATGAGGAAGAGGCTCTTCAACCGTTTAACTTCTCTTTCCTCGAGCACTTCTATACTATAGACATCCCTCAAACAACACTATTAATTGGTTCTGAGTTATTCGAGGGATGCCTGCAGATAGAACTAACGATTGCGCTGTGAATACATGCTACAGTCAGTTTTCTTTAGCTACAGATAGTTGCCTCGGGAAACTCTTCGTGCATATGGGTAATCGTTTCCGAAAATATCACAATGACAAATTACGAAATAAAATTTCTGTTTGTTTAAGATATAAGTTTGAACTTGTTTTATATGATGCAGGTGAAGAATAAATATTTGTTTCGTTGCAGCTATAGTTTTTTTTTTTTTTTTTTTGAATATTATATGTATACGCTTGTTACTAATACGGTGCTGGAGTTTGAGTGTTGGTTGTTCAAGGATTAAAAGGAACACATTTTGGCAATGATTCGTAAAAACATAAATCATTTTTAGAAAATTAAAATAAAGCATCTGTTATCGATTTTTTTTTTTGTCATGCTCTAAAAAGGAAACATTTACTTCGAACTGAAATCAAGCCATTTGCTCTGACTTGAGTAAATGATAAAGTGAAGCTAATCCATACATATTAAAAGAATGAAGTATTTTAACATTTTTAAAAAAAAAAGAAGTGCGAGAAATTGATTGCTTCCAAAAACTATCATCTCTTTAACAATGTCGTTTTCAAAGGAAATGGTGTTAATTTAGTGTTCGAAGTCGAATGTTTTGTCAAAATTTCTCTGTATAACCATAAATATGATGAACATGCCAAAGAAATTGTGTGTGTCTCATTCAATCCTTTTTGAAGCAAATTTTGATTCCTTTTTGTTTAACCGAAATCAGTCTAAACTTTGTGTATATCTGTCACATATTTTGACATTCATCTCTTTTTAATGTTTTTTTCAGCTGTTAATTAACATTTTTTCCCCCTCCTCACCACATGTTGGAGCACATCACCGACTAAAAATAGACTGGGTCCCTTCCTGGACCGGTTTTTAAAGCCTTCTCTGGCATCGGTGAATTTGGAAATGTCTCCTCAGAATGTTCAAATGTCGTCGTTCAAGATTTTAAACTAAATGGTACTTATAACAGAGAATCCCCCAAGTTGAAAAGAAAAAAAAATTAATACTCAAAACTTGCATTGGGGCAGTAAAACTGAAACTATTTGAATCCCACCCCTGACACAAAACCAAATAGTTTTTATTTCGTTTTGAAATGTGATTATTATTAATTCGCGGCCGACGTTGTTTCCGTCGAGTCGTGGTTTCGAGTCCTGATATCACTAAAGACTATAGCAAGGCTGATTCATGTTATATCTGTCAAGGCTCCAAGTCCTCCCCTTTCCATGGGATGGAGGTTTGGAGATGTGAATTTCCTTCTTGAGCTATCTTCTTCTGTCAGGTACCCACTGTAGCTCATGCATGTCGTAAGAAGCGACTAAATTGGGTACCCTGCTCCTGGAGATTATATTAGGGGATCTCAGGGACTTGCCTTCTTTAGGTAAGTACGGGCATCATGACCCCGAGGCACCCTAGTGATCTTTTTCTTTCCAATGGGGTTTACTGTCTTTGGTAAACACGGGTGACGCTCCTCCGGAATATCCTAGGAATCCATCTCTATTTTTGACCCTCCTTCTTGTCAACCAATTTGTGTCTTTTCTTCAATTTCTTATCTAGACCACAGTTAAATCTTGTTTGGCGCAGCATAGCCATGTTTGGTTCTTGCGCCAATACACTTTACTTTCTCTCTCCTGTCAGGTACGTCTTTGGTAAATACGGGTGGCTTGCCCACCATGACACCCTAGCGATCTTTCTCAATTTTCGACCCTCCTCCATGCCAATCAATCCCCTCCCCCATCTTTCTTGCATTTAGATCACAGTTAACATGGTTTGGCGCAGCATAGCCAAATTTGACTCTTGCGCCATGAACTTATTTTCCACTCACTCACTTAGAGGAGGTGCCAGTTCAAGTGTCGTTTTCGTCACTTGACCGAGGTTCAAAATAACAAGTTCCGTCGCCAGTTTTCCTTGCGGTGCTTCAAAATGCCACATTAAACAATTCATCAATCAAACCGTATCGCTCATTCATATTTAAAAAATAAATTTAAACAATAATATTAAAAAAAATGAATAATTTTGTCACTGTTTGCTAAAATATAACTATACTTTTATGTGTGAGAAAATAAGTCAATTTACGTATAAGTTACATTTTGTCAATAGTGTTGTTGTTCAAATCATACATGTTACTATCGTCCAATCATTTAAAATTAAATTGGTATGACTACTGTTTTTGTTTTGAATCCGATAAAATAATTTTTTTTCAAACAAAGTTTAGCGGTTTTTTATTCTCTCCAATTTAGTTACTTGGAGCACTCGTACAATGCTCTTTCGTGCTTTGTTTATCTTTTCGAAAATTAGAGTCATTTGCATATTAGCTTTGTGCGAAGTTCCTGTAGCTGTTTTTAATGGAGACCTTGAAATGTACATTAAAAATGGAACCAGCACAAACCGGATTGGAAGAGAACTGACTAATCAAAATGAAACAACCATTGTTTTGAAAGACTTATTATGAATAATTCAACGTGTTGCTAATAATCTTAATTGTATCTTAATTGTTGCCAGTTAGTTTTCTCGACCGTCTCTTCTCTCTTTAAACTGCCGCTACTATGTACATTTTGAACTTGCTTTCATAGTTTAAAAGTTTCTTTTGTTTATTTATTCTGGAGCAAGAGTGGAAAATGCAAATACAAAATTGTCTTATGAAATGCAATTGATTTCACCAATAATACCCGTATCAAGCCACTCACTGACTGATGCAGCTGGATTATAAATTACACCAATATTGCCTCCTCCCATTGATGAACCAATTTTTTTTAAGGCAATTTAATGAAAATTTTGGATACAATCAAAAATTGAAGTTATGACGTGGATTTCCTCCACAACTAACATATATGAGATCTTTTTAACAAGCGAGTTGAGAAGTCAGTGGCGAGATGTACGAAGGAGATATCGTTTTAATTATTCCTTAAAAAATAGCGGAGAGATCTGGATAAAATTTATTCTGCATATTGTAACATAAATCCAGTGGGTGTACGAGTGAAAACTGTCCAACTGACACTTGATTCGTAAATATTCAAGACGAATCACAGGTAGCAAAATTTGGGCAGAACAACAGCAGAAACAACTTGCACATATCAGCAACACAAATACAAAGCAGCACTTGTGTAAGCAGCTGTTTCAATAACTACTTATTCGCACTGGAGACAAATATTCAAAGTAATACTTTGCACTGACTCTGACAGCTTCCTGCAGTTGCGACAGATTCCCCGGCAGTAAAAGCCTCGTCTCGGCAGATTTCTCAGTTGATACACTAGACCAGGGGTCTCCAAACTACGGCCCGAGGGCCACATCCGGCCCGCGGACAGATTTTGTCCGGCCCGCGGAGAGCTAGCATACTTGAAAGAAAACTCCTTCTAGAGAACATATTTATTTTTTATAGCAAATTAAATTTAGTTTACTGAAGTAATCTATTTTTATGTTGAATAATTATTAATATGACATCTACATTGATATGGTCATGGGCTAACTACTCATAACATTGTTGTAGGTTACTATATACTAACTAACAAATTATTGAAATGAATCCAACTAACATTTTATACATTTTAAATGAAAAAATAACTTATAACAAGCATAATGACATATGAAATACTAATGAGATTTATGTAATTGAGATTTTCCACTGACAATAGTTTGTAGTTGTGGACTAATTTTACTTGTACCAATTATTAAAAGAGATTTAAGATGCTCATCAGTTAATTTAGATCTGTAAACATTTTTTGTGTACTTCATTTTGGAAAAGGTCTTCTCACACAAATAAGTAGTACCAAAAACAGAAAACAGCCCACGAGCAAATTTATGCAAATTATCAAATTGTGTCAGTGGAAGACACTTATAAAATTCCAACAAAGATAAGTTTTGATATTTGTTCTTAATTATATCACTGCACTGTAGATCAATCATTTCCATTTGAAGTTCCGGGGCTAGGGTTTCAATGTCAGTATCAAAAGGATTCTGAAAAATCTTAATTTGATTCGCAATGGCATCAAAGTCCGAGAAACGAGTATCAAAATTTATTTTCAAAGCACTCAAAGTTTCGATTGCAAAATCGATAGGAAACTCGGTCTCAGTGGTGTGGCTGAATATTTCATATGTTTTAAAATGTGAAAAACATTTACTTCGTAGTTGTGATTGAAACAGTATCAATTTCTTCCGGAATGATTTGATATTAGTGTATAAATCAGGAAGATGCTGGTTTTCTCCTTGCAATCTCAAATTCAGTTCGTTCACATGTTTTGTCAAATCAACATAGAATGCTAACTTCCACAGCCATGCGTTGTTTTGCAATTCAGTAAGAGGGCGATGCTTTTCATTCAAAAAAATTTCGATCACTGCTCGAAGTTCAAAAAAGCGCTGAAGGACTTTCCCACAACTAAGCCAACGTACGGCAGTATGATAAGGTAAGTCATTTTCTCCAATCTCTTCAATAAATTGCACGAATTGTCCGTGATTCAGCCCAAAAGATCTGATAAAATTAACAGTTGATATGACTGGTTTCAGAACTTCAGACATATCCAAACATTTTCCGCACAAAGACTGTTGATGAATGATACAATGTAAGACTATTGGTTTTGAACCACCGTCATTTTCTACAGCCTTTGACACAAGAGCGACCACTCCTTTATCTTTCCCACTCATGTTTTTGCCTCCATCAGTTGTAATACATTTCAAGTTTTTCCATCGAAGGTTCTTTTGGTTAATGGCCATTTCAATTCCTTTAAAAATATCTGAACCAGTAGTTGTGCCATGAATACTATACATATCAAGAAGTTCTTCATGTACTTCATAGCTTCTATCTACTCCTCGAATATAAATCAACACCTGAGCAGTATCTGACACATCCGTTGACTCATCCAAGGCCAAAGAAAACCACTCAACATGTCCATTTTTGTTGAACAGTTGAGAGGATATATTTTCAGCGATGTCTTCTACCTTTCGAGCCACAGTGTTTGCTGACATACTGACAGTTTTTAATAAATTTACCTTTTCAGGGCACATTTCTTCGGCTACTGCGATTATGCATTCTTTGACCATTTCTCCATCGGTGAATGGTTTTCCACGTTTTGCAATTTCAAGAGCCACACGAAAGCTGGCATGAGTTGCAGCCTCTTGTTCAGTTTTGAGTTTTGTAAATAAAGATTGCTGCGATTTCAATCCGAGCTTCATAGCTTCGAATTTTTCTGTCCGCAAACTTCCTGTATATTTTGAGTAATTTTGAAAATGTTTTGCTTCATAATGACGTTTAATGTTATATTCTTTGAGAACGGCTATGCTTTTATTGCAAATCAAACATAGCGCCTTGTTACTGGACTCAATTACGAAATACTGAATGTTCCACTGATCTTTGAATTTTCTGCATTCACTATCAATTTTTCGCTTCTTTTCCATTCTACTAAATCATACACAAAAGCAACAATTCAAATCAAAATATTGTTACAAAGATGTCTTAAACTTAAACACGCACAAACACGTTTTAAGGAGGTACGCACTATTTTATTTCACAGCAGTGTCATAGGAACTGACTTGTGGTTGCGCCACTAGCCTTCTTATATATTCCACTTACTGCCATCTAGAAGTGAGTGGAAGACACCAGAACTTTCTCGAACCAACGAGATTATTCTGTAAGTGCTATTAGCGCCATCTGTTAGCGATAGAAGGTACTACCTATTTCCGCTTGTGTACACCAGATGTCCTGTCACGTTACTCCTCATGGCTCGCTCGTACTCTACGACTAATCTAGAAATTACAGATAATGACAGGAAAATTAATAATATGCAGTGTTGCCGTTTTGCGGACTTTAGTCCGATTTGCAGCCTTTTTTAAACGTGGCGTACTTTTTCGGACTTTTTTTTTCATGTAAAAAAAATACTCATTCGTTACTTGAGTACTCGTTACTCGTTAGGAACCGAAGTAACGATTACTGAAGAAAAAAGTAATCAATGATTACTTGTGTATTTCATTACTTTTGTAATCAATGATTACTATGGCGATACGATGCGGGTACCCCATTATAACGGATATCCATACGATACGGAAAATACATCAGCTTCCCCGTCGCTAGAGGCATCTGGCAGAAATTAAATGAGTATCGTCCCCGTCGCTAGAGGCATAAAATTAAAGCGTTCCCGTCGCTAGAGGCATCTGGCAAAAAAGTAATCATATTTTACACCACTAGTGGACTGATTCAACTTTTTACCACCGGCAACAATGAATGATAATATGGTTTTGGCCCTTGGAATTTACTGGAGTAATCAATATGGCCCTAAGGCTGGAAAGTTTGGAGACCCCTGCACTAGACCATTTCCCAACAAACTCGCTCGAGCTTCGCACCTCTCCGTATTTATAGGAGTTCCGGCTAGATGTGACGACTCGGAAAATTCAAGAAAAATCCATAATTTTTGTCCCAATCGAGATTTTGGGACAATTACAGTGTTTCTGAGAGCCTTCGTTTTGTCGCCAAAGTTACCCAAATCCATCGCCAATGTCCGAGGAGAGGGAATGATTGCTTAACCTTTCATTGATGGCCAATGAAATCTCTGTAAATATGTCTTTTCCTTTATAAAAGCAACGTTTCAGGGAAGAGTCACCACAGGTCTCGTAAGAATATAAATTGATTCTTGTGTACATAACGTTGCAAATTACAGTTATTCATGTTTGGTTGTTAGGAAGCCGTAGATTGAAATAACTTGCATTATCATTAAGTTTCCATTAATATCCAAGAGTATCGTAAAGTTTTTATTATTACTAAGAAGTAATCGAAGTAGAATCTTCATTTTTATTTATTATTTTTGCTACTTCGCTCACTTCTCCTGGCGTTTCCTGAAACCAAACATTAGATAGGCTTTATATAAAAAGCTTTCCATAACTCCGTTTCATAAAGTAAAGATTTTAATTGAGGGCTATGGGTTATCTGATATCTCAATCATGAAAGGAGAAGAAACGTTTTCATCGTACGGAGGGAGGGGGGGGGACTGAGTTTTAATTTTTTTAAAAATCCTTTTAAAAATTTTAAAAAATCAGACACAGCTCAAAATATTTTTATTCAATTTTTCAATGTATTTGTTCAACAATATCCACGTATACACTGATGGCTCTAAATCATCGAATCATGTGGGTGCTACATTTTTAATTGACAATTCACTTCATAGTTTTAAACTTCATGCTCCATTTTTACAGCAGAAATTTCAGCTATTTATAAGGCGTTGGACAACCTGTCAAGTCGGCAAGAGGAGAATCCTTTTATTTGTTGATTCCACGAGAGCATTGGAATCCTTTTCTCATCATTCATCTCACCCATTGATCATTAAAACCTTAAAAACGTGATAAATTAGTCTCAAAACATCGAACTGTTATTTTGTTGGATACCATCCCACGTGGGTATCGAGGTCAACGATATAGTCGATAGTGCAACTATTAAATCAGCATCTAGTGAAATAAATCCCTCCCTTCCTTACTTCGATGTATTAAAATATAATAAAACGGCTACTTATGATCACTGGCAGGATCAATGGAATTTAGAAATGGATAATAAAATACATCAAGTTAAGCCAATTATTTCTCTTTGGCACCCATTTTTGTGTAGAAGACAAAGATGTTATTTTGGCACGACTTCGTATTGGACACACGTGGTTGACACACAGACATTTTTTTCTTGGAGAAATTAAGATTAATCTAGGCTTGTTAGAGTTCTATAATTTCGAATATAGCTATTAATTTGTTGAATTGAGGGGTTGGATCTCCTGTCGACAAACTCGGAGAAAAATTGGGACGGCGTCGTTTCAACGAGTGGTTCGGCTACGGCAAGTATATATCAACCTTTAAAGCAACAATTTCCAAATTTCAAGGAAAGAATTTTTTTTTTCTCTTGTTGTACACGCAGTTTTTAATTTAACTCATGGTGAGAGTGCGAGATTTTGTAAGCTTAAGTTACACTCCCTGATTCGAAAATTATATTATTTCGAACCCCGTGAATGTTTTGTGAATCTGTATTTCTTTGCATTATTTATATGCAGTACTTTCTCTGTAATCCAGTTGGTATAGGACCACATCACCGTCGGATTTCTGGGAAATCCCGTGTAACAACACATTTCAATAGCACAATTTGTGTACTGTACATAATTTAAGACTCCGTGGAGACGAAACTTCGGGGGATGTTTTTCGACTCCGTGGAGGGGGACAGCGTTGATTGGTGACCTTGATGCGGCGGCGTTGTGTCGAACCCTGGTCCAGTGGGTTCGAAGGAAGTTGACCGGTCGCTTTTTGTCATGCCCTAACCAATTAGTCTGAAAAGACGTATAATCTGGCTGGCGTTTTAACTTCTGACGCTGTTGCAGGAGAGAGTCGCCGCTAACTCATGAAAAAACTAAAACCGCAAAAATGTACTGTTTTGTATTGATATCGTATTATATTCTATTGAAGTAAGAAGGCATAAACTACCATCTGTAAGGCTTGTTTGCACGAGTAAAAATGACGGATTACTGGCTAATACTGCCATTGGCTTAGGACAGTGAAGTGTGCTTATACAAATATTAATGATCAAACCTAAAATTTACTGTAAAAGCTTTTTAAAAAATACAAGGTTTTCAACCTTAATATAAGAGTCATAGAGAATAAGATATACAAAGAAAAATAAAAAGAGAAAAAGAAAACCACATATTTTAAAAAAGAAAAACTATAGAAAATCGAAAGGCATGATAATAATACACTTCATTAAAGCAAAGAAAGATAGTTAAAATTGACTGAAATATAATTTAAAATTTAGAAAAAAAAAAAAAAAAAAAAACTTGTTGTACATTTCCTCTTTCACGCAGAGCAAGTCAACAATGAAATATACAAATGAAATATTTGATGAAGCAAAAAATTATTTGCGAATCAAGATCCACAACAATATTGCAGTGTTGAATTTTGTGGATCAACTTATTGCTATGGGATGAGTCATCGCCGAAACAAGTGTAGACAGTATTTACGGAAGTAGTTTCGCAAATAAAGCGTTAAACCAAAGACTCCTCTCCGTACGTGATCTGCTTATAAACAAATCCTCCATCACGTGTGTACCTGGGCCTGAAATGAGTTGATTTCCCGCGAGCGTTATTTACATACCAACTTTTCCTCTCAATGATTCAGTGGCTGCAGCCTACTCGCTCAAATGAAATATCCGATTTGTTTTTGATTATTTCGGCCGCTTCTAAAATCATTGTATTGTGACGTTTTGAATATCGGCGATTCTGGAGGGATAATTGATTCTCGTCAATTGTTCAAATGGATGCTTAAGTTTAATTTCTTCACGCGTAACCCTTGTGGTACTATTCTTTTAAGGTCTCAGTGGACTGATTTCAGACGAATTTTGCTGGAGGCGAATGAAATCGTTTCCATGGTTATAATTCTGCCTTTTATTGCTGTGTCAAAATTACTTGTATTCATTCATTTGAAAAAGCTATTTACGGTATGAGAACAGGCTTCAGACTGTTAAACTGGGTTATTCTAGAATTATAGACTATCAACAGTATATACGAAAAGGACTAAAAGATTTAAGAAAAAAGTGAAACCTTATATAAATCAAACATTTTATTAATTCAAACAAAAATAAACTAATTATGCTTACATCCCTTTTAATTATTTAATTAAACGAGTATTTTCCATTGAATGAATATTTTTGTCAATGCATCATTTTCTGACAATATATTGGAAACTTCGGAGCAAGAAATACCTTCATGTAGAATTTTACGGTATGTGCTGCAGCTAGGGCATCAATATTCAATCTTGATTTCTTTCTTCTCCAAAAAATCAACACCAATGGGGGAAAAAAAAAACTTTCAACTGCTCCATTAGTTCCCTGGCAGCATAACATAAATTCAACGAGAATAATTAAATTTTTAGATAGAATGTGTTTATTTTTGAAATGGTTAAATATTTCCTCCCATCTTAATGTAATGCGAGATATTTCTGTCGGGGGTGCAGCGGAAATGCTGGGAGGTATGGTCATTTTTGGGTCATACTGCCAAGATGCAAGGATGTACAGTGTTATTTAAAATGAATCATCCGATTTTTCATAAATAAACGACACAAAAAGGATTAGAAAAACTAAAATGCAAACAGAAAATGTGGAATTTTGTGAGCGAATTTCTTCTTGCTTGATATCAACAAAAGTAAAATAGATGCTCTTTGATGGATATTAACTTGCAGGTTGTGATGAGAAATCTCACCAAGCAATCTTACTCTTGATAAAAAAAAATGTAGAAAAGTGTGATGTGATACTTTTGTCTCATTAAACTCATTCTAAAATTAAATATACTTGCAGCTATAGATATGAAATTAGCTCCTGAAATGCAAAGTTAATGAATGAATGCAACCCTTTGAAAAGATGCTGCCCCTCGCCAGCCTCCGCAAAGTTTCACCCCCCCCCTTGCCAAAACCATTGCCCACTCTTGATCCTAGAGAAATGTGATAACCACACTTTTCAATAGCCTTGACGCATTTTTTTAAAAAGCATTGAATAACAAAATCGCCTCGTGGTTTTACAATGACTCCACGGTCTCTCTTTTATTCCCGAATAAACCGACTGCGGCTGGGAGAGCATCCCAGAGTATCTATTGTTGCAGGAAGTTAAAACTCGATGGACAGGAAACCGTGACGCTTTGCTGTCTTGATAATTTTTATTGCCTTTTCTCTGTTGCTGGATGACATGTTATGTTTCCTCTTTCCTTCCGCCCGTTATTCATAAACACAGCCTCAATAAGCATTTTTAGAGTCATTGTATCGATTGGATCGCTGTTCCGGCCTCTGTCGGATTATGAAATACAGATGGGAACACAGAATCGTATTTTTAGAGAGCGCTCCGACTGGTGTACCATTGGGACGAACGACCTCATTTCCCCCTTTTAGAGCTCAGTTTATGCACAAAAGTTGTGGATAAAATTACTTATATTCTATTTTAATGTAAAATTAACTGTAAGACCCGAAATAGCATAGACTCCTTTACCAATGTGGAAAACATAGCTGTAAGTGAGGGTCATTATCAATCGTTATGAAATGAATGAAAGAAAACATTTTCCTCCTTCTCTAAAAACTAAAACTTACTATCATTTCAGCTACTCAAATCCTCCCTTTCTCTCCCCACGCCTTGGTGTGAAAGATTTGTCCCTCCTGTAGCTCAAAAATAGATATTTCAACGAACAAAACCACACAAGAAATTGAAAAATACACCCCAATCAGAAATAACTCACAACTCCATAGACCTCGAGAAATTTTAATTCTTTAATAGATTAATTTTCAGCAAAAATCCCACTCCCACCCAAACTCACTTCAACACCCATACCCTTCCACCTATATATAGGGAAATGGCGTACCTCACCCTCGACCAATCACAACGCGCGCTCTCACTGCGGTCAGACCGAGCAACCGATAGACTTCTGCTGCAATACTTCAAACTTTAGACTCAATAGCTTAAATTCTACTTTTTACTGATCTAATTTAACACCACTAGTTTTATTAACTAGCGGTAACTATGTATATATACTTAAATTTTATTTTATTTTAGATAATATAATTGTAACTTAAAAATAATTTTATTCAAAAGCTACTGCTCCGTAACTTAAATTATTTTATATTTTAAATCTAACTCCTGGGCAAGTGAAAAACCATAGCTCTGTCTCACCTACAATTAATAGTCAATTTACTGGGGATTAAAGCCCGTGAGGGTTATGTACCCCAAAATGTATATTCGCTACTGTAGCTCATGCATGTCATAAAAGGCGACTAAAATGGATACCCAGTGCTTGGGGATATAGCCGAGAATCCTGCCACGGGGATTAATATCAGGGGACTGGTCTCCCAGACTGGGAAACCTCGGGAGTTTCTTCTTTAGGTAAGTGGAGGCATCATGACCCCGAGCCATCCTAGTGACCTCCCCCCCCCCCCTATTGAGTTACTCTTTGGTAAACACGGGTGACTCACCCTTGGGATACCCTAGCGATCCTTCTCGACTTTCGAGCATCCATTCTCAACCAATTTCTGTCTTTTTCCAATTTTTTTCACGTCTAGACCAGTCGCATCTTGTTTGACGCAGCGTAGCCACATTTGGCTCTTGCGCCACTATCCTTCACTTTCACTCACTCGCATCGAATCAAAACTGAAAATCAATTTTTCTTACTGTGAACAAAATTAATCTAATAACCGAAAGTTAGAATGTTTATAATTACCTGCGACTATATTCACACTGATTAAATAGGTTTACAGGCAAAACGATAAATTAGAAAAAAATCGAAACAATTCTCTGAAATAAAATTAAAAAAAAAAAGTATTAGATTAAGTAATTATGAAAGAAACTCAACAATAATTTGGAACTGAAAGAGAAAGCATAATTATTTGTGGCAATGCAGTTCTCTGAAATTGACAAATAAAAAAAAATTAGAGGACCGCTAAGTATGTCAAGTAATCAATTAAAGAACTGAACATGAAAATTAGGCTCAGCAGAAATCAACACTTGTAATAAATCGGAGCAATAAAAATAATAAATTGTAATTTACCATCATTATCATCTGTAAATACAGATCGATTCGTTTTGATGAGGCAGTAATCCAACGCCAAGAGAAAACTCATTAGAGACCTTAAGGTCATTTTGATTTTGATCAGGTATCCTACGGAATATCTACTACCGTGTTCTCAAATGTTTACTATTTAATCCATTTGAATGCGAAAAAGTAAATCCGAAAAAGGGGAAGGTTTCTGCGGAATTACATTTTCTCCCAGAAAATAGTTTAGAATATTTTTTAAAGACCGGAAGACCCACAAAACAAATCCTTAAAAATAGGAGTGAAAATATTTTCAAAAACCAGAGTAAAGGTGCATTTCCGCAGAAACCTTAATTATTTTTCGCTCTCACTTTTTTGCATTCAAATAGATCAGTATTTGAGGACATCGGAGTTGAAATTCCATTGGATAAATATTACATTCACACACGTAATTAAAATGGCTAGAGACGGTAGTCTTAAATTGAAATCGCGAATGAAGTTCTTCCTTATTTTAATAATACAGCGTGAAATAAGAATAGGCAAAGTTACTTTCTGAAGCTCCTTTGCTATTTTTTTAGAGTATTTAAAATCAGACGAGAGAAATGCGGATATCTATAGATAAATATCCATTAAGTGATAATGGGAGCATTGCTAAGACTCAATATGCGTCAATAGTTTTCCCATTTGGGGATGAATCGCTTTCCCCCTCCTGCTCTCTGACGTCTCTGAAACCGAGTTAAAGATAACTTTTCCGTAGTTAAGATGTAACGCAATGTCGCATTGTTGCGCATGAGTAAATTTTCCTAACGACTGCGACTGTGACGGAACACTTATCTTGGATGAGTCATCACTGCATTTTTATCTGTTCAGCTCTCCTCCAGTATTTTTTCCCCCTCTCTTTCATCTACCACTTCAAGTTCAGTTCATGACATGTCAAGAAGTGTGAAGAAAAAAGAAATCTCGGACCATTTCGTTATTGTGGTTTTTTTAGCTGTTGCTTGCGTGTTACTTACAACTTTCTAGGCGGGATTGTGTTTTTAACAAAAACGACGGAGTGACACAGTTTATTCTTTTTCATTCTAAAAGTCGAATTTATTGTATTTTTAGGTAAACTTCTCGGCGAGTCTTATCTGTGATCGGTCGTGTTTATAAAATTCTTCCTTTTCGATTTCTGAAAAATGATTAAGATTAATCTCCCCCCGAATGAGAAAGGGGCAAAATAAGAATTACACTATTGTTTTTCTTCTAAATAAGTATCAAATAACTAATCAAATAGCGTGTGCTTTTAATGCATTAAACTAAATTAGAATTCAATTTTCAATAATTATTTTAAATACCGATAGTTTATTTCAGTTCAGTGTTGCCATTTTTAAAGTGTCCGTGTTAATAAGTTTCTTCTTGGGAGACCGTCGCATTAGTTTCATGAGCGGGTAATATTTTGGTTCATTTCTGACCCAAACTGCGAATTAATTGATATCGCTTCCATTATAAAGTTATAGCAGGGATTCTGTCTCGTCTTCCCCTTGAACTAATACTTTCAGTGGGTACCCAGTGCTGGAGGTATAGCCGCGCATCCTGCCCTTGGGTATTATATCCAGGGTACTTGTTTTCAAAGTTGGGGGACCTCAGGGGCTTGCCTTCTTTTGGATGATAACCCATGTGGTGACCGGGTGTGAAATAATAGGCCCACTGTAGCTCATGCATGTCATAAGAAACGACTAAAATGGGTACCCAGTGTCTGATTGTATAGCCGGGAACTCTTCCTCTGGGGATTGTATCAGGGGACCTCAGGAACTTGCCTTCTTTAGGTAGGCACTGGCATCGTGACTCCGGGTACCCAAGTGATTTTTTTCTTTCCTATGGGGTTTTACTGTCTTTGGTAAACACGGGTGAAGTGCACCCGGAATACCTTAGCAATCCTTTTCTATTGTCGACCCTTCTCGTCAATCTAAGTTTTGCCTTTTTTCTATTTTTTTCACACGTTTAGATCACAGTTTTGCATTTTACTAGCTTTGCTCTCGCTCACTTGCTTTGGCGCAGCATGGCCACATCTGGCTTTTGCGCCGTTGCAAATCGCTCATTCAAACGTCTAGACTCCCGGGATACCCTAGCGATCCTTCTCTATTTTCGACCCTCTTTCTTGTCAACCATTTTTACCTTTTTTTCAACTTCACGTCTAGACCACAGTTTAATCTTGTTTGGCGCAGCATAGCCATATTTGGCTCTTGCGCCAATAAACTTTACATTCACTCACTCAAACGTCTAGATCACAGCTACACCTTGTTTTTGAAACATAGCCATTCTGGTTCCTGTGCCATCGCTTGAAATGCTTTTTAAAATTGAGATAAGACCAAATTTAATGTAAAATAATTTTTCAGACGCTGACTGTATTGGCAGAATGTAACTTAAATGAAAGAGTATTGAATTGAAATTGTTTTCTTGTTTGTATTATATGCATCATAGATGCATCATTATATCTCCATTCATACATGCATGCATGTATGTGTGATTCAATTGAGTCCACGGTTGCCGAATGGTCATGGGCTGGAGCCCTTATGCCACTAAACACCCATCGTGTGGTGAGGCTCGTTAGGGGGAGTATCAGCTCAGGTGTCGTCCTCGTCACTTGAACCAGGTTCAAAATTACAAGGAGCGTCGCCAATAGCCTTCGTGTTGTTTCTAAGTGCCACATGAATAAAAGCAATCTTAATTTCAGTTTTTAACCTAAAATTATTTGTTAATTATCTGTTAATGTTATTTTGTATGTTCCTCAGGTAAACCCAGCAGGTGTTTTTTTTTTTTTTTTTTTGAATAAATAATTATATTGTTGTAAATATTAAAAAAACAAAAGTTCCACGTTTCATAATAAACTGAAAATCTTCATAATATGTATGTCGAAAATACTTTTACCGAGATATGAATATCTAATGGAAGTGGAACAGGAAAAGCTTACTTTGAAATTTTAGATATGAGTAAAGTTTTTACGAAACTTAAACATTATTTATTTTTTTATAGTTCTAAAATGCTCTTCTGTGAAATTGGTAACATTAAACATTTCTAATCTCTGTGTAAGTTTTCATGTCGGCTGTATATTTACAAAATTATTTAAGGCTATAATATATGTTTTTCTTTTTCAGGCAAAGTGCTATGTGAAGTTTGCAAAAAGAAATGCAGTGGAAATGCTCTTAGAGTACAAGATAGATATTTTCATTTAGATTGCTTCAAATGTGCAGGTAAATTTTTCAATTTCCTAAGCATTGAGATACATTCATGTTTAAAAAAAGATGTTAAAGAACATGTATTGATAATACTACCATGCGATCAAATAGTTAAAACGGTTTCAAAAAGTATCTAAGCTAGGGATGGGCAAATAGCGCACTACTAAGTTTTGTGTGTGTGTGTGTGTGTGTGTGTGTGTGGCCCTCCTGGACCGTCAGAAAATCATCTTGAATTCCTTCCCATAGGTAAAATCATTCAAAGCAAAACTAGGTATATTTGTAAGGCAAACAGGATAAGATAATTTTTATCATTTCCCCTAAAACTAAGTTCCTGAAAATGTTTCTGCTAAGATTAGGAATCATCTGCAGAGTTTGGAGGACGAGAAGATTTCAGGACTTAACAAAAATTGAGCCTAAATTCAATTCATTCTCTTTTTATCATCGCTGCCGATATTGACTCAGCAACTGCTGCTCGAAATTATTGGCATGCAATCAGATTGTGAAAGAAGTGTTTAAATAATGTGATATTAGCTCACTTTTACAAATTTTTGTCTGCTGAATAACTTCTACGGATGAAGGAATTAGCTGGAAAAATGCTCTCTCTATTTGGGAACAACGTTTTTCTCTCTTGGTGAAGATTACCAAGAGTAAATATCGATGCTCTTTGACTGACAATAACTTACAGGCTGTGGCGAAAATTCTCTCGGGCAATCTCTTTCCTGATCTCAAAAAATTTGTAGAAAAGGGCACTTATATCTCACTAAACCGATTCTAAAATTAAATGTGCTTGCAGCTGTAGTTGATATGAAATTAGCACAATAAACAAAATGAATAATTGTCACTAATTTATTCACTAATGTCACTAATTTACTTCATTTATATTTATTGATTTTTATGGTACAATTTATACCTTTTCTGAAACGCAAAGCTAACTAATGAATGCAATTATTTGAAAAGACGCCTTTCAGTTTCCGCTTCCACAAAGTGGACCACGAGCCAAAACAATTACCCACCCCTTTTCTAAGCTAAGTTTGGTTCCGAAGATAAATCTTATCCAGCCTATCATACGGTTTGGTAGTGAGTGCTGACCACCTACAAACACTGATTGAGCTTTTAATATTTGAAGGGAAAATATTCCGAATGATATTTGGATCCAATCAGGGAGAATGATAAATGGAGAATTTTGTGCAACCTTGAAATTTACAGAAAATTTCGACAACCTTAATATTGTCCAAGTTATTAAATCGAATCGGATGACGTGGACATATTTTTAGATACGAGATCATAGATCTTGTTCAAAAGATGACTTTTAGGAATGCAGAGGGCATCGGGAAAAAAAGGGGGAAGACAAAACACTAGATGGATTGACTGTATTGAAGCAGATCTTAAGGCATTAGAAATCGATTGTTAGAGCACTATAACGCCTGATCAGAACCATCGGAGGAGGCTAAATGACATGTAGTGCACTGAGGGAAGGTGCTTGTGTTATCTGTACTGAATAGGAAAGAAGCGAGTTGCATGATAAATGTAAATCTTATTTTGAGCACATGAATGTTTTAAGTTGATTTGCATTTGATGATAAAGAATGCTTGTTTGTGTTTTCTTGAGAACAATCTTTCGTGTGTATTTTTGAATGTTTAGTTCCTAATCTTGTTTCAATAAAGGGGGTGGGTCGGCTTTCTTCAAGAGTAATGACTGAAGTTAAAACTCCTTTATAAATAATTCGATGGGGACGTTTCTTTTGGTCTGATTGATAAAGGCGAAACAACTGTCCTCCCCCTTCACGGGATCGAAAACACATGAGGCCATACTTCACGGGATCGAAATGACATACTGCTACGGCGCACGAATCGAAGAGACCCGCCATTCATCTCGAGACAGCCGATGACGTCAAATGGGAACTGCCCAAATCCAAACTTTTAATACAACAGGGAAGGGATGATATTATTTGCAATTCTGGCTAGAGAAGTGACATTTTCTGTAAATATCATTCAGCATGTTTCTCTTCATATCATGATGATACTGGAGATGGAATATGCGGCGGCTTTCTTCAACACCCAAACCGGAAGTTAAAATGCCTTAATAACTAGCCGGAATGGGACGTTTCTTTTAGTTTGTTGATCAGAGCTCAGCAAAGAGTGACCAAACAATTTTTCTTCGGACTCAGTGCTCAAGGGCTCGAAACGCCACAGTCACTCAAAGGTCAATTATCCTTTCCCTCCTTGGGGTCGAAAGGCACGTAGCCCGTAGATTCCGTTGAAGTGAAAAACACCCATGTGGCGTGGCCGATGAACGTTAAATCTGTCGAAACTATTAAGTTTTTTCATGAGCATAGTGTGATAGTTTGGAGAGGCAGATGCCACCTCACTTGTCCTCGTCATTTGATCGGAATTCAAATGACGAGGTCCAATAGCCCTCGTGTTGCCTCTAAGCGTAAAAAATTGATCAATATATCTTTCCACTGAAATAGAAGACTTAACATTTTTATGACTTGTTGACCTGCACGAAAACGCCGGAAAAGAGAAATTCCGGATTATAGTTATTTTTGTATTAAACTAAATAAGTTACAGAGATTGTTTGCCTAAAATATGCAGAATAGAACAACTTGTAGTGACATTCTCACCCTCTGCGGAATGAAAACCGCACGTCGCCGGAAATGTAACAAAAATGGAAAGAAAATGCAAGTTGCATCTAAGAATTTGCTAAGTTAAAAAGTTGCCTTTTTAAATCTAAATCGACTTAAATCTGCATCAGTTACAGTGATGGTTGGTTATATTTTTACTATAAATGAAGGGATCTTACCTTCTGGCTGTATTTAAGACAGTATGTACAAAACTAGAAAATGCAATTCATGTTTTTACTAACATATTTACTTGAACAACTTCGCCAAATATAGAAACCGCAACGAAAAACTAGCTTCCTATAAGACATCAGAATGCAACCGGAGCACTCCAGCAAACTTCGTCCCATTCAGCAAATAAACGTAGACTCTCTGAAAGAAGCAGAATTGATATGACAAAACAAAATCCTATTAAATGAAACAAAAATAAGAGCAAATCTCATACTTTGTTGATATAAAGAGTAATGAAAAATACTTGATTATTTTCGGATAAAATATTATGTTACACTTTTATCAATGTAAAACTTTTTGATTTTCTTGAATATTGCTACAATAATAAGAGTAAATGTTTTTATTAAATTATTTTAAATTAGTAATATATCAAACTGCTTGAAACTTATGTTTCTGTTTTCATTTTAGAATGCTCATCATCTCTAGCTCAAGGTGGTTTCTTTGTGAATGGTGGCCTTTATTATTGTTCCAAAGACTATCAAAAACTGTTTGGAACTAGGTGTGCTGAATGTGGCGACTATGTTGAAGGTGAAGTTGTCACAGCACTTGGTAATACATATCATCAAAAGTGCTTTGTCTGTGCTAGTTGTAGGTAAGTTTTTATTTTGGAGTAATAATTAATAAATAGGTTCTTTAAAAATTAAGTTGATTGTATTCTCCGCTTTTGAAAGATTGTTGCATTTTATAGATAGTTATAATAAATGTATGAAAAATACTGTTCCTAAATGTAATTAAAATACTCCTCCTTTGTAAATAATTTCTAAAAATTGGTTGATAACATTCGAAATACAAACAACTCTTTTTCAAAAATGTTAAGCATTAATAATTTCTAACAAATTCTTAATATCCTAGAACTATTCTATCAATAACTAATTACTTCTGACTGCATTTCTCTTTGACAAAATGCTTTCAATTTTATTACTTTTAAATTATTTTATTTCTTATACAATTTTTGTAATATCATTCATTCTATGCTGAGCTAACCTTCTTCCAGACTAGTTCTTTTCCATCTCAATTGTCATAAAACCAAATAGACTTAAAATGAAAAGATTAAAAATTAATCCATGTAATAAAAGTGGAATTATCTTTATAAGTAATTTTTTTCCTCCTAATGTTATGTGTCTTTTTGCTTTCATAAATATCTTATTATAAATGAATGGGTTATGCTTAAAATATAACATTATTTTTTAATAGGCAACCTTTTCCATCAGGAGAAAAAGTAACCTACACTGGTAAAGATGTTCTCTGTACCAAATGTATTCAAATTCCTATAGTGTCTTCTGAGTCTCCTGTTCAAGAATCTCAAGTTAAAAATGGACCAGTTCATAAAAGTGAGTTGCTGCATTCAAGTATTTTCATTGTGTTATGTAATAATTAAAAGTTAACTAATTTGTCTTGTATATACAGTTTGTGCGGGATGCAATGAAGAACTGAAAGAGGGCCAAGCTCTCATAGCTTTAGAAAAAGAATGGCACATTTGGTGTTTCAAATGTACAGCTTGTGAAGCAGTACTACATGGAGAATACATGGATAAGTATGTATTTTTTACAATGAGTTTTGTTTTTCAATATTAATTATTTTAAATTTATTTTGGCTGTATTGAAATTACTTGAAGCCAAACATAAGTACATGATTCACAGAAATTTATTCAACCATAGCTCATTTTAATGACAGCCATTTTTAAGTAGCCATGAAAAGATTCTTATTCTAAATTTTAAATATCTTTAAAAATTCAAAAAAAAAAAATCTTTATGGTTTAGTTTAGAAACTAAGGATTTTAAATGCTATATTGACTGTTCATAAAATTAGCTCCAAGGATAAATTATTAAAACACATTAAATTAACAATTGTTTAATTTAAAAGTATGCTTAAAATGCATATATATGCATTTGAGTTACTTAAATGTTAACACACTCAGATATAGCTTGTATTCAGAAGTTATGAAAAAAAAAATCTTTTTTTTAAAAGGAACCTTTTTTTCCTTGTGACTTTTAATTCATGATATAAAATGTAATTACTTATGAAGATATTTGCCAAAAATAACAAAAATCAAACCTTTTTTTTTGATTCATTCAAAAAAAAAAAAATAAATAAATAAACAGCACTGGACTACTATTTAGAATACTTATTTGAATAAACATGAAATTAATGAAGGTTTAAAATGTCCTCTTATGAAGGGTTTTTGGGATAATGCCTAAAATTGATTTATTCATAAATTTTTGGCACTTAAATTTGAGAAGTAAATGTAATTCTTTCAATGTTATGTTCTAATTTATACCTGATCCCTACCCTTCTGTTATTGATTTCTGCAAACTAACTAATATTTTCTGTATAATTCTGTTGTTCTTACTGTGAAAAAATAGTGCAAGAATTTTTTCCCAATCTTAACACCATTTTTCACATTAAACATCACACAATTTCCATGTGGTCATGAAATGTGATGTAATTCTACAAATAAATGTTTAAATCTATGTTATATTTTTTACTTGGATACCTTGGTACATGTAGCAGGTAACATTTACTTGTAGGCTCATAAATCCTTATTAATTTGGTTTAGCTTGGCTTTGAGAAAAAAAGTTAATATACAACTTGAACAATGCTCTTGCTATGTAGTATTTTAGATATCATGGATATGGGATATTTGTCTGGGTGTGCTCTCATTTTTTTGGTATATTTATTGATCTCTATATTTTGTTTTATTATTTTGTATTATTGAGGGTTAATTATTTTTAATATATTGTAATGTGTAATAATTGTAAAGAATTAAAATAAGCAGTATTTGAGAATAAAATTGCATGTTATATTGAATACAATTACAATTAATAAGTGCTTATTTTAATCATATTAGCTTCATACTTGGAATATTAATTAAAAACACATTGATATTTTAAATTGTGGAATATGCATTTATAAATACTGTAAATGTATTACTTATTCAGACAATTTTAGATAATTATCCACAATTGCAGAAAGGTGTATAAATTTGATACTTAAAATTTTTACCCCCTCTTTGAAATTCCACCTACTCTTTATATTTGAGATGTCACTGATTATGGTTTTCAATATTATTCAACAAGTTATGAAATAGCAATTGTGTTTTTCTTACTCAAATGCAATTACACCAAATTCATTGTTAAAATCTGGAACATAATTTTTTCCTCCATTCATCTATTTCTGAAAATTTGTTTTTTGCCCTAAATCATGTAATTAAATTTATTAATTTTATGTTATTACTAGTTGGTAGGATAACTTTATATTTATTTTTTTTTTTAAAAAAAAGGATTTTTTGAATAAAATTGAATTACATCAGAACAAAAATTAAAAATATAACATTCAGTAAACATGATAGCCTTGCAAAATTCTTGTAATATGCATTTTGAGTGAAATGTGTAGTATTTATGTTGAGTTTTAGTTTTTATTCAAAAAATATATATTTTTAGAGATGGAATTCCTTACTGTGAGAAAGATTATCAAAAACAATTTGGTGTTAAATGCAATCATTGTGAACGTTATATTATTGGAAAAGTATTAAGAGTAAGTAGCTACATGATAAATGACTTATTTTTAAAAAGTTTTTTTTTTTCTTTCCAAAAAGAATTTTTCCAAGCATTTTTTTGTTCTTATATATAAATATTCAAATGAAGGACTTCACAATTTTTATCCTGGGTTTAAGTATTAAGATCAATGTGATTAAGTAACTTGTTTTCTACAAGTAGTTCAAAAAAAAGTTTGTATCAAAATCTGTATATATTGCTGCATATATAGATAAAAAAATTGTATGAATGCTTGGAAACATTTTTAATCATTTATTCAATAGAGTCTGTTATAATATATATTGCCTTATAAAAATAAGAGTTATCTTAAATAAAACTTAGAAAAATTGATTTATTTAAGATTTTAATTAGGAAAAAAATATTTCAAGTCCTTTTGTTAGTAAAAATTAAAGTCTTATATTATGTAACTAACATTTAAAAAATTACATGATAATATGTTACTTACTTATTTTTTTAAAAAATGAAAACTGCTCTTCAAAACTTACTAAGAATGGAAATTGTTATGTATGTGCAAATTTTACTCTGTGTAATTTATTACAATTATCAAAGATTGCATTCTGATATTGAGAAAAGTTAGAAAAATATAATTTTGAAATTGTAAGTAACGAAATCAAGGTGCAAGTATATTAAAGTTATTTTTTTAAAATTAAATTTCAGTCAAAATTATTTATCTGAAAACCTTTCAGATAAAAAAAAAAAAAAAGAGTAATCACTTTATTTGTGATTCTAGTATATTGTATTTAACTGCTTTTTGGCCTAATGATTTTTTTTTTTAGTGTTTTTGCTTGTCTTGTTTTTGGCCTCTTGTCTTAATGCTATATTTCTTGAATTAAACTGTATCAAAAATTATTCCTCCATACAAAATTGAACTTTGCAAAACTGATTTTTGGGTCATATTGTCATGTGGTGCCTGTTTTTTTTTTTTTTTTTTTTTTTTTATAGTTATTTTGCAATTTTATAAAATATTACATTTTACAAACAAAACCTCATGCTTGCATGTATTTCTTTAAGAGATCTAAAGTATTTTCTTTGAAACAAGAGACTAGATTATATTGACAACATTAAGAACTTTGGTACTTGCAAATTGTTAAGTCTCAACTTCACCAAATTTTGATACATTAAATAATCAGGATTTGTTTCTCAAATTTACCCAGACCTCCAAATTTTTACTTGATACAATGGCAAATGGTTTGAGAATTTGGAGATTGAGTAATCTGCTTTGATGTCATCTTCACTATGGTTGAAATTCATGATTCTTCACTTATAATTCATTAAGTATAGTTAATAAGAATGCATCATCTACTCTTTAAGGTATAATACATTTGTTTAAATTAAATAATTTCATTTTCATGCTTTAATCATATTTATAAAAATGAATTATGGGGGGGGGGAGATAGGGATGTTTACATTTATATCAATTTTGAGTAGTTTTAAATTGAATGTTCACTCATTCATAAGTTTTGAGGGGTTCAGATGAATGATATTGTTCTATGGTCTATTCAGTTATTTGAGAGATTCCGGTATTCAAGTGAATTAAGCTACTTAACCAATAATGTTCTCGTCAAAGCTGTTAGTTTTGGGTTCTGATTTCACTGAAGGCCCATTATAAGTTTTGCTTCATATTAAATAGAACTTGGCCCTGTGATGTAGTGGGAGATAGTGGAATATTAGATGCCATCTTTGTCATTTGACTATTCCTCAAAATTAAGAATGCCCATTGCCTATAGTTCTCATATAGCAATAAAATGACAAGAATTTAAAACCAACAAAATTGGCTGTTTAAATATGAAAAACTATTCTGTTAAAAAGTTGAAAACTCTTCCTTAAAAATGGTAAAATTATTTTTTTTTAGAATGAAAATTAATGGTAATGTTCTTTCAGAATTATGTTGTATTGCTTTTTAAAATGGAATGGAATATCAATAATTAAAATGAACAATTTTTATTGCATTTATCTACAAAGGCTTCTTTACTGCTTCTGTTGCCAAGTTCAAAAAATGATTGTTTATAAGAAGTCCTTTCATGAATGGAAGGTTGAATATCTTGTTTTGAAGTAGTAATTATTGCACATTAATGGACAATTTATTATTAATGTTAATTAAATATTGTCTCTTAATGTGATTATTTAGGCTGGTGACAATCATCATTTTCACCCAACTTGTGCCCGGTGCTCCAAATGTGGTGATCCTTTTGGTGATGGAGAAGAAATGTATTTGCAAGGTAAATTTGTATTTTTTCAGTGATGAAAAAATATTTTCATCTGAAAGTTTTAAACATTAAATCAAGCTAAATGCATATTATAATTACTCAAATTATTGAAGTATTTTAATTTATAAAGTATGATCATGTTTATCAATTATATTTAACTGTACTCACTAAAGGTTGATTACTTTAGAGCTGATGTCTTCAACCTGTGTTCTCTGGAACTTTAATAGGGTTTCTGCTAGTGATCACTATTTGATGAATCACAGCGTCAAAATTTTAGTAAATTTTTAATTTTTTTTATTAAAAATCAAAATCTTAAAGGCAGCTTGCTTGTAAAAATATAAATAAATATTTTATGGATAAAATCTTAAATCATGAAAATCACATGCTTCAAATACATTAATTAAGACACATTAAATCGCATATTAGTCTCCATTCTTTGGCTCATGTTAAGAATCGCCCTCTTATTTGGTCACTTATTTCACTGTTTTCCAGATATAAAGTAAAATTGATGCTACTTTTTTAAATTGAGATTTTTGGCAGATTGTATTTTGAAAGATAATACTTAATGCTTTCCCAATTTGCATAATATTTTAGTAGACGGTAATGCTAATTTTGATAAAAATGTAAAAATTAGCTTGGTCCCACATTTGTCAGATCTGCAAAAAACATTTCTTAAATATTTCCCTGTTCAAAAAGAAAAATTATCTTGTACCCAAAACCCTTTTCAAGACTGACATTTTCGAACTCTCAATAAAGAGAACAACAAATTGATGTACTGACCGACACTCAATTGAAATTTAAAATTTAGTTAAGTTGATATAATGCATTTTTGAATTAACATTTTAAAAGAATATCCTGAAAGTGCCAAAATAGCTCCGAAACATCTGTCATTTGTTTCAACCTCTGTATGCGAAAAATCTTTCTCCTTGTATGCTGCTACAAAAACAAAATTCAGAAACAGATTGGATACTGATGATGACATTAAGTTGAAAATTTCAATAATTATTCAAGACATAAAAATACTTTGCAATAAAAACCAATCACAGCCAAGTCATTAAAAAATTGTTTTTGTTTATTTGTTATAATTTAAAATGTTGTTTTTGTTTGTTATTTATAGAATATATTTTTAGGAAATAAAAATGAAAACATTAGCTACCTTATCATTCATTACCTTATTAAAATCTTTGTACTGTGATAAAATAATAATTTTGTAAACTTGAGTAGGATAAAGCTTTGATGCTCTATTTTTTCTGTTCCTTGATAAAGAGGTTCCTTCAAGAAACCGGTAAGGTCAAAGGGTTCCCCAAAGTTTCAAAAGTTGAATACCCCTGCTTTAGAACATACTGAATTATTCTGTTAAATTATTCTATTATCAAGATTAAGTATATAATAATAATTTATTTTGTATAAAGTTGATTAGATCTTTATTTAAAAAATAATGAAAAGCAACAATTAAATGTTTGAAGCTATCAAAATTTCTGTAATCTAATGTAAATGAGACAGTAAAATATTTTAAATATTTTCTTCAAAATACATTGCAGAAATTGAAGAATTTGAAGAGGTTTCTTTTTTTACTTTTTTTTTTTTAAGTATTATTATTATGAAGAATGCTTCTATATAGTTATGTTTTAATAAATAAAATTTTATCAAAAATTAACTGTGTACATAACAGTTTGATGGCAGCTAAGTATAATCTTGACTATCGCTGGGAATGATAAGGGCTGCTTAATATTAAATATAAATTGATCTCCAAGTAGTTATGTGTTACCTAAATCAAACTTTCTAATATCTACATTGTATTTTTCTTCTCATGTGACTGAAATAAATTGTGATCAATAACATATATTGTGAATCCAATTTGACTTCATAGAAAATTTTATCAACATGACATCTAAAATTTTGTTTTTAAGAAGAGCTTAATTTAAGCTAACCTTTTTTTATTACAATTAAATTATCTTTAATAGAATACTTTATACTTATAAGTGTTAAATAAAATTTTCTTGTGATTAGATATTATTTGTAATTATATTAATGGATTTTTAAAACCTTTTTTACTACATTTTTTATTTTTAGGAGGTGCTATATGGCATCCACGTTGTGGGCCCTCCCCTGATGGTAAAATAGATGAAGATTATTTAGATGACCATAAAACTAACGGTATAATGGATGGCCATGTATGTTAAAGTGAAATCTTCTGGTTAATTTCCATTTAAAGATCAAATTATAACTGTACTTCAATCTAGAAGCATTATTTTATTTTTATTTTATTATTTTTAATTATAAATTTATTTTGAAGCCTGACTTTTTGTTTTGTTCTTAAAATAATCGCTTAATTTTTGTCGCAGTACCCGCCCTATTCCCCTAGTCTTTCAAGCTCTCGTTCCACCAGCCCATATAGTTCGCTCACTCGACAGGTTTGTTTTGTTCTCCCTTATTATTTGTTCTGTTTTTTGTATTTTGTTTGCTTTATTTTGATTTTGTTTGAAGCAAGAATGTAGTGACTGAAATTATTATTAGTTATGTTGAAATTATGTTTAACGAAATTGTAGGTGAAAAATAGTTTTATAATTTTTAATTAAAAAATTTTAATATGAATAATTTAAAATTTTTAATATGTTTTGTTATTTATTTGCTACTTCCACCTGAGGATCTTGTACAGTGTTGTAAATATTGACTGAATTTGTACAAATTTATAAAAATGTTAAATTTAGAGGTAATCGCAACATGGTTTTCAATTTTTTTTAATTAAAAATGCATATGATAAATGTTTTTTAAATCCATTTGAAATAAATTAAAACTGGCAGGTAATGAAATGGAAATAATTATAACAAAGCTATTTTAACAATCATTTTTTACATTTATGCATATTTTAATTGTATATGTTTTGTTCTTTTTGGAGGCTGAGTAAAATTTCAAGCAAATGTAAAAATTGTTAAAGTTCAGTTCCTGTTCATATAAATAATTTAAGGGTATTAACAAATGCCTATGCAAAATCTATAACATACTATATGCTATAATACTTTTATTCAATCTATCTGAATGTAATTTAGTTGTCATATTTCAAAATTGCAAGACCCATATACAAATGTAATAGAGGGAAAATGTATCGTGGACAGTAAAGTTATCTACAGGGTTGTTATTAAAAGTTATATAAGTTCATGTATAAAACATGAATTCAGCAGTATCAAGTTTTTAAAAAAATGTGGTATTGCGAGAGGTATAAAATATATTTATAAATATTTTGAACACTCGCAACAACTTTTAATTATTGTTTTAATTACTGGTATACTAGCATTAGTTTTATATTTTTGATAGAACTTGTAATACAATATTGTTCATGAAATAGTACAAGTATCAGTTTAAGCATTTGTACAAAAGTTTATATATTGTGTAGTAGGAAACAGAAACTATGTTTAAAAAAATTATAGCTTCAGTTTGATATGGTAAAACAATATTTAAAAATATACATATTATTAAATCATGTTTTTATTTAGGAAGAATGTTCCATATGTTATTGAGTTGCATAAAATTACATGTAAAATACAATACTTGTTGGCAATATTTCTAGGAAATTTTCCTATTTGTTAAATATTACACTATTTTATAAAATAATTCTATCAATATTTTTGTAGTATTATCTTCAGAAATGTGATTATTTAAAATTTTTACTGTATAATGTAAAGAAATGTTGAATTTATTGAACAAAAGTTTAACTATCATCTTTACGATTCTCGAAAAGCCTAGAAGTAACTTCTAGATTTTTTTACTCACATATTTTATAGTTACAAAATAGATTCCATGTCTACTTATTGCTTCACTTTTTCTTTCTCTTTTGTCTCATAATAACAACTCTATGTCCTGTGTTTTAACTGCATATGTGCTGCTTTTTAATTGGTATGATGTGCATTTATCAACCTGAACATGAAATGAATTAATTTCAAAAACATTTTACAAATTTCATCAGTGTATTTCTAGTGCTTTATTGATTACTGATTAAACAAATTAATCTGTTAATATTGTCAACTTGCTATTTGGGAAAAAGGTTTTTGAATGAATTGTTGTATGTGTTATATTATATTTGAAGAGTTTATGTTCAACATGTATTATTCATGGATAAACATTTTTTGAAATTAAATCGGTTTGTAGGGATGGTTAAATAATGAATGATTCATTTTCATATATAAGTATAAAATTGCTGTAAAATTAAATATAATTGAAATTTTAAAAGAATTTTTTGCATTTGCACTATTTTTTCTATTAAATCTGTTTCAAATTAATTATGTGTTTTTATTCATTTAGTATGGAAGAACAAGTCCTGGAATGTTCCTTGATAAAGATCCTCTGATAACTGACCTCAGCCGAGTGTATACACTGAGCTATTTGACAGCTGAACCCACTCAGGGATATCTCCGACGTCCAATTCATCCACATCCTCCTAAATCCCCACAGTTTCATCGACCACCTGGTAATTCATTCTTTTATTTTGGGCATATGTAAGATATATACAGTAATTTTATACCAAAAGAATTAATTCACCTATTACCATTGATTTTTCATTAATGCACTAATGAAATACCATAGTGTAACTTACTGAAATATTGTCATTTGGTTATTGATTAAATGTTTTTAATGGAATATAACCAACTTGGATCCTTATTTACATTCTGTATAAATTTCCTTAGTCCTATATTGTACAGATTTGTGTATTATTCAGCTGTAGCTTAATATAATCTAATAAAGCATATATTTAATGAATATTGTTTTAATTATATTATATATCAAAAAATTATATTAGTTTATTTCAAAGTATAAAACTTCCATTCTCTGATATTTCAAATGAAACTGCTACAATATGTTGGCAATATTAGCTTTAAGCATATATTATCCTGTTATATTTACATTGTACAGTTGAATATCCAATTAGTAGTGCAACAGAATATCCAATCACAATGGATGCTGGGATATAATTTTATTTAAAAAATGTTCAACTAGAGCTAGTAATAATTCACAAAGAGTTGATATTAGTTTGATTAATATGTAAATAATTAAAATTCTAAAAAATTATACTTTTAAATATAAATAATTAATATGGAATATATTTTTTACAAATTTATGAAACAAAAACATATTCAATTAATTCCTTTTTATTGAAGGATAAAAATTCTTCGTTAATTACTTTGAAAATTTTCACACCTATGTGGTAACCAGGTATGACAAAAGTCTCCCTGTAGTTCATGCATGTTGTAAGAGAGGACTAAAATGGATGTGCAGTATCTGGGTATATAGCCAGGCACCCTGCCTTTGGGGATTATATCAGGGAACCTCAGGGGATTGCCTTCTGTAGGTAGGTACAGGCATTATGACCCTGTGGCACCCAAGTGATAGTTTTCTTTCCTATGGGTTTACTGTATTTGATAAACACAGGTGATGCACCTCTAGCAATTCTTTATTTTCTACCCTCATTCTTGACCAAATTTTAGCCGTGGTAATCTATTGTCATGGTTGCTTACTCGCTGCCGGCATTTTTCACCGAGTGGGATTCGAGTCTTCATGCCACTGAATACCTACTGTGTAGCCGAGGCTGATGCACTTTAAATCTTTTGAGGCCCAAAGTCCTCCTGTTGCCATGGTGTAGAAATTTAGGAGGGGAAGGTGCCAGCTTTAAGTGTCATCCTTGTCACTTGACCAAGGTTTAAAATTAGGTCTGTCACCATTAGCACTGGTTTTCCTTCTAGTGTGACATTAATAAAACCAAGCCAACCTTGACAAAAAATTTATCTTTTTTTCCCCATTTTTTTTCAAACATCTGGACCACAATTGCATCTTGTTTGGTACAGCTTAGCCACACTGGCTCTTCTGCCAGTAAACTTCTTTTTCACTCGCTCACTCAAAATTTTAAAGCGGTACATTCTCTAAATCTTAAAATGTTTTAATGAAATAAAGCATTGTAAAAATTTTAAATGTAAGCTCTCTCATTCTGTATTCTGATGTCTATGTATCCCAATGCTTATAGAATAACGATAGATTTTCTAAATCATTAAAAATTTTCTTGATTTTTTTTTTTTCAAACTTTTTCATGTTTCATTATCCTGCATTTTGAATTCCCCCCCCCCTTTTCTTTTCAAATGGAGCATGTAGTGTAAATGTACTCAGTTTTGTATTCAAATTCTGAAATTTGTGTTTCTTAAATGCATTAAACTGGTAAATGATTTTTTTTTTTTTAATATTCAGATGGTAGTGGTAGAAGAAGAGTGCCTATTTCTAGACCATCTTCTAAGCAAGGTACAAATTTTGAAAACATTTTTGATTTCCTTAATTGCTCTTCATTGAGCTTTGTTTAAATTTTTCATAAATTTAACTAAAAATTTTCATTTTTTCTTTCATTTGCTGATTTTAGGAATGCAAGCCTTAGGTAAGAATTGTATTCAAATTTTTTGAAACTGCAAATATTCTTTAATTAGTTTTTGTCAAACACTTTATAATGTATCATCAGTGTATTATATAAAGATGATTTTTTTAAAGCTTGCCAAACTTGAAGGTAATGTTAATACGTATCATTGATAAACATTAAAATATTCTTGATACTTCTCCTAATATAGATTCTATGACTTGTTAGCTATGCACTAGATACATTCACACTCACACTTGATGAAAGTTACCAGTGTATACTTGTAATAATCACCTATATTAAACTTTAATTTGTGATAAAGTATCTGCATTTAAGGCTATTTTACCTTTAAACATTTTTTACTTTTAAAAGTATAGTTAGATTCATAAATGTATCTTCTTAACATTAACCTATTTGTGATACATTCCTATTTATTATAGTTTTAAAATAATTCAAATGGATTTTCAAATTTTTAATTTTACTTTAAATTAATTAATTACATCACTATTAGATTGCAATTATAAGAAAAAAAGTTGTGTTAGTCATTGTATGCTTCAGTTTCATTACCTATTTAGATTAGCAGAGTGGCAGTTACATTTTAAATTCAATTGAAGATCAAAGTTTTTTTGTGTTGTAGAAGTTTAGAAAATGAGGTACCAGGTGCATATCCTCATTGCCTGATCAAGGCATGAAATTGCATTCTAGTTGTTTATTCCGATTTTTCAATATGTATTGATTTTTTTATGAATATGTAAAATAACTAGGTAAAGCGTATGTTTTTTTTTTTTTTATTTTGTAGTGGACACAATTCAGTCGTCGACTCCACGTCCACGTTCCCCGCACATGAACAATGAAGAGCCCATCAATCTTGCCCACTATCCAGATGCTACAAAGCCTCCTCCTAACTCGGTGCCTCCCATTGAGAGGGATGATTTTCCAGCCCCTCCCTTTCCTTACACTGATCCAGGTTTGTATTTGAAAGTCATTGTTTCAGAAACAATATTTCAGATACTAAGTTTAAGTAATTGTTTTAAAAAATGTATGTATATTAAAGAATTGTTATGAAATATAGTTTCAATTCATCTTATTTAGAAACTTCTATCATCATGCAAGATTTGTTAAAACAGTATAAAAATGAATGCACTTTAAGACAAGTTTTAAATTTTGACAGTTCATAGAGTTTTAATGAGAGTTAATAGTATCATGCGATACAGTTTACTTTCTTTGAATGTATATTTTTTGATGCCTTCATTCTTTAATGAATATGGTTGATCAGGGTATTAATATTATGTGTTCAAATAAAGTAATAAAGGTGAATTCATTATCTTTTTAAACTGAAATTCTGTTTATCAACTATGGTCTCAAAATTAATCACAAAAAATATGGACTGTTATGTATTTTAATCAAAAATTGTTAAATCTATTTTATCAATTTCTATGTTAAATATTTGAAAACTCTCTATTTTGTGACTCAAAAATTCATTTTGATACCTAGAAAGGTAATACTTTATTTCTTGAATTTTTGGTAACTTATGTTTCTTAATTTGATAGAATGAAATGATTATTCAAACATCTTGTGCATGTATTTTAATTAAGAACTTAATTGTTTGATTTAACATTACAAAAAAATGAGTGACAATGAGTAATATCTTGTAGCATATTGACAAAACTTTTTAAAGAATTAATTTATTTCTGTTACATAAAACTTTTATTAATGAACTGATAATATTTTTAATAGTTCATTAAATTTTGAGATTATTTAAATAAAACCTTCTTGCAAGGCTTCTATTGAAGCATTAGAAATACATTTCTCTTTTTTTCAACTGAAAACATTATAAAAGAGCGAAACTTTCTATTTTTTATCTTTTAAAGAAAAATATTGTCTTATATGTAATTAATGTTAAATATAATTTTTCATTGCTTTGAAGAAAAATATATTGTGTGAACAATTTCTGTAGTATTAAAAAATGTGCAATTTTTACATTTTTGACCTGGTAAAATTTGTAATTGATGCTTAATTATATTAAAATTGGACTCAAATGTTTTCCCCCCTTAGAGAGGAGGCGTCGCTGGAGTGGAAGCTCAAAAGACTTTGAAGTAGATGATGATGAAGAGAAGCAGGAAGACCCACAATTAAAGAAAGAAGAGGAGGAATTGTCAAAGATAGCTACAGGGATTGGAAAAGTGAATATATTTATTTGATATTTTTTAAATCTTGGCATAAAAAGGGACAATTTATAACTTGCTTATAGTAGAATTAATAAATAACATGTTCACATGAGAAAAATTAGTATTTTGATGTATTATTATTTATTTTCAGTATTAAATAACATTAATGTTCATTATGACTTATCTTTTAGCAGTTTATGCTATATCTCAGTATTTCACTTTGGCTCAAACTATTATGAATTTGAAAGAATGTGTATATATTGATTTATCTGACTGTATCTGATTTGTAATTTTTTAAGAACAAAGGTATGAAATTTATAATAAAATGTTAAATATTTTTATGGAATTCTTCAAACCTTGTTTAGAATTTTGATTCATTATACTCTTAAGACAGCATAATTTGATTTTGAATTCTTAACATTTTTTATTTTAGGTGTTTTTGAAAAATGTGCAAGAGAGAGAAAAGCTCAAAGCCTGGAAGCGAGCCAATTTGGATCCTAGGAATGCTTCTCGTACACCGTCGGCTAATAAAGAGCCTCCTTCTCGGTTGCGTTATTATAGCTCAATTCATGCATGTAGGTTAACAATCAAGTAACTAGGTTTATTTAAGTAACAATATTGGGTATTTCAATCCTATAACGATGCCCATCAAATTACAATTACTTCGAGGCCGAACTCTTGAAGCCAACCTTGCAATACAGGCGATATTTCTTAGTAAAATTTTAAGCAATTTTTTTTTTCATTATCTGAATTATGCATATTCTTCAATTGAATGCATATTAATTTTTTTCACATGTTTGATGTATGATTTTCCTTTTTTTAAAGTATAACTATTCCTCCATCCACATAGATTGTTTCTTCCTCAAAAACATCACATAAATGGAGCTGTAATTGAAGTTTTAAATGTATCCCTTGCTCAGGATTCATTCCACATCTAAAAATGGGCTTGATAATGTTTTTTTCAAAAAAAAAAAAAGGTTGAAAGGGTTACTAGTACATTTTAAAAAAATTATTGTGTAATTTTCATTGCTATGAATTAAAATAAGTTAATTTTGTCAAGAATTTAAATTTAACTGGTAATTCATAAAATCAAATAATCGAAAATGTAAAATTACAGATTAAATCACCAGATAATAATTAATTTATGTAATTAATTCCTTTTGAATAGATATTTTGTAATTTTAATCTCAATGGTATAAATGGCATTTAAAATCTGAGTAATATTTAAAAAGTTTTGAAGGATTGTATGAACCTCTTTCTCCAACATCTACATTCAAGAGTTCAGTTTGAGTTGTATTTTTTTTTTAATATTTTGATTCAAAATTATGAATCAAGAAATGCTGTAAATCTAGAAAAAAACTTTTCTCAATGTCTCGTACTGTAGTGTAAAATCTTGTAATTTATCCTTTCCTCTAAATGAGAGTCAGTAGATGAGATTGACATGCTAATGAACTAGATAGAAAAATTAATTTATAGCCTTGAAAGAAACAGAAATGGAATATTTACCTATCAACTTGGAAAAAGGTAGGTAACCCCTTACATGCTCTGCAAGATGTAGTATGAGCAAAAATTAAGAAAAAGGATTGCAATGTTTAGTTCTGGGCTTTAAAAGAACTGAGCAGAATATAAGGCTTTAAAAGTAGGCAAAGTGGATTAGTAAATTCAAAGGGTGAACCTTACTTTGTTGATGCCATTTGATTCCACATTTTTTACTTCACAACTGCTGATAAATTTGCTTGCAATTATAATATATTCTGAGAAAATCCTGGAATTTGTGTTTTTATGTAATGCATTGTAATAGCTCTGGTTCCCCATTTAGGATTTTATCATCTGGGGTAAGTGCGGGAATCCTGACCCCAAAATTCCCTAAAGATCTTTTTCTTATCCATGGGGTCTTTGGTAAACACTGGAGATGCACTTCCATGATATTCCAGTGCTCTATTATTGACCCCTCTTGTCAACCAATTTTCCTTTTTTCTCTCTATGTTACAGTTTAAACAAAAGTTGGCACAACTTAGCCAGATTTGGTTCTTGCTTTTACTCTTTCTGTCATTCACTTTGGCTGTGGTACAGTAAGTATATCTAATTGAATCATTGTAAATAGAGGTTTATTATATTTAATTGTCTGTGAAAAGAGTTTTTATGGTGTAAATTAGTGATTTGAATTGTAAAATAGTGATTGAATTTTGTTATGTTCCGAAATGGGAGTTCAAAATTATATTCATGTGTTTTTGTAAGAATTTAGAAATGTAAGCAGAATATAGCTTTATAACTGTTATTATCACAATAATTTCCAAAGTTTCATTATATTGCTGAATAGTATTAATTTAGATCAACTTTTGAATAAAACTGAAGTTTTGTTTTTAAAATATCATGTTTAGATTTTGGCCATAAGAATAAAAATGTAATATAACATTAATATGGTTGTATTAATTTTAAATCTTGTATAGATTTTGAAAAATATCATGCCTTTGTTTTCAGCTCCATCTAGGGATATTGATAGACCTAGACCTTGGGAAGATGATGACTTTGATCGCAGCTCTGGATATCGTTCTTCTCTTCGTTCAACTGGAAATACTCCCTGCTATAATGGTAAGCTCAATTTTGTTTGTTTTGATCTTAATTTTATTTTGATTTCAGTTGATTTTTTGATACTATAATAAATGTTATACACATGTCCTCTTTTGTCTAATAATAATTCAATGTTAAAATTTGATTTTAACATGTTTTATTCAATAACTAAAAATGTTTACATTACAACTTCTATGAGATAATTTGATAACTTTATTAATGTTTTATACTCTTAAATATTATACTTAATTAAAAATACTTTACATTTAATATCTCTTAACATTTATGGTTCCAAAGTACCAAATATATTTTTTTATTTAATAGTTGTGTCCTCACTTCGGCCCATTCCAAAACCTGGTTATGGCTTTTCTACAAAATCTGCCACACTGCCAGCTGCTGGAAGAGAAGGAGGGATGGGATATATGGTAACATTGGTTTTATTTTGATTTTTAATTGAATAAATCAAAAGTTTTAACTATTTTGATCATAATGTAGTGTTTGATTATATTTTCTTGAAGATTCACTACTAAAATGACTGAAAAATTTTATTCCTAACTTATTTTAATTTCAGACTAGTGATTTAGCTTTTGTGAAAATTAATCCAACTCAAAGCTCTGAATTTGGTAGTGGAAAATCTGATTGTAAGTTACTATTATTTTATCCCTTATGAATATTTGTATTACAATATCACTTTTGTTTCCTTCAAGTATTATTTTTCATAATTAAATTTAAAAATAACGTTTCTTTATACAGTATCACCCACTCCTGAACAAGGAAAAGATATTGTGGTAAGTTCTCTTAATTATTAAAAGTTATGATTAAAAACCCTGTAAAAATATAAAATTCCACCCTAAATTATTTTGCTTTTGTTTGTTTTTCTGTAGAATCACAGTGCTAGTACGACATTCAGATCAACTCCTTATTCAGAAGGTTTCACCTTTCGCCATGCATCCTATAGTCCTCACTTGAGGCGTTCAATGCCAAATGTCAATCTTCACATGTCCAGAGAACCTCCTAAGGTAATTTTTTTTGTCCTTTATACGTTTTATTTTTTGAGGGCTATTAATAAAAATCTCCTTTCATATTAAACAATTAAATTTTTGATAGGTTGGCTATAAAAATAAAAATAAATAAAAGAAATGAGCAGCACACACTATAGAGATGGGTTTTTTTTACTGATGAAAATTTCTATTTTTAAATCTTGATATTAAAATATCAGTGGTCAGCAATTAATTCCCATTAATATTTCTGTAATAATGTATGATTATTTCATGGTAAAAGAATTGTGCTAACTAATCAAACAACTGTACATGTTGATGCCAATTAAAAAAAAATTGCAGAGGCTTTTTTTTTCCTTTGTGCAATCAGAAAAATGTGCATTTGCACTAAATGAGTTTTAGAAGCATTGGAATGATGTAAAAATATTTTGAATATATTAAATGAAAGACTATCCTATTCATTAATCATAATTTAAGTATGCGAGTTAAGTATATTAAATTTTAAAATGTGTATCATTTTTAACCTCTTTTGATTATGAATGTAATTATATTTTTTGTTGCATTTTTAAATCTAATCAATGGTTTTCTTTTTACAGCTTTATCCTTATCATTTATTAGTGACTGGTAACTATCGTTTGCCACCAGATATTGATCGATGTCACTTAGAAGTAAGCAAATGTTTGTAGTTAAGAATTTTTTAAAAAAAATACCTCTTTTGTATGAATATTCATCTTTTTTTTTTCTTTTCTTTTCTTTCTAGCGTCATCTATCGAATGAAGAGTTTCAAGCAATATTTCATGTGTCTCGTCTAGAATTCTATCGCTTACCTGAATGGAGACGGAATGACCTTAAGAAAAGAGCTAAGCTATTTTAGTGCAAGTTTTTTAAAATTTAGGGATGCTGGGAAGAAAAATAAAGCTGTACATTTAGAGTTTACAATTGGAGGTGATTCTATCATCTTCCTTTCTGATATATACTTATCCACTTTTTGCATTGCAGAACTTTTACTACAGTACATCCTATATATGGAAAAAAATTGCTATACATATATTTTTTAAATTCGTCTTTAGTACATGTTTGCTTTGTTAGTGCTCGTAATGGCTTTGTAGGTGAAATCTTAAAAAAAATAAATAAATAAACAAGGGAGAAAAAAAAATTATGAAAAAAAAATGCTTCTCATGTACACTAGTTATTCCATTCTGGAGTCAAAAAAAATTGTATGCATGCTTTGTAATATCAGTAATTGGATTTTAGAAAAGCTGATTTAGTTTTTATTGTAATTTTATTGTACATATAGAGAACATGCTGTGCTTTTTTTCCTTGTCTTGTGAATTATTATATAGTTTATTAGTTATTTCATGTGGAATGTCTATTTTGTTGAAATTTAATATGATCAACTGTTGGTTTATATGTGTCTTTTTAGCCTTAGAAATTTAATGATAAATTGCTGTTTATTTTTCTATCTGGACTCGATTCAATTAGATCTCCCCCTCCATGAATCAATTTTGGCTACTTTTACATTCCTGAAAGGATGTCTTTTTCCTTCTCCCCAATGTAATTATTTTATGAATTCTACTGTATTTTCCCCCAAGTTGTATACTTTTAATGGAGTAACAGGACTTTTAAGTTTTAGGGCATAAATTATGAACTTTTGAAGATTTGTTTAATGTACCATTCCCTTTGCGTTTAGTCGTGTTATACTCCGTCCAATAATAATATTTTTTCTCATTTATATTCAAATGTGTTGCTTCTCTTTTGAATGAAATTCAATCTGTTTAGTTTGCACTGTGTTTTTAAAACTATTTGGAACAATTAAAACCTTTGAGGCTTGTTTTTTGAGGACAGTATTTTAAAAGACATCTATGATTTAAGTTAATGCTTTTAATATTCTGTTGAAAATGAAGCACAGCTACAGCATTGATAAAATTGACTAATACCTCATGGTTGAAAAATTAGATATTTAAGCAGCTTTTTTAAAATATTTTCAATGTTTCCCGGTATGTGAATTTTCTGTTATTAGTTTATTATTTCTTTTATCTGTACAGAGTTTATGTAGTGTTTTTGTAATATGTTTGAGTATTTAAAAAGAAGCAATTATATTCTTATGACTGTATTTAAATAAATGCATATTATGAACTGAATTTGGTGTTTGCATAATTTATTAAAGAAAAACATTATTGTATACTTACATATTTCTAATTTAAATTACTTCAGAGTAATAGATACATTTTTCATTTCTACATTAAATTAATCAAATCATTGGATAGTAGAAAACTGTAATTGTAAATAACATTTAATTTGTACGTAATTATAAGCAATAGATAAAACTATCCAAAAATTCATGTTTTGCCTTTTCTGCCTATAATATATAACACTATTTTATATCAAAATCTCAGTAAATTCTAAACCGAAATGAGGAAAGAATAAAGTTAAAATCAACATTAAAGTATTAATAAATTTACTCAGAGTAAAATCTATATTAAGTAAAATATACTAAAATCTCGATTTATCGTAATTTGTGCAATTTGTGTTCTTTAAGGGAAGAGGTGTTTTGAGTTCTGTGAAAGGTAATTCGATTACTTTGGAATTATCTTATACAGATTTCTTTATCTCAGTATTGCAAATGGCTGTTTTACTGCAAATGTTGCTACTGCACAACTTCTAATTTTGTAATGTAATAATTTGGCTTTTGCTCTTAAGTATTTGAAAATAGTTGTAATAATATCCTCATCTAATCCAGTAAGGTTTTTTGTAATGTTACAAATGCTTTTACTGTCACAGCAATCTGCATCATCATTAATAAATCAGAAAGAAACAATAAGAAGTGGATCTACTTACAGATTGCTATGTCTAAAGTTCGACGCTAAAATTGATCATACCCTAAAAGATCTATGTTCTAATAAATTACCACGAAGTAATCATCAAGTTCACAAAGGAGAGATCAGCACATTGATCTATATAGAATTCGATTTATTGGTAAATACAAGAAAGCTACGCTTTCAAAAAAAATCTCAGCCAGAAAGTTCTAGTTGTGTTCAGTTGTTTGGTGATACATTCCCCACCTTGAGTTCCACCATATAGGAACTCAACACTCAAGAACAAAATACTCTAGAGGTCCAGGCGACGAGGAGCACTTAGAGTTCGTCCATATCGGTTGACTCCCTGAGAAACGGCTGCCGTCCTTCTCCTGAGTCAGGAACTAGGGATGACTCGAAATATTGCTCTCATCACGTTTGTCACAAATTGTATGGCCATCCATCTGTTGACGAACATCGATGGGGAAACTTACTTCTAATGTATAAAGACGCTGGTCGAAATCAAGCAGCCATGCTTAGTACGAATTTTAGCAAGACGTACTACACCATCTTTCCCTTCAATCAATTTAACCACATTTCCTAGAGGCCAATTAACTCTTAGCTGTGGATTCAATTAAAACTATATCTCCTACACAAAAAATGTAGTGATTTCGCGACCTTTTTGCATAACTTCTTAATTGACCGAGATACTCGGAGCGAAATCGTTTTCGTAAATCCCCTCGCAGTGTTAATCTGTATAGATATCTTTATCGTAAACGAGTAGAATCAATTTGATCTAGATCTGGAATTCCACTCACCTTAATGTCTCTTAGAAACATCACCGGTGTCAAAGGTTCGAGTTCCAAATCTTCAGATACATAAGTTATTGATCTATTCTCACAATCGCAGAGTTATTGGATTCTCACAATATCACGATTCTCTGCGATTGTGAGATAATATTCTCACAATCGCAGAGAATCGGGAAAAGTTCTTCATACCTTAGAAAGAAGCCTTACCGAGGACCTATCTCAAGATAGTTTTCAAAAAGTCTATCAATCGTTCCCAGAAGCCTCCCCACCATGGAGAGCTGGATGGGAATAAACTTCCACTGGATTCTTGGCACTGATGTGTCATCATTGATTTTATTCCAGTCCACTTTATTTAGGGCTTTGTTAGATCCCGTAAAATTACTTCTATTATCCGTATAGATAATGGGTCTTCCTCGCCTTGCAATGCAGCGGCTCCAAGACAACAAGAATTGTCTGTTGTAAGAGAGGTCACCAGTTCAAGGTGTACAGCCCGGTAAACCGCACAAGTGTATAAAACGACCCAAGCTTTTGAGTCGTCTCTTAAAAATAAAGAGACCTGCAAGATCGTTTCCAGTAATTTCTAATGTGGCTGAGTCTCTTAGTCGTTCTTCTGGTAAGGGTGCTGTTTGGACTTCGGGATGCTTAGCATCAAATCTTTTGCAGACGGTAATGTCTTCATAACTTTGCGTATTGTTTTGCGACTTATTAGAATCCAAAACTCTCTTAAAATGGACATCGAAGTCTGATTTCCACAATGAGATAAAGATTTATGCTTATGCATTATCATTTTATGAACTACAATATGGTCCGAAGGTAGAAGGATGGGATATTTGAAATTTTCAAAATCTTTCCTCATCAGGACTTGGGTCTCGATTCTAAAAACACCGGATAGGTCAAAGAATGGACGAAAATTGCGAAGTCTCTCATCGTTAACTGTTCTAAATGATGTCTTTTGGACCATTTTTCAAATGAGAGTTTCAGCTTCTATCATTTCTTCCGCTTCCAAATATTTTTTGATGAGAGAAGTCTTGCACTTTTTACAGTTTCTAATAAAGCGACGTATCCATGCTGTAATTCTTATTTTTTCAAAGGATGAAATATTGGTTAAGTAATCAAATTCACTATTTTCTGTGACTGTCAAGAGGAACTATAGTCTTTTCCCTCTCCGAATTTATAATCTCTTTATCAACCATAGCTTCACATGCTTGCCACAGTTTTTCATCTTGCTTCAGCCAAGATGGGCCATTATGCCATCTTTGACTTATCCTCGATTTACCTTATTTTTATTACCTACTCGAGGCTGCTCTATAGACATTCTTATGTCTGCAGGGTTCATTGTTCCAGGCAAATGTTACCACTCATTTTTAGAACTATTGTTTCTTATTTCTCTCACTCTGTTTATGATAAAAACTCTCCATTCTTCTTCATTTTTTATCCAATGTAAAGTATTCATTGAATCTGTCCAATAAACTGTAATCGCTTCTTCCATATTCGGATCTTGTTTGATTGTCTTCATGAGACGTACTCCTATAATGCATGCAAGCAATTCAAGTCTTGAAACCGTTACAGGTTTCAATGGAGCTGCTCTTGATCGGGTCTGTACCTGTTGACAGGAAACTCCATCTTCATTTTCGCTTCTTAAATATATACAGCATGCATATACCCATTGAGAGGCATCGCAGAAAACATGGAATGGTAGATTTCTCTTTACTTTAGGATTCATCACTAATTTGTTTATTTATAAAAGTTAAATCTCTTTTCAGTTTCAAAAAATTCTTTGAAAGTTCATCAGATAGTTCAGTATCCCAAGATAATTTGGCTATCCAACAGTCCTGCTTCAAGATTTTAAATCTTAAAGTGACAGGACTTTTAGTTACTGGAAGTGAATCAAAAACATCTTCTCTATGAAGGCATCTCAATGTGTCGTCTTCCGTATTCCATTCCAGTCCCAAAACTGAGCAATTTTCTTCATGCGAAGGAGATTCTACATTAGGTTGGTGAAATGTTGATGCGTCCTCATTATATCTCTATCCTCTCAAATCAAATTTAGCACTGAGCCTTATTTCTTTTGATTCCTTAATAAAGGATTCTAGTTCTTCCATGGTATCCAAACACGTGACACAATTGTCAACATACATAGAAGTCTTCAGCTTCTTCGCTACTTCTTGAAGATGTTCAGGTACATTTTCTAAATGGTATAAAATTGTAGCGCAGAGGAGGAAAGGACTTGCGTTTGTTCCAAATACCCCTCGTTTATGGCGACTAATCTTTAATTTATCAAAATCTCCGTTATCGAACTATAAAAATCTCAGTCTATATCATTGTCATCAATACTAATCTGGAGGAACGCTTTCTTGCTATCAGCAAACGCGCCGAATGTTCCCAGTTGAAATCTGTTTAAGACACCTGGAATCAAGTCCTTTTAATCCAAATTAGGTCCTTTTTCAAGACAACTGTTCAAAGATGAACCATTCTTTAGTTTCGCAGAAGCATCAAAGACTGGCCGAATTCTTGTCGTTGAATTTTCTTTGATCACGGCACGATGAGGCAAGTATGTGCAAAAAAGATCACCCAATCTCGAAATATCCACAGGTTCTATTATTTCCTCTTTCAGCCATTCATGAAAAACGTCTTCATAATCCTTTATCAAATTCTGTGATTGTAGGACCTTATTTGTCCTTTTGAGTCTACCTTCCGCAATTTTTCTATTATTTGCAGCAGGCTGTGATCCTTCTAACCTAGGAAGAGATACTTCGTACCGCTCGTCAGGAAGTCTCTTCATCGTCTTCAAAAAATGCTGCCTGACTGCTCCTTCTTGCTCTACTTTGTATTGTTTCTCGACCTGATCTTTGATTCCAATTACATCAAGATTCCATAAGTTCGTTTCAGAAAATTCTCTTGTTAGCATCGAAGTGACAATCAGATCAGTGTTTTCGTCACTTTTTTTTTCTTTTAGTGCGACCCATGATTATCCATCCTAATCTTGTTTCGATCGCAACTAAACCAGATGGCAATAGCTGATAACCTCCTGTCAGAAGTTTTCCAGCAACACCCGCTCCAATCAGTAATTCTGTGGGTCCTTGACGTGGGTCACACAAATGGATATTGCTTTCAGAAAGCTCCTTCATCCAACTCCCATCCGCAACTGGAGGAATTGTTGCACAAATTGTTTCTTGTCCGAGGACTTCAAAGTTACGGTTGTAAATTATACCGACATCAGTGAGAAGCGCTTTATAAACGTCGTGATAACAGATTTCGGTCCTCGTTCCACCAAACAAAGAATGTCGTAGACTTTCCCTTCGGTGGGGTTGATAATTCAACTTCTGAGTTGTACTATTTAAAATGTAGGACCTTTGAGAAGCCGAGTTAATTATTACTCTTATTTTAACTTTACCTTTTTCTCCCGTTAAATAAATTGCAAGAGTTTGTAATAAGACATGAGGTGTAGATGAAACATTTGCAAGAGGTCTGATCTTGTACAGGAATACCATTTTCGGGATTAGGGTTTGTGATTTCATAAGAAGATGATATAAGAAGCACATAAGAAGATGATATAATTTTCCACAATTTAAGCATTTAATCGTAGATTCACAAAAGCTAGAGATATGGTTGAGTTTTAAACATCTAAAGTAACCACCCCTTTTTAATTAAAATATTTTTTTCTCTGCTCAACTGGTAAACCTTGAGCATATCTACATTCGGCACTAGAATGATTCTTATCACAGAATATACATTGAGAGTTCTTCGCCGTTGTGCTTCCTTGCCCTAAATTATAAAATTCTATGCCCATAGTTATATTTTTGTGACTATTAAGGAATGATTTCATCGGTTGATTTTTCTTGTTTTTATATTCTAACCCTCTTTTGGCTAAGTTAATCTTTTCTTCGCCCTCAATTTCTTTACCGAGGAATTTCATTGAGGTTTCTAACTTGTTAAATTTCTCATCTGATTTAAACGTTATCGAAGACAAATGTCGCTCCGAAATTCTCAAAAGGTCTATGGGTAAACAAGACTCAATTAATGGATAAAACATGGAGGCATACTTATCACTTGTTACACCCAACATCTTCAAAGATCTTAACTGAGTTTCGATTTTGCCGTACAGTTTAATTAATGGAAGCTTTTTTTCATTATTCATGGAATTGATTAATACTAAACTCAAGAGTTCCCTTACGTATATGACCTGTGTGGTGACCGGAAATGACAGAATAGTCCCACTGTAGCTCATGCATTTCGTAAGAGGCGACTAAAATGGGTACACAGCGTCTGGGGGTATAGCCGGGCACCCTATCTGGCTCTAGCGCCAATAAACTTTACTTTCTCACTTGACACTTCTTATCGACTATCTATTTTCATAGTTTTAACGTCTAGATCACAGATTTACCTTGTTTGGTGTAGTATGGCTACATCTGACTCTTGTGCCAATAAACTTCACTATTACTCACTCCCTCCCTTACGTATACTTCCTCTAATAGGTCTTCTCTTCCGAAACGCGCTTTTAAGCACTCTATAGCTTGACTATAATTTTCAGCTGTGGGAGGAAACGATTAAACAACTTCCTGAGCTCTTGAACCTTTAAGGGTTGACTGAATCAAGCACTGATATTTATCTTTATTTGAAATAGAATCTTCATCAATTTTCTTGAACAATCCCCAAAAAGATAACCAATTTTTTAAATTCCCATCAAATTTTTGTAATTCTATCTTGGGCAATTTAAAATTCCGTTTATTCGAGATGCTTTTACTAACCGAGTGTATATCAGTTGGGTTGTCATACACTGTTCCAGTTTTGTTTTACCAACATAATACACCGTTCCAGTTTTGTTT
>BMAW01081713.1:37932-193184 GCA_019974015.1 Nephila pilipes | reverse complement strand
GTTCCAGTTTTGTTTTACCAACATAATACACCGTTCCAGTTTTGTTTTCCAGTAAATGAATTTGTCTTCATATGATTCAGCACTTTCGATTTCGTTACATATGTCTGTGTCTGTATACTTATCATCTCCCTGAATTAAGTTAAGTACTTCATCATTTAAGCGCTGTATTTTCGTATATTTTTCTATCAATTGATTCAGATGACGATCATACAAATCTGAATCATTTATTTTTGTTTTCAAAAATTTATCTAACTTGTCAAAAAATATAATAAAACAGCCACGATAAGTTCCTCTTAATTGAACTAATTTTTCCATTTTCAGATAAATATAATTTCGTTTCAATACAAATCTCAATACTAATAATAGTCTAAATATCTATTCAATATAAGATTCACGTTCGTTTCTTTAAATTAAAAAAATCATTCAAATCAACTAGTTATATTCATAGAGAAATGCATTATACAAAGCACGTCACTCTTCAAAGATATATTTCTTAAGTTAAAAGTTTTCAATAGATCTTCTCAATAAACTATTTCAACTAGAACAAATATATTCTTCAAGTACTACAGTTAATTCTACGTTAGAATAACATCGATATATGTGGTTATCAGAACAGAAAATAAATTTAACCATTCAAAATTCGTACATAAATCAACGCATTCTCAAAGACAATATATAATTCTGATTCAATTTACACTTACTGTTTAATCCAAAATCCATTATTTATTGACATAGTAGATATTCAAAATATTCTACTTACTTTTGCTTTAATATATTTCAAATATTCCTCGGTCATTCAAGTATTTAAACAATAAGAGTCAAAATGAAATCTAATTTCGTTTTTATGAAAATGATATAATTCCAACTTCCTTGTGTGGGTGCCATTGATGTCACGGCAATCTGCATCATAAATAAATCAGAAAGAAACAATAAGAAGTGGATCTACTTACAGATTGCTATGTCTAAAGTTCGACGCTAAAATTGATCATACCCTAAAAAATCTAAGTTCTAATAAATTACAACGAAGTAATCATCAAGTTCACAAAGGAGAGGTCAGCACATCGATCTACATGGAATTCGATTTATTGGCAAATACAACGGTAACGGCTAAAATTACGAGGTACCTGTTTTAAAATTAAAAATATACCATCTCATCAGCATAACTATTAAAAAGTTAAAGTGCATCATTTTATAAAATTTTAGCTTAATTGTAATCAACTATAATAATTGTGATCAAGGCAACAAGCGCCTGGGCGTTCGGCAGAGTGAGGAACTGCCAAAACAAAGTTGGAAAGTAAAGTTACGAAAGCGCATTGCCATTGGACGCTGTAGCCAGTAAGCTAAGAAGCATATATAGCAATGGGCGGAGAGAGCGTTTGGGGGTGGGACTTCAGTTCGAAGGCGAAAACGACTTCGAGAAAGCTGTCGTCCGCTGGTTTTTGAGAGGTTGTAACTAGAATGAATGATGAAGAATGAAAAATATTTACACTATGATATGAAAAGTAAGTTGACCAGTTCGTCTAATAAAGATAGATGGCTGCCTCATTTAACCCATATTGGCGATGGACGCTGGAACGCGCTCGGGCGTTTGAAGTTTACTTCCGACGCGGGTAGCGAAGGAGAAGAGAAGCGCAAAAAGTGGCGGCAAGAGAGAAGAGGGCGAAAACGAAGTGTCACTCTGATTCGCGGCGACATCTATTGAGTATCGGAGGAACTGGTTTCACAGTAAATTGGAAAATAAAATTAATTGCGGGGAATCTTCACTTAGAGGGGTTGAAGGTTTTTTTGGTTTCTTATCAAATTTAATTTTACAGTTAAATTAATTTTGATAATTTTAAAGATTTTCATTACGAGAACGAGGAGTTTAAAGAAATAAGGAAATAAAGGGGAAAGAGGGATAGCGAAGTTAATATATATATATATATATATATATATATATATATATATATATATATATATATATATACACATACAGGCTATTTTATTACATACGCTTTAACATAAACTCGGCTTGATATATGGGGGAGGGGAGGAATTGCTCTTGAGAATTAAGTGGTTGAATAAGTTGGGGAAGGAAGGTGCAGCAATGAGTGGTGTGTGTTTGATTATTGTTGGGTTAGAATAAATCGATAGTGTTTCAGTTGGAATGCTTATGGTTATAAGGGAATGAAGTAAAAGGAATTATCGCAAGTTTGATATGGTAATGGATGGGTTCTATTATTATGTGCAAATAAAAGCTGGGCTCTAATTATGATTAATAAGTTTGAAAAAGGGACGCCTGGATCGATGGTTGATGTGGCTATTAATTTGAGGTGTTTTAAGATCATTGTGTATGACAGAATTTCTGACATACAAAGGAGAGTTGGTTATAATTTTTAGTAATTTGTTTTGCAGCGTTTGGATTTTTTAATGTGTGTAAAAGTCATCTGGACCCGCATAGGAGAAGCGTATAATAGGATTAGTATGATTATTTGTTTATAGAGCAGAATTTGATTGGGGAGAGGAGTACAGAGTGTTTACCTATTAGTGGGCTCCAGTTATAGATTTTTGCCCAGCTTTTATCAATGATGAACTGTATGTGTTTTTTAAAAGTTAATTTAGAGTTCAGGATAACCTCGAGATATTTGACCTCAGCGACCCATAAAATATTGAAGTTAAAGAAATTTAAATGGGTGTCAGGGGTGGGGGGGGGACATGTCCTTTTCTAAAAATAATAGCTCTGGTTTTGCTAGTGTTTGCAGCAATCTGCCAAATAGTCATACATTTCGAATTTTTTTTAAAAATGCGATTGTAATTTTTATGGATATAGAGCAACAAAGGCTATTATCCCCTTTAAATGGGGATTGATCGATTGATTGGTTAGAAGTAACACGAGGGTCATCCTTTAAAGGAGGAAAGTGGAAAGAAAGAATCTGACCGAATATGAATGATGTTTGATGTAAAACATCCTTAATGGTGTCAATGTGCGATGAATTTCAGGAATCATTAATTACCAACCTCTTCTCTTGGCCTGGAGCCTCAGGTAAGAGATGAAGAATAAGGATGAGAATTATGTACTGTATCACCTCATAATGATTGATTGTTAAAAACCGTAGCAACTTAGAAGCGACACGAGAACTTCTGGGGACAGACCTCGTCATTTTGCAAGTCAAGTGACAAGGTTGACCCTCCGTCTCCGAACTTCAACATTACATCAATGAAATGGCTTTGTATTTCAGCCCCCCTATACAGTGTGTTTTTAGTGGCATAAGGGCTCGAATTCTCAGAAACAACATCATCCAGTTTAAGATTTAATGATTGAATTTCATTAAATTTGTTAGAGGGAAGGCTAGTGGGGAATATATTAAAGCAATACTTTCAGAATAAGCCCAAACTAGCACATACCACTTCAGTTTGTCATTCTTCGGTAAGCTTTGTCTTAATATCCCTTGCCACCGTCGGGCCGTGGTATCCTAGAGGTCAAGATCGTGGACTAGCGGCCTGCGGTTTTCGTTCAGTCGCGGGTTCGATCCTTGGCCGCCAAAGACCAGCCGTGTAGACGGGGCTGATGCACGTTAAAATCTGTTCGGGGCCCAAAGTCCTCCCGTTGGCATAGTATGGAAGTTAGGAGAGGGGGGTGTCAGCTCAGGTGTCGTCCTCATCACTTGACCTTGGATCAAAATTACGAGGTCCGTCGCCAATAGCCCTCGTGTTGCTTCTAGAGTGACGCTAATAAAAACTAAACTAAACCTTGCCACTGTCTGGTCATCCCGAGGAGTCATCACTATTTTTAAACTTGCTTTTTATGAATCTCTTGATAAAAAGGTAAGAAAAGAAACAGCTATTCAGCCAAGTTTCTTCGAGGATTGATTACATTTGTACTTCAAGAAAACATAGCCTAAGGATTCATTTTTATCTTTCAAAGAATAATCATTAAAATTTCTTGGAATGATGTGTTTTCTATTTAGGTAGGTTTTTTGAAGTTATGAATACTGTAATTTTTAAAAAATTTTCGAGTTAGGAACTTTATTTGTAAAAAAAGTAGATTGTATTTAAGAAGAAGGTTATGTGCTTTGGACTCGTTCTCGTAATTATAAGATTCGTCTTTGAAGATTCACGCACAGTTTTAATTTATTTACCGTTTTGGTTTTGTTTACTGTCATGCTTGAATGGGGTGTTTCTGTTTTAAAAAATATTCATTTAGTTATACCAATTCCTTTTCAATGAATTGAAATGCAAATTTTAGCCATTTTAGCCACTATAAAGAAATAACAATGTCAGCTATCGGTTTTGGTGATGAACTTGTTCGAGATTACTTATTGTTCCGTGGTTTTCTAACTGCATTGAAAGCGTTTGACAGTGAAGTCAAAGCTGACAAAGATAGAGGTTTTCGTGTAAGTCCCCCCTTCCTTTTGAATATGGAACAAATAAAACATAAAATTTGTATTAATAGATTATCTTGTAACATAATTTTATACAGTATTTCAATATTATATTTATGGTGTTTTATAGCCAGATCGCATAGTTGAACATCTTAGTGGCTGCATTATTAATTTGGATTTGAATGCATTGAGAGACTCATGGGCTCATTTGGATCAACGATTTTTTGCAAGACTTGAGCATTCATTTTTGGGAACTGCAAGGAAACTAGAGACTGCTTTGTTGCGAATGTATCTGGTGACTTGCATTTCGTCAGGAAGACAAGATAAATTGCTAGAATTTTTTGATAAAATGACGCCAGATTTGCAAGGGCTACCTGAATGGAAAGATTGGTTTGGTAATAATTTTTAAAGTAATATTGTTGTGTTGAAAATTTTTGATCTTAATAAATTATATTTACATTATTCAAGTCTATAATTTGAACTTGTGTTTATTTTCAGTTTAATATACTTGTTTTTTTAAAATTTTTAAGCTGTAAAAATTTTCCATTTCAATTAGAAGATATTACTGATCATTGAAGGTATAAATTGCATTATTATTCTTGCATGATATCCAATGTTGTAAAAGCTATATTGGCTGCAAAATCAGCTTTCTATGAAACACTTTTAAAAGTTCTTCTGAAAGATCTCCTTCACCACAAAAAAAAAAAAAAGTTTTTTTCCCCCCTTACACTTATTCCCTGAAAATACTGTATAGGCAATAAAAGTGCATGTTATTTGACCCTGTAAGTTTATTCTTATGTGATTTGTTAAAATACTTTTCAGTAGACACAGATTTTCAAGTCTCTTAATAATTTAAAATGTTTTCTTTTTTCTGCCAAATATCTGAAATTATAGGTATGAGCTTAATTTTGTATTATTGAATAGCATTTGTAAAAGATAAAATCTTAGAATTTTAATTTTTGACTATGGAAATTTGTTATATATAGATATTTCTGATTTATATTATTTATTTTTTAGCCCTGCCTTTTGTTAAAAATGCCGATGAACATCCAACCTATTCTCCTTTCTTCAATCGGCAATGGCAAGATACAATGCTGCTATCTCTTCATAATTTTATTAGTGTTGTGTTTCAGAGTGCTGGTAAGAATTATTTCATATTTTCTTATTTATAAATCACTTTCAAAATTTAATACTAATATCAGATTTAGATTTAAGATTATGCATTTAAATATATATCACCACGCACAAACAAACACACACAATATTCAATTTTTACTAATATGGGAATTAAACTTTCATTTTGAAAAGTATGTAGCTATTGATCTGCTACATGTTCTGCAATAAAATAATTTAAATATGCTTTCTTTGTTAATATTAAAAAATTTAATTCCTTTTATTGTCTCTTAACAATCCCGTATGACTCCCCAATTTCTGATTGTATTTTCAAAATAGAATACTTCCTAAACTATGAGAAGAAATATTTTGAAATTTTAAATTTATATGTTTCATGGCATGAGAAAGGCAAATATCGAATGTTTTTGGTTTGAATTTACTTTTTATCATAACTGTATTTAATAATTTATTTTTATATTATTATGATTTTTTGCATTCTGCTTGCATTTTTAGAATTGTAATAATAATATGTAATTTATTACAAAATACTTTGAAAGTGTAGAGTTGTAAATTTTTAATTATCACATGTTTGCAACTCATATTTTAAATTAAGAGACCCATTTTTTAAACTGTTATAACTGAGAAACTTTCAAGAAAATTTTTATGAAATTTTAAATGTTGACAGAATTGATGACGAGGAATCAGGTACAGGAAAAAAAAATTCTTTTAACTTCCTGAAAGCAGAAGTAAATTAGTTTTTAGAAGGTAAAGAATTGATTTAGTTAAGAAAACAGCTCAATAAGTGAGGCAAAAGTTTATTGTAGCTTTAAAAATATTTTTAAATTGACTGTGGATCGTTATTTTAATATTTCAGATTAAAAAAAAACAAATTGAAAAGGTAAATAAAAAATAAATTTTTTTTAAAAATCAAATCGTAACTTTTTAAAAAAGATTTGTGTAATACATCAATGTCACCTGATTTGTGGTGTGTACATATATATATTCTTTGATGTAGCTATGCCTACTTTATTGAGTTATGAAGAAGAGTTGTTAAAGCTCCAACAGCTGACAGAAGAAAATGATATGCTGAAGAAAAAGGCAAGTTCTTGAATATTAGCTTTGTGCCATTCTATATATTTTTAATTATGGATATTATTTTAAAGTAAATTAATAAAATTTTGAATTAATAGAAAAGAACTTCGGTTCCAAGTTGTCAGTAAAATATCACAACCAGGATTGTTTATGTAGAATCAGGAGTTTGAGTCCTGTTACTATTAAACACCTGTTGTGTAGTGGATCTCATGCACATTAAATCTGTCTAGGCTCCAAATCCTTCCATTGGTGTGGCGTGAAAGTTTTGAGAGGGGTGTCAGCTCAGGTGTTGACCTTGTCAATTGACTGAGGTTCTAAATTACAAGGTCTGTTGCCAATAACGCTTGTGTTGCTTATCAGTGCCACATTAGTAAACAGTTGATCAATTAAGATACATGGTATGATGTTGTGTTACATGATATTATTAAAGGAAATGTTATATATTTCACTTATTATTAATGGGCACTAAATAAGTTGTAAAATAAAAAATTGATTTTATGTATTTATGTCCTGTATGTTATTTATATCCTGCATTTTAATATATTTTTACCAAAAATTTTCTCTTCATTCTTTCTCTCATTTTTACATTCATCTTTGTTATCTAATTACTGATGTAGATAATAAGAAAAAGGAAAGATGATTTTTTTAATGTAAAATGTTTTTCCATTATAAATATATTTTTATTTCATAAGCAACTGTATTACATTAAGGAGCGATTTTTCATTGTTCATTGTAATTCTTTCATTTTTCTCTGTAATGTGGGCTTATTTCTTTTACTTTTTATGTAATGCTGAATTTATAGATGTCAAAAAACTTCAGTGAGTTTCTTTTTCTTTTTTTTCATTTATTATTTTGAATATTATTTGAAACATATTTTTGTTATTCAATCAATCAACAATTTGTTCATCAAAAGGATAGGTGTAGATGTTTGTTTATATGTATTAGAATAAGATGCAAAGTTATAGTTAAGACTTTGACAATCAAGAATAAGTTAAGGATGTCTATATATATCTTGACCAATTTTTTCTATAAAGGGAGAATGCAATTCCAATAAAGGCATGTATTTTGCATATGAGGAGACAAAGTACATTATGTTCTACAGAACTCTTCATCTAGAAAAGAAAAAAAAAGGCTCTCTTCACGTCACCCATCTTTTTGATAGATATATGAAGAAAACTCTTGTGCTATTTATTGTGAGTTTGAATTAATGTTGAGAATTTAGGACAGATGATGTTCATTTTATTTTCCACTATTGGTAAATGCTGTAACATTCTGTATGTTGAAGCACTACCATTCAGCTAATATTGTAAGTGTTTGACATTCTGTTGAATTATTAACATCAAAATTTTTCTAGATTTTAAGTCTAATTTTGATCCTTTGAAGTGAGAAACATTATTATTTTTTTTGTTTTCATTTGAAAAAAAGGGGCAGCTGAAAGTTTTTGTTTGTTGTCTGAAATTTATGGTGAACATGCTTTTTCAATTTCAACTTGCTGGTAAAGCATGTCATTGGTTTCAATGATTTAAATGTGGCGATTTTGATACTGAAAACAAGGAGTGCCCTTTCAAACCATAAAAATTTGAAGACTGGGATTTAAAAACATTATTCAGTGATGATCCACGCCAAATGCTCTAAGAAATGGCAGATTCCTTAAACATTGTTTCTTCAACAATCAATCAACACTTTGGAAGACATGACAAAGTTATTTTTCAGCATGATTGCACTTGGCCACATGTTACTAAACAAGTCAAAAACTATTCGAAAACACTTAGATGGGATGTTTTGTCCCATTCGCCTTATTCACCAGGCATTGCCTCATCTGATTATTATTCATTTTGAGTGATGATGAATGGCCTTTCTGAGTAGTACTTCCAATTCTATTGAAGATATCAAGAAATGAGGGGACTCATGGGTTGCATTAAAAAACAAAGAGTTTTTTTACTGGAGAACCTACCTTTTGCCAGAAAGATAGCTAATAGTCAACCATTGATGGACAATACTTTGAATGAAATTTTTTTTTAAAAAATATGTTTAGACTTTCTCTAAATAATCCTTTAAAATATTTCAAACTTTCAATATTTATATGATAATTTATATATCTCTACTTTTATGTATTTAAATTCTAATGAACACATCTGGAACCATTTTAGTACAGAGAAATTAAAGGCTGCATTTTATCTTTTTATATTTTTGTCATTGCTTTAACATTTAATTAATATTTTCAGTCTGTAGGAATAATTTTAATATTTTTATATCAGTATTAAAATGATTTATTGACAGGTTATGCATATATTTAAAAATATGTTAATCCTGAAAATTTTGAAGACATTCAATAGGTATTAACTTATCTTCTGTATCATGAATAGATAGCTGCTCTTCAAGCTGGTGAGACTATCGACTTGCCAAAAACATCTCGAGATTTGGACAGTGGTGGCCTTCGCACTCCATGTGAACTTATGGATGATTTCTATGTAATTGCCCAGTAAGAAGCATTTTTTTCACATTTTATGTGTACATTCACTTGCCAAGTATGTCTTAAATTTTCAGTGAATGATTTGATATTCAAAAGGGAACTTAATGTGTACCCATGTACATTCACATGCTCATAATAGTATAAAGAAAGGTTAATAAGTGACACTTAACATGAAGCTTTTGTGAGCATTTTCATAGAACAATCAAATATAATCAACTTTGAATAAGCATCTAGCTATTCAGTAGCAAATTATACAGTACTCCCTATATAATTCAGCATTTTGCTTATCCGACTCTGCTAGTAATCCAACATTTTTACACAATAAAAATTATTTTGTGCCATTAACTTGTGGAATAATGTAAACAATCATAACAAAAGAGTAAACTTTTTGTAGTTTTAAATTTTGTCATGTTTTTGACACTTTATTTGACTGTACTATATTAAATTTTAAATAATATGTAACTTTTGCTGCTTAAATGCATTATTATCCAGCGTTTTTGGTAATGAGCAGTGTTCTGGTCCAATCTAAGAGTGTATAGTTGTGCTTATTGCAGTTCTACATAGTTGAGAGAATTTACTTGTTTGTGTTTGGTTCAAATTGTGAAGGATTGATCAATAGATATTGAAAAGTGATAATGTTCGCTTGTGGACTTTAATTTATTCCATCTCTAGAAGAATGTTCTGAAAGGCTCAAGTTTTGAAAATTTAGTAGAAAGGATATTGAGTCTTAAAGAGACCTATATGAACAGTCTCCAGAAGTATTATCAATATTACCAAACATGCATTGTATAAAATGGCTATCATTTTGAAAACCAATAGAAATAATTTGTTTTATATCTTTTATCTTGTTTGTTTTCAAATACTGTGCTCTACATTTTCTTCAGTATATACACTTTGTACTTTATTTTTTATTCATCAATCCTCTCCACATTCAGGATTTTCTCATTTAACTATATGCAGTTAAAAACCGGTTGTAAAATCTTAAAATATTTCCATAAAATCATGTGACATTGTTTATTGTTCATTATTGTAATTATAGCTATTTAATTGTGGAAAGTACAGATTTCTTCTCTGTGATAACTATAGTGATTTTCCTTTTTTTTTTTTAAAAAAAAAAAAACATTTCTCGTTTTACTTTAATAAATAAGCATATCTTAATGAAATGTATATGTATTAGCTCATAAATGTAATAGTAATTCAATAATCTTTAACATGGCTATCTGATTTGAGGAATATTTGTATTAGGTTGTTTTTTGTCATTTTATTTTTAAAGGGGCTAGTACTTCATTTTTTACATTTATCAACCTTTTATATAATTGTAGCAATTTTCACAGATTTTATACATTGGGAATAGGAGAATAAAATATTATTCAATTTTTTTCCTCAATTATCTTCATTCAGAAAATCTTATGAATACTGATTAGTTCCAATTTCTAAGCGAAGTATTTTTTTTTTTTTTTTGCTGGTAACTTTAACATTATTTTATGAAATCTTCACTGTAAATTATTTATCCATTGTTGCTTTATAATTCTGAATCATTTTTTTTCAAGTTCTTAAGAGATTTTTATGAGTCATTTTTAGCAATTTTTAACGTTATTATTAAGTGTTCCCTGTTAATAAATATATCAATGAGATTTTGTAATGTCATTTGAAGGAGCCAAAATGAAGTGATCATAAAATTTTTGTGGTAAAATTAATATTGGTTGAAATGCACTTTAGCGTAACCACCCGTTGGCGACAGGAATTGTTTGGCGATATTTTGCCAATTGTGGCTACCATGCTTTCTCTCCTCTGCAGTGGCTTTAGCCGTGGCAACCCTTTTGAATAAGGCATATGATTCATGATTTTTGATTTTCAGTAAGGAGCTTTTTTTTTATATTTATACCTTTCTCTGTTCATTTTTTTTTTTTTCACTTTTGTTGCATTCGCCGAGCCTACCTTTTCAAATTTGCCACACGAATACGGATGCCGGATCACCTGATGTTTTTTTTTTTCGTGATACAATCCTCGGATCATGTTTTTTTCACTATTTCTGCTTTCGCCGGGGCTACCTTTTCGAATTTTCCACATTAATCGGAATTACAGTCTTCCATCTTTTTTTTCCCCCCTTCAGTCTGGATTACTTTTTTACAAGATTCATTTCACCTGCGCAATCTCACAGTCAGGCAGCTGTTTCGGATGTTTTTTTCTTTTAGCCAATCACATTCAGTACCTTTTTTAGTCTCCGTTTCTAAAGCAAAACTATTTTTTTTTTTTTCAATCTATACCAATCATGGGTTAATCGTTTGGCCTTTTCCATTGTTTAGTGCCAACTTCTCAGAGTTTCTAGAATTTTCTTTGCCCGTTATTCCGGTGTACTAGTTGTGCAGTTCAGTCGTTTATTAATTTTGCTGTGTTTTCGTTCTTTTGCGTTTTACATTCTTAAACGTTTTTTTTTATTCAAATTCTCCTGCTTGGATGATATTGTGTTTCTGCGTTTTTTATCTTACCGTCAATCATTTACTCCACGTTTATTCTCCCAATCCCAGTTTCTTTGTCGAGGGAGAATTTGATTCTTACATGGATTAATACATGTGGAGACAGAGACACAATCATTCTATTCAAGATGAAACCTACAAGGAATTTTTTAAAAACCGTTATTACTGTGTATCCCCCGGAAAATCGAGACGACCCTGAAAATTAGGCGAGTCAAAAAATTCCTACTTTTAAGCTTCGCGGACTTCAGGCTCCGCCATAAAAATCGCCAAATTTGGCGATTTTTCAAATCTTGCCAAGTGGTTACGCTAAACTGCATTTTCACCTTAATATTTATTTATATTTTTTATTAATTATAATTTATATTGTACCACACATTTTTAAAATAGAGAAGCTCCTCCCGAAAATACTGGTCGTTCAATAAAATCCCTGATAAGGAATATTAGCGGAGGTCTTCCAACATCTCCAGTACTAAGCCGACGTCCCACAGACACTAGAAAGGCTGAAGAAAGTTCTAGTTAGTTTCCATTTTTCTATTGATATTTTAATTTTAGTTTTATATGAATTGTTTTGTTTATTACTATATTTGTAAAAATTTGATTGTTTTAATTTTTATAATGGATAACTCTTATGCAATTAATATATAACTATTTGTTAATTAAACCTTTAATTAAATTTGTTAGCATTGACACATGTGTCTTCTTATAAAAGATACTGAAATATATAATTATAAACTTCATTATTATACTTTTATTTTGATCTGAAATTTACCTGTTTTTTTTAAAATAACACTGGAATTGCAAAATCCCCAGATATTTAAAATTAGAAAAGATATAAAAAATTAATTTGGTTTAAATAATTAGTGGCTATTCATATCGCTCCTTAGTGTATTTTCTTTTGATATATGTATGCTTTATTATATATCAGTTAGATATTTGCAAATATGTATGTATGTAGAATAAATTATTTTTATCATATGAATGTTATATTATTTTATTTAATGTTCTAAAATAATTATATATTTCATAGTTATGTGGCATTTGTTTTAAAAGACAAAAAGAAAAAAATATTTTAAATTAATAACACTTTCATAATTTAAAATATGCAATACTTTTTAATTATGTGTTTGACAAAGTTCTTAAAAAAATTGTTACTTAATTTTAAATTCAAGTAATTTTCTGTGTTGAATTTATATTTGAACAATATATTTTCTTTAGGATTAATGTGTTAGTATTGTGGCTTATGGTTTCACCTTGTGATAAACTTTTAGACATTCTGCTTTTTTTTAATAAATTGAAATGTCCAGAAAGTAATTATAAAAATAGTCTTTCATGTTTGAATAGGTTCATCAAAATTAAGCAAAGCAAAACCTAGATCCCCAAGTGTTCCGCCTTCTCAATATACACAGCAGTCTTCTCGTTCAAAAAAGGATTCACCTGAGGCATCCAGATCCATTTCACATGAAGTAAATGTTATTTATACTTTTTTTTATTAGTGACTTAAAAGTCTCTTCAGAATAATAATTAAGTATCATATTTAATATTACTTAAATATGATACAAAAGAAAAATAAAAGAATTAATTGCTATATTTAAACTGAATTTTGAAATGGAAAATAAACAAAATTCATTCATGTATTTCTTATGCATTGTAATTAATATTCCATATAGGTATACAAAAGTCTGGTTGTATTATTTTTTAGCATCAATATTTTATTTAAAATTGTAAATTTTTTTACAAAGAGGTAAAGATTGAACATGTTAATGACATTTTTGTTAAACTATATTTTATGTTTAATTGTTTAATATTTTTCATCATTTCCTGTAGTGTTCACTCCTTGGTTATATTTGAATTACATAGGAGAAATTTGGAATATTTTTTGTATTAATTCAAATGTGAAATCAAAAGTCATTGCTATATTTTATTAATAGAGTGACTATTTGCCTATTATTTCCTGAATTAATAAGCAAAATTATTAAGGCCTTGTGAAACTTCAATTTGTTTCCTGAAATAAGAAGGCATTTTAAAACTTCAATTTGTATAAACACTGGTATGTTTTGTTAATTCAACAAAAGAGTTATATAAATATTTAATTTGAACTTTTAGAAAGTTGACCACTTCTTTGACCCCATATTGATTTTATTTTTATAATTTCAAAATTTATTGAATTATATTTAGTAAAGGACCATCCTCTCTATGTTGTCTAACTTTGAAAGTTGCGTCTTGATCATTTCGGTTTATATGTATAATGTTAATTTATTATTGATACAACCTCTCTATAATTTAAATTATAAGTTATACTGGAAATTAGTTATTCCCTTTATATATGAAATATTTGTTTGATTTTTAAGCATTTTCTAGAATAACTGAAAATATGTACTGTTAAAAAAATGAATAATTTAAAAATGTCTCCAAGTCCATTGAAAAAATCCAATTCAAAATAAAACATTATGCAGTGTAATTAATATCATATCATGCAGTTAAAGTAATTTACTGAGGCAAAACTTTCAGTTATGGAGAATAATAAAATGAAAGAAGCTAGTCATTTTTACTCTTATCTTTGTTACAATAAAAAGCAGACTAAAATTAATTTTTTTTTGTAAGGAATAATTAAGCTCAAAAGAGATTGTTAAATGTTCAAATTTTGAATGGTACAACATTTTAATTATGTGTGGATTTTGTTATGTTCTCTAAAGTTGTGAAGTAAAATATATTTGTGAATTAATAATATTGGATTGTATTGGATGAATTTATTGGAATTAATTTGTATGTTGACTAGTTTGTTTTAATCTCTTGGATGGTCAATATACAGAATTCTAAAATTATGATTGATGTATGAGACAGTCTAGCTACTATTATTCAATATAAAGCTCGTGCATAATGGAATGTTAATTTAATGTAAGGTTTTTCTTTTTAGATTTTCACAGCTGTGTTAAATGAGTATAAATTATATAATTTCATTTTGTTTTGTAGGAAGGACAATCAACCACAACAAAAGTAGAAAGAAAGCTTTTGAAACCTCATTCTGTACCTGCTACTTCTACTCAGTCTCCCATACAAACAAGTAAGTCATAGAGAGAAATATTATTTATTTCCAAAAGTTGTTCAAATACTGTTTAATATGTTCTCAAAAGTTAATTTTTATTCATAAGTATCACATTAAATTCAAATTGAAGAATGAGGTAATTGTCATTCTATTCTGTTATTGATTTAAATGAATCTTATTTTATTTTAGTTTTGTAAAAATGTTTGAAACATATTGGAACATATCTCTAATACTCATTTTTCAACACAGGATCCAGCAAAATCTGTAATATCCATCTTTTAGATTTGAAGAATATATATATATATATGTATACACACACACACACACTCACACATACATATTTATAGATACAAACATACACAGTTTGATCTGAAAGTACCTGTGTTTGAAGACAGAGAGTTGACACTGTTAAGACAAATTTATCTTACTGTTGTGGGACACCATCTGTTAAATGGTGCTAAAACAAATGTCACACTGATTTATAGAGTAGTTTTGATTTTGTTGCCATTTGCCTCGAAATCAAAATCTGATTGGTGCCACAGTGATTTATCATTATTTTCTACTTTGTCACCATTGATGAGACTTGGATTCATAATTATACATCAGAACTTGGCCATATTCAAAACATTTAATTATTTCCAGTAAATCTATTTCAAAGAAAGTAAAGATGGTCTCACATTGGTCCCAAAAGTTATGGTGGTGATTTGATGGGATGCAAAGGGCTGCATACTCATAGATTACTGAGGAAAAAAGAAAAACAATTATTAAACAATAATACAGTGAGTTACCCATTCTAATTTTTCATTCCTAATATCTCTTTTCCTATTCAAAACTTGAGTACTTTTTGAACTGTCTTCATATGTTTGTGTGTGTGTATATATATTATATTTACTTAGAATAACTGTTTGTGACTTTGAAATTTTTTTCTTCTTGTGTTAATGCTTTATTTCACATTTAATTAATTGTATCTACATAACTTATTCCTTATGTGTAGTGAAAGAAGAAGCAATGAGTGGCTTCATTATTCTCAGTCGTGTAAGTATGTAATATATATCTCTTATAAATGATTGAAATATGGTTTGATTTTGTCTTTATTATTTTTCCTTGTTTTGTTAGGAAAAATATTCTGAACACAATTCATTGATAACACACTGTAAATTCAACTGTTCTGGAACAGCTGTTGCAAGTTCCGATATGGATGGTGTCATTAAGTAAGATTTTTGTTATTTTGGAATTTCTATGTAATTATTACTTTTAATGTTTGCTGAAACAAATGTAATGTATATTATATGTTTGTAACTGTGCAGTCTGATATAAATATTTTTCAAAAAAAAAAAAAAAATCCTAAAATGTTCTCATTAAAGTGATATAAAAGTATACAACTTTTGAAGGAATTAAGAAAACTTTTTTTTTGTTGTTGTTGCAGAATCTGGAATGCTATTCCATCTGTATCAACCCTGTCTACAATAATGTCCAAGACAAGTGTCTTATCATTAGATTGGGATAGAAAAAGAGAGCGTTTGGTAAATGTTTAAATTTATGTTTCTTTGCTCTACTTTTTGAAACAAGAATTTGATAACAGTTTATTCTAAGTTATTAAGGTTTTATTTCAAAGTAAATATTACAAGTTTGAAATTAATAGAGATTTTTAATTACTTAACTTTTTACTATTTATTTGTGTTTTTCAAATTTAGACATAATTAATTACATCCTCCGACATATATATTTAAAGTAATATATATTCTTTTGCATTGCGATTATGAAATATAATAAAATTTGTAAACTAAATTTAAAAATATTAAGCTTTATTAAGTATGACAAACAATTTCTCAGCCGAATTTCTGCAATTGATGAATTTCATGTAAACTAAAAAGTTTATATTATTCTAAAAGTCAGGAGAAAATATTAAACAGTTGTATGTTAAATAACAATAACTACTTCTGAATGAGAATACATGAATATCAATAATTAAGAAATGATTCTATTTTAATTAGTTGCTATATGGTGGAACAACTGGAATTGTAAGGATGTACGATACTAAAGAAAGGCGGGTTGTGAAAGAAATATGTACAGAAAATGTCAGCAATAGTAATCAAAGGTATTGCACTTTATCACAAGCTTCTTAAAATTGAAATTTCAATTTAACTTATAATTTTAAACTAGTTTTTTGTAATATTTTGTGATTGGTTTCCTAAATTTATTCTTGTAATTGTCAAAGATGTTTAAAAACATCTCTATAATGCAGGAATTCATTTTTATTTAACTATACAAAATCTATATATCTGAATACATATAACTTATATTAACATTATACTTAACAAAACTGGCCTTTGATATCTGAAAAAAAATATATTATTGTGTTGTATTTACGATATATGCAGTTATATTGGAAAATAATATAAAGAAGTTATGTTAAAAATGTTACTTTATTTAATTTTAATTTTCAAATATGTGGGAAGTATTATTTTTATGATAAAATATCTAAATGAGGTAATATATGTTATTCTAACACGTAAACATTTTTATTTTAAATGTTTTTAAATATCATACCAAATTATTACTTTCAAATTGTAAGGTTTATACGGAATTTTTTAATTTTATTTTTCCTAATGAACTATATTTTCTGTTTTTCAGAGTATTGTGCATATGCTGCAGTCCTCTAGGTACAAACTTTGTGACTTCAACAAGCACCGGAGAAGGAGGTCAGCTTTGCCTGTGGGATATGAAGACATTATCAATGGAAGTATGACAAATAGTCTTTATTGATGTATTATATTTTACTGTACATTTCTTTTCTTTGTACATTTTATTTAGGAATGAAACGTTTTGATTTATGTATAGGTGACTTATTTCTTTAATTTATTTTTGTTGAATTAGCTGAAAATAAAAAAATGTATTTTTTAGTAAATTTGGATAGATTCTAAATCAAATATAGGTTAATTTGAAGCATAAGTGATTTTTCTGAAAAATCATGTTAGTTTTTTTATTTTTTGAAATATCAAATTAATATATGTTTTTTTTTTTGGAATTTTTCCCCAAAAGAACAATTTTTATTTTGAAATTAATTTTCATCCATTGAAACACATATGCTTTAAGTAATGTTACATTTTAAAGTTGTATCACCCTTTTTTTTATTGCAAATTTCTTTTTCAAATGTATGCTAATGTTTAAGTACTACCCAATACTCTGAACATATTTTTACATTGGATTTTGTCTTTAATAAGTAAAATTTCAGTTGTCATCAATAAGTAAGAAATTACTTTTATTGATTATTAATTGCTTTAGGATTTACCTTTTAAAATAAAAACAATCTGTTTAATATTTAAATTAAAAACCTGTCAAGTATTAATCATAATGCTTTATATTAACAGTATTAAATTCAGAACATTTTTTAACCCATTTTATCAAATGAATATTTGTTAATGATGAAATTACATTTGCTTCTAGAGACAACTACTTCCTAAAACTGACAAATCATGTGTGCATTGCTGTTCTTTTAATCACAATGGGCAGCTTCTTCTTATTGGTTTATCTGATGGAACATCATCAATATTAGGTAAATTCATATTCAATATCAAAATAAATTATATATTTATTATTTTACATAATTAGTTAGAAAAAAATACTGAGTTTTATCATACATTTTCAAGTAAGATTTCATTTTTTTTAAGTAACTAATGTGTACAGAATTTATACATTTATAAATTTTTGTGCCAATTATTCAGTATTTGATAAAACTTTTTGAAAATAGCATTTTTTTCATGATTTTTTAAAATTGTTGAAGAATGTGTATGATTGATATAAATGAGTGAATATTAAGTTTTTTTAAAAAAAGTTATTGTATGAAAATTAATTGTATCAGTATAAATTCAATTAATTGTATGTAGTGTTAAAGAATAGGCATTGTCTGAATTCACATTAAATTTTTTTTTAAAAAACCTAGAATGAAATTTCGATGTTTTTGATAACTTAAAATATATTGATTTTGTGTGATTGTGCAAATATGTCTGTTTTTTAGTCGTTGTCAATATGGAAATTATTAACGCAGGTATTGAAAATGATTTATGAATGAGATCTAAACAAAGTTTCAAAATTTTAAGAAAATTGTTTTAAAAAATTGATGTTTTCAAGTATATTATTAAAGAAGCCCATTATGCATTTTAAGATCTCCGGACATACGAAATTTTTGCAACTTGGCCTTCTCATACAGGAAGTGTACTTTCAACAGAATTCAGTTCAGATGAAACATCATGCTATACTATGGGAAGTGATAAAAAGGTAAAATGATGTTGTATTTTTATGTTCCCTTTTACATTTTATGTATTTTTATGACTGATGTAATTCATATAATTATATCAAGTTATATAACTTTATATAATTCATTGCAGTGACATTAAAAAAAATATTTAATAACTATTCTTAGATGTGTGATAAATTATTTATGAATGGTTGGCTGTGAAAATCATTCTATTTATTAGATATTGTAATTGGTCAGCAGTTCTCGATAATCAAAAGTGACATATATTTCTGTAAATTTCAATTTACATTATACTATTATTCTAAAATTCAAAGTTAACTTAATGTTTAAAAATTTATTTGAAATTAATGATTGATTAATTAAAACTTTTGCTAGCAATGTTTTCATTTTGTTGTGTTTGTTATGTTGCATAAAAATTGTTATAAGTTTGACTATATTTCTGTGGTTTTGGTAATCAAGTAGTCATGGTCATAAACTCATGGAAGCATTTTCATGTTAAAATAAAATTGATAAGTGAAAAGCTATTAAAATGCAATATATTGTTTCACCAAATAACCATAATCGCTTAATGCTCATGGTCACAAATTCATGACTGGCAGTTTCTGTTGAATCTTGGGTTCGAGTCCTAATGCCAGTTAAGACCTTCCATGTTGTGGGGATGATGCATTTTAAATCTATCAGGATTTCAAGTCCTATTGGAATAGTATGGAAGTGAATTTATTTGGTTTGAATATAAGAAATGATACTTTTGAACTTTGTTTCCTCACCTTTATTTTGGCATTCAAAGAGTCAAATGCATGCATATATATGGCAAAGATCAGTGAATCCATGAAAATACCGTTTTTTTTAAGGATTTCAAATAGAGTCTATTAAACAATTCTCAGACAAATTTATTTCATTTTAAATTAGAGAAAGAAGCAATTTGGGTAAAATAATAAATTAATTAAAGTATTTTACTGAAATATAGATGCACAGTGCTATAATTATTGCAACTATGAAGTTAATTAAGAGAAGCTGCTGCATATATATTATCAGAATTAAATTTTCTATTTTTGTCTAATTTAGGGTATTACATTAAATGTCAAAAAAAAAAAAAACTTGTATCTAGAAGGAATTGGTGATATTTGAAAGTAGGTTAGTACATGCCAACAACAAGGAAGGATTATTAATTGAGCATGACTATGAAAAAATTTATTGGTCAGAATACAAAATCTTTACAACTCTCAATGAGATGTAGGGCCACCATTATTTCTAAAGCAATCTGCCGTACATTGTGGCATGGAGTTGTTTTAATGGTGTCTTGCCTGAACTCATCCCATGTAGATTGAGCTTTGGCATGCAGATCTTGAAAATTTTGTGGTAGCTCTAGGGTCGTAACAAAATGGCCTTTAGCATTTTATAAGTTTTTTTGGGGTGACTAGTCTGAGATGCTGCTGGCCAGGGCATAGTGTCAATGTTGAGCGGCAAGCTCTTGAGATGACAATAGTATGAACACAAACATTGTCTTACTGAAATAGATCACTAGGATGGGCATTCACAAAAAGGATGGCCTATTATATTCTACTGTCTGGATGTGTGAGGATTCAACAAATTATCCATAGTGGTGCTGACTGCATTGTCTCCATTCATGGGTTATCCTCTCCGAGACAAAAACGAAACTCATCACTAAAGTTGACCCACTACCATTCAGCATGGCTCCAAGCTGCTCTTTCTTGGTACCATTGCAGTCCCTGGTGATATTGCTGTGGTGTCATTGGCAATCTTTATAATGGTCCATGTGCAAGAAATCCGGAAGCATGTAGCTGTCTTTTAATGATATTGCCTCTTGGAGGAGGATGCAGAGAGGGCATCACTATTCGCATAGTGTATGGAATTGTGGCAGTTGATATGCTTTGCACTTGCCAGACAATTTTTCAATCTTCCCTATTTGAAGTCTGTGTAGCTCTTCCAGGACTACTTGTTATGAGTGATATCCCTTAAATCCAATTCTGCCTACAATGCAAAATTATAAATTCTGTGCGACTGATAAGACTCTCAATCCCACAGAATGGGCATCTGCCTCCATGCAGTCAGAGGATTCAAACCTTTTTAAAAGCTTCAAACTGTCCAAATGACGGTCGTTTTCTTCTCAAAGGTATTCTGAACTTCAAAGCAATAAAATCCAAACAGGCTAGTTAGAATCAAAATTGCATGATTTGGGAGAGCCTTTTAAAGGTCCTTAGTGGCCCAGTAAGTCAAGTGTTTGCTGACATCATTGGTGCCAATGCAGCTGACACTTTAATTATTTGCATATCTAACAGGGACAAGACAATTTCTCAACTTACATTTACAAACCTTTTTTCCACCTGGGTGTATTTTTTCTTTGACAATGAGTGTATCTGCAATTATATTCAATAATTTGTGGATCTTAGTTAAAGAATAAAAATGTCATTCTTTGAAATTTAATTTCAAATGTAAGTTGTTAAAGATTTTTTTTTTTTTTTTTTTAAATTCTGACTTTATGGGTAGTTTCCTTTCGTGGAGACAAAAACAGTATCAAAAACACAATTGCCATTTTATTGAAATTAGAAAACAATAGATTTTATTGGCTTAGATTTTTTTTTCTTCTACACAATGTAAAAAGTTTATAATGTAATATTAAAGGAAAAATGGATAATATATTATGTGAACAATTATTTTGTAGGTTGAAATGGATGAATTTCGAATTGAAAGTAGTTGATAATTAAACAATGAAGATATATTAAATCTGATTTAAAAAAAAAAGTCAATTCAATAAAATTTAGGATATAAGAGAATAAATGATGAATAGGGATTTTTTATAAGTAGGATGAAAATAAGTAGATTTTAATATCAAGTAAAGAAATCAAGAGAAAGATAAAAAAAAAAAAAAAACTACTTATTTTCTACTGAAAAGAATAAATTTGATGGCTGTATAAAAGTATAATAGAATTTCTGACTTAAACAATTATTTTCAGTTTCACTCTTGGAGTGCAAATAGAATAGGCCAGAAGTTATCTGAATTAGAAATCCACTCTGGTCCTGTTGATGCGCAATCCATCAGTTCCTATGGAAAGCGTTTCTGTTTCAATAGCGATGGAAGCCATGTTTTAACTTGTGGTCCACTGGGTGGAGTTATTTATAAAGTAAGAAGGGATTTTTATTTAAAAAATATAATTGTTTAAGAAAACAGTGCTTATTAAATTTTTTATGATGTAAAATTTGATCATTACATAAAAAAGTGCTTTTGTTTAATTACAAATAATTTATAAAACAAAAATTATAATTGGCATTAATTAAAATACTATTAAAAATCTTACTTGACCTAAATTTAAATTGAACAAAGTGTTTAATTTGTAGGAAAACATTCCTACTCAATGAATGAATGGACCAATAGAAAGTGTACATATAAGATCTGATCATTGCAGAACAAGGACTAATGCTTTGCAATAAATATTTATAAATTTATATGTAATTAAAATAAATAATAAAGCACATTTTCTTACAAGTTATCAAAAATTTCTGTAATTATTTTTCTTTAATTATAAAATTGATATTTATTAAATTTGAGCTAAATCATTCCCAAATAATAAAATATAATTGATTCTAGACAAAATTAAAATGAAATTAAGAAAATATTTGTTTAACATATTGTATAAGTTATATTATTGAATATAGGGCATAATCTACTCGTATATGAAATATTTCAATGCCACTTTTCTTCTAAGTTGATCATACACATCAGAATATGTTTTAAGGGATTTATTAAGTGCATGTTTTTATGAAACTACTACTTGTTAGAATAGTGATCTTATGAAATTTTTGATAGCTAAACCTCATTTTGAATATTGAAGACTACAACATATTTCATGTGGTTAATTGTCTTTGAAATGTAGGAAAGGTTCATGTAATTAAAAAGCATGTTCTTTCCAAGTAAATCCAAATTTTATTCAAATTATATTAACATTCTCATGGCTACTTAATAACACCAATTTAAACCTTTCATGATTACTGCAGTTCAAGATGCATAATCCAGTGTTGCATCAGGAACAAGTACCAAACATACATTGTATTTTTATAATTGGTTATATAAACGTACAATGGTTATACATATATGTACCTTCCAAATATTTTTTTAAATTTGTCTAGAAGTATCTAGTTTTGTCCTCAGATTTGTTGTCCTACCTATTCAACATTGTTTCCTTGCCTATTCCACCCGTAAGACCATCTTTCTGGTCAAAAGTTGATCTGCAGGGAAGACAACTAAAAATTCAAACTTTTTTAAACAATATCTAACCTAATCAGAATAAAGATCTGAATAAGAATATACAAGGATGTTTTATAATCCTTGCAGTCTGCTGAAAACATAAGACAAATGAAAGGTAGGGATGTTAGAATAATTTTAAAATACAAATATTATGTCATGACTCTTTTTTTTCCCCCTTCTTTCTTTATCCTCTAATCAAATCTGAGTTAATATTCAATGCCTGCCCCATTTTTTGTCAGGTTTTGGAGTATCAAGGCAGAGTGCAGTTTATATCATAGAACTTGTATTATTATTTGCAGTATGCATTTTATTAAACTGTGATATGTATATTCTGTAATACATTTTAATTTAATTGTAATGTAGTCTGATAGAAATTCATAATGCATATGTAAAAAAACATTGAAATATTTCTTTTTAGATTGCAAACACAACAGCTACACCAGTTCTTGATATTGGAGGACACAACAAACCAGTGAATACTGTTGACTGGTCAGCTGCAATGGAGAGCAGTACTTGCATCTGTGGGACAGTGGATGGAAAAGTTATTGTTAGCACTTTATTGAACCAGTGATATTTTTCCACAATGCCGGTGATACTGTCATGTAATCATTCCACTTTACATATTTTCATTTGTCCATTGTTGAATATAATAAATATGTGTTTAAGTTTTATATATATATTTGTTTTGTTTGTTTTATAGAATCCTATAGAAGTTTATTGGATAGTAAGCATGTATAAAATTTACTTCTTGTGAAGGGATAATGGCTTATTTGAGATTTTATTTTATGTGTAGTTATAAAATAAAAGGCATTTAATTGATTATAGTTTTATACCATATAAATTTGTTCCATATTACTAGAAACAAATTAACAACGAAATACAATTGAAATTATCTTTATAAATTCTGATGTTGTAAAAGCTATTGATATTAGCAGTAGGAAAGCTAAAACATCATACAATGAGAACCCATGAATTCACAGTTGTCCTGGTTCATGACTACTAAATCCCGAATTACAGAATAATATAAAAATTATGCAATAACATAAATTCAAACATTGATATGAGTTTTCTATTTTGCATTTATTTATACTCTTTTACAAAAAATCTTTATAACTCTCAAAATTTGACTCGTAAAAAATGGTTGAATGTACAGCTAAGCTCACTCGACACAAGATTTCGAAAATAATCTCTTACAAAAAGTAAATGAAATCTAAACTGGAACTTGCACTTTGAAAGAATTGATGATTCATATTCAATAAAAAAAAATATATATATATAAATTAGTATTAAAATGGTTGACCCTCCCTTAAGTTCCAAACTCTAGAGGGTTGATTCTTAAACACAACCTTTTGCTCATCTCCACTCGGAATTTTAACTTCTCTCTTTTGTTATGAAAGTCGCCATCTGCCTTTTGTGATACGATCAAGGGATTTGCAGATTCTGGTTTTTCTAAAGATTCCTTCTGCATTTCTTTTTTACTTGTTTTTAAGTGCATAAGTAATATTTGACTTAATTCTTTTTCATATTTCTAAAAGAAGAAATTTCAGAAAGTGCTGGAATCTTAGCAAAAACTCGACTGGGAGAAAAGTTATCGATTTTTCCACGTGACATCATACCTGGCCAAAGTGGTTATAAAACGGTTGATCGATTGATTAGTTGAATTAATGTTGCACGGAAACAACACAAGGACTCTTGCTATAAAAGGGAGAGATGCAAAGCTGGAACAGATGGATCAGAAAATCGATTGGAAGTAGTCTGCATTGGCAGAGTGTATCTGCGATTCCTGATTGTGTTGCTGTCCTGTACAAGTTTTGTTACTAGCGTGTTGTCCCATCCTGAATATTTGTGAATAAAGCATCATTTACCATTATTCTCATAGTTGGACTGTTTTCACTGGTATACTGTAACGGAAAATAATTGTGTAATCCACGTGAAGCTCAAAGTACTGAGCATAACACATAGTATGAGGATCGTTGGCTTTGTGATTTTGAAGCATGATCAAGCAATAAAGGTGACTCTTGAATTGCTGTGAAGGGGTTATGTGATGCACAAAAATGCACCTCACTTCAAATGATTCAGATCAGAAGTTGGAAATAATCCAATACAGTTAAATATTTTAACAATAACCTTTATCACATTAAACCAGTATTGTGTATAGGTGAATATTGTCCGTATATATAGAATAAATAAAAAGAAATTTTTAAACATTTAAGAAATCCATCGCTAAAAGATAACTGCAGGGATACAACTTGTATCCTTTAAAATTGTAGGCCAGTCTCTGTTGGAGCGATGTTAAAAATCGCTAAATTAGCAATTGAGCAGCGTTGCCACATTTTCGTCGACTAGTCTACCGTGACGAGTCGCTGTGTAAATGAAGATTACCACATTTTGGCAAATTATCGCTAAGTCTTATTTTGCAAAGTGAAAGGGGCAAAGCCGCATTCTAAGAAAGTTACCTCACTAGGTGGGGAACTTGAAGAATGACTGTCGATCAGTGTGTGTGGAATTCGAGCAAATGGCTACCGAAAGGTCGTAGTAAGATGAGCTGCAAGGACGATGAATCTAGAGGTTCGAGATTTCTTTTGATGTTCCTGCAATTGTCCGAATTTTCTTCTCTCCGGTCATTGGAGAAGAGAAGAAAAATCTTGACAATTGCAGGAGGATATTCAAGGATCGGATCGGATCCTACTTTACCCACCACTTGGCAATATGAAACAAAATAGCCGCCAAAACGCGATAGATGCGCAAAAATGACAACTTTAGTAATGCCTAAAATGCAACCCTGTTTTGGGCGCTGATTTATTTACCGTCGCTACATTGCGTGCTAAAATAAGATTTTAACATGATAGTCGACAGTGATTTCGTTTTATTAACGTAGCACTAGAAACAACACGAGGGTTATTGGCGACGGACCTCCTCATTTTGAACTTCGGTCAAGTGACGAGTACGACACCTGAGCTGGTACCCCCCTCTCCTAACTTTCACACCACGCCAACGGGAGGACTTTGGATCCCGACAGATTTAACGTGCATCAGCCCCAGCAACATAGCGGGTGGGTCTTTAACGGCATCAACCCGCAACTCGACGAAAACCGCCGGCAGCCTTAATCACAAGGCTAATAGTCGACAGCGGACAATATTCGGATCATTCAGGAAACTCTCTCTTCTTTTTCCAGCCTATACTGATAAATTAATCTTTAAAATCAGAAAATTATATCAAAACATTTGAGATTCTAGAACATAAAATTCAGAAAAAAAAAGTTTTAATTCCCGCGTATATGAACCGATTGTTAAATGTAGAACCTGTTCGTAAATGATGTTTCTGCATGGAAGCTCCCATCCATTTTGATTTTGTGAACTTAATGTTAATCCTATGGAATTTCGACTGCCGTCCTCAAATATTTACTATTTTAATGCAATAAAGTGCATCCGAAAGAGCGAAAAAATAATTCAGACTTCTGCGGAATTACATTTTTCTACAGATTTTTAAAAATATTTCTACCTCTATTTTAGTGATTCTTTTGTGGGTTTTCTGATATTTTAAAAAAATGGAGGGAAAATTAATTCCGCAGAAACGTTCATTTTTTTTTGCACTTTATTGCATTCAAATAGATAAAATAGAAATATTTGAGGACGGCAGTCGAAGTTGCATAGGATTAACATTACGTCCACGAAATCAAAATGGCCAGGAGACGGGAGCCTTAAAAAAATTATGATTAAATATTTGTAAAAGTCATCACTTTGAGTCACATGAAACTCGGATTCATATGGTTATTTATTTTTCCTATTTTGAATAAACATATTCCATCTAATCTTATTCATGACCCCGAGGCCCCTTAATGATCTTTTTCTTTCTTATGGGGTTTACTCTCTTTGGTAACCATGGGTGAAGAGCCCCCGGGATAATTTAGCGATTTTTCTCTACATTCAACCAGTTTCCATCTTTTTTCAAACACCTAGACCACAGTTACATCTTGTTTCGCGCAGCATAGCCACGTCTGGATCTTGCGCCAATAAACTTTACTTTCATACACCATCTATTCCTATCTTGCAATTCCACAGGGAGCAAAATAATACTCGTATAAGGAATCAAATGTAACAGTTCTAAAAAATTATTTTATGTCAAGCTTCATGTTAGTTCTAAAAAATAAGAAGTGCGTGAAAAATCCATAAATGTAACTTCTATTAATTTTAAAACTTTATCGTAGTAGAACTACAGAAAATTTTCCCCAAATATTTCACTTATATAAACATAACTCCCTCAGCGTATAGATTAAATACTTAAACTGAAAATTGCCATGCATTTCGTAGCGAAAAACATAAATCTATAACCATGGGCGTTATGGGTTAGCAGAGATTCAATAAGAGAAAAAACTATCCTAATAAATACTTTCCTAGATTTAATTACGTTTATTTAGACATTGTACTTAAGGAAGCAACAAATTTAAGGACAAACTATTTGGGGTAAACTTAATAATACAGATCCACATAAGTCTTAGGGCAAAACACCATGTTTACTTGTTAGCTCCTATCAGCGCGTCAGTTGTCATCACTCCTCCGGCGGTCACTAGGTGGAGCGCTTGAAAGCAGGGCGGTTACATATCCGAATCAACAAATTGATCCGACGCTCCCAATGATTTGGATAAAACGGATACCAAAATAAATATTCTAGTGGGGTGGATTATTATTCGTCAGTTCTAACAGAAACTGTTGTTTCAAGTGAAACTCAATTTGGGTGGACACTACATGGAAGATATCATGAAGGAAGAATAACGTATAAGCACAATCTATGTTTCAATTTGGAAAGAAAATTAAGATAAAACATCAATTTAACTTTAAAAATTTGGGAATCTCGATGCTTAAGGAATAGGATGATCCAACAGATGAAAAATTGAGCGATTAAAAAACTTTAGAGCAGTATGAGGAATCTATAAAATAAAAGAATGATTGACACACAAAGTTACAATTATCTGTGAAATTTGATGCCATTCTGAATAATAGTGATTTTTAATTAACAAGTTTCGGAAAAAAACTGCGTTTTTTGAGGCTGTAATAAGCAGAATATGTATCATGCGTTGTTAGGGAAGAGGCTGAACCTCAGAAAGAAAAAAATTCCGGTAACAGGGCTTCGATATATTATAGTCAGACCCCGTCAACTCACGATTTTACCCAGACTCCCATTTTATGAGATTAATCTCTTTACAGACGACGTCGGGAGTTCCTGTTATGAGCAGACATTATTATCTCTTTTCTATTTTATATATCATGGAATAAATATGCCATGGAATTCTTACAGCGCAAAAGCAAACATACAGAATGAGAGATAATAGAAACATCAGAAAGAATCAAGTCAAACGGTGCTGATGTACGATCAAAAAAGAAGAGCAGAAATCTATTACCAAACCAGAATTGCAAATACCTTGATCGTATAGTACAGATGGTGACGTTTCATCACAAAAGAGAGAAGATAAAAATTTGACTGAGCGGAGATGTTGTTTTTGAGATGTATCCTTTGAAAGTTTGGGGCTAATACCATTTGAATATTTTTTATTTATCCTTTTTGGGTTTGAATGGATATGAATCTCCACTTCTTCGAAAGTTAAATATTCCAGTTTGGACTTTTTGTAAGGTCAAGATCTTGTGGTTGTTGAAATTAGTTATACGTTCAGCCATTTTTTACTGGCTAAATTTTAAGAGTGTTACATGAAATTTTTTTTCTGGTTTCAGTAATTTCCGTTATAGTAAGGTGACCAATCCTCCTCCTTTAGGGAGGACAATCCTTTTGTAAGTTCTGTCCTTCCTCTAAAAGTGTCCTCCTTTACGATATTTTAAAACTAATGTGTTGATCTCTGTATTCAGAGATGCCGCGCCAAACTGTTACGGAAATTTGAATACAAAAAACTTTTAGGATATTCAGAAGTTAAATAGCTCGCTCTAACACCTACTATATCACGTATTTTACCATTATTTGAGCATCTCCATTCATTTTTTTAAAGTTTAGATAAATGTCCAAAACTTCTTGTCTCTTTTCTTTTCAATTATGAATTATTGAAGATAATGTATTTTGTACATAATCAGGCATCAATTTTCCACAAAACGATTCAAAAGATTAAAAGTGAACATATTTCAGCTATAGAAGTTAGTCTTATTTTAAAAGAATTTGTCCTTCAATATGAATCACGATTTGAAGAAAAATTCATTCCTTTAATAATAAAAAGAAAATTGTCAAACTTGGAGGAATCAAATTCGGGCATAACGGAAAAGTGCACCAAAGAAGTGCAGAACTTTTACCAAATAACTTTCCAACATGTCGAAGAATGGTCTGAAACAAATATCACTGGAAATAACAGTTTTCAATGGTGTTTTTTGATTTGATCACTAGTAAATTAGGCAGATATAGAAAATTGTGTTAAGTTTTTATCGAAAGAAATGCCCGATATTAAAATTGATAACCATTGTCTGTTTGAAGAAATTAGAGAATAGTTGAATTCTGATAAATTAGTACAATGGGTAAATCAACATGTTGGAATTGATAAAAGATGGGTGGAAATATTTAACCCTTTCAAAAATAAACACATTCCATTTGAAAATTTAGTTATTCTTGTTGCGCTGCCCTGAAACTAATGCATAGTTGAAAGACTTTTTTCCATTGGTAATGATTTTTGGACAAATGAGAAATCAAGATTGAATGTTGATGCCCTAGCTGCAGCACTTACCATAAAATTCCACATGAATATTCCTTGCTCCAAAATTTCCAATATAGTTAGAAAATGATATATTGATAAAAACTATTAATTCAATGGAAAAATACACACTTAATTGAATAATTAAAAGGGATGTAAGCATAATTAGTGTATTTTTGTTTGAATTAATAAAATGTTTGCTACATTTACACTGTACTTTTTTCTTATATTTTACCATCCTCCTTTTCTTTGTAAAAAAATTAGTCACCTTAATAAGTTACAGTAAATATATCGAAGGAATAAATGTAATAAAAGAACATTTATATCGATGTTGGAATTTACATTAATACTGTACTCACGGTACATTTAAGCAACAAGTTAGTAACCATGGGTTCCGACTACTAAGAGTTAAATGGGTCAGCCGAATGATATTGAGAAAAAACAGGATAAGTGGTAAGAACATCTAAAATATTTCGGTAAAATAGGAGCTCCTAGATACTTGGATAATTTCTGCAACGGTTCTTAGGGCAAGGTGGAAATTCAATGCTTTTTAGATCACAGAGAAGCCTTTGACACAATTATCTATTTTAGATACATCAAAGAGGTGAAGAAAACTTCAAAATGAAGATTGGCTTCCCTGAAACATTTAGCGTTACTAAGATAAGACCTTATGGGTGCCAGGATCAGAGCAAAAAGAAAGAGTTCAGAGACATTCATATTATTTTGTGGAATTAATAAGAGAGAGAATGTGTATGATTGTGGAGATGAATATCACAAGAGCCAGGATACAGCTATGGAGTTCTAAACAAAGATTTAAGTGTTTGAGAAAAAAAATTGGTTGACAAGGAGGGTCGAAAATACAGAGGGATCACAAGGCATGTTTCCGGTGTTTACCAAAGAAAGTAAATCTATGAAAAGAAAAGGATATATAAGCTAACTTGGGCCATACTCACCTAAAGGAGGTAAGCCCTTGAGGGGAATAAGAGAGTAAAAATTGAAGAACTTTATTTCAAAGTAGAGATGTCACATTGTAATTCTTTGAAGAACATGTCCTATGGTGGAGAGGATTCTACAAAAGTCTGGCAAAATTTATGAAGGAGCCTCTCAGAAAAATTTGAGGAAGAGTATGTACCTATTGAAGTTGTGTATAATCCTATCCAAGATAAATGCTGTTGTGAATATAAGACTGACTTACGCTAGTAGTGATTTAGGAGAGAGAGAGAGAGAGATCCAGAACTTCTGACACCTACTCACTTCCACCAATTCAAAACAATAGAATTTAGTTTTCCTTTACATTTTGCAGAGATGGGAAATTTTTTCTAAAGAGACTCTTTCCAAAAGAATGTGATTATTTATTGGCATTACAATGAGAAGCAACACATATAGGTTGTTGGTGACGGATCTCGCATTTTGGAATTTCATTTCAATGATGAAGGCAACACCCAAGCTGACATCTTCCTCCCCATACTTCCACACCCTGCTTTGGGAGGGCTTAGTATTTTGGTGGATTTAATGAGCATCAGCCCGCTAAACGGTGTTTCTTTAATGGAACCAGGGCTCGAACACATGACTCAAAGGAAATAATATTGGCCAAGAGTCTGTGACCAAGACAACTAAGCTACCACAGCCTTACCAAAAGAAAAGTTTACTGCTTATGAATTTAAAACCCATGAAAGATACAATTTAAAGGTCAGAGATATTGTATTGGTTGAAAGAACTCATAAATCAGAACTTCTGTTGGATTTAGGAATAGTTAATAGACATTCATGTTCTACCAAACAAGCAAATTTTTTCAATCTGATTTTAATTTTGAATAAGTGATAGTGAAATTTAATGGCGCAAGAGCCAAATATGTAGCTATATTACACAAAAAAAAAAAAAAAAAAAAAAAACTTTTCACCTGTCATAAAGAAATTAGGGGGGGGAAAAAAACCCGTGGAAAAACAGATAATAATTGGTTGACAAGAAAATAGGGGAGGACCACCAGAATGCTTTGGCATCAATATACCTTCCATACCTACCTAATGAAGGTAAGTTACAGGGAGGAATTTTGATTTTGAAAATAATCCTTGATTCTTAAAATTGAATACTCGGCAATTTGAATTTACATAAATTATGTTTATATTTTTCATGTTAATAATTAATAGTATTAATGGTTAATTTAGTCATTACATTTTTTGAATTAAAAATTATTCAGTTTAATAATTCATGAATTGTAAGTTTGAACATTTTCATGTTGGTTGTAATTGAAATTGTAATGCTTGTATTTTTAAAAATGTGACAGAAATTATGTACTTTTGAGAGTCCAGGTGGGAAGAATGTGGAGAATTTATTTGTAGATTGTTCCCTGAGAGCCGAGTTACTTGGCCTAATACTACATGAACACTCTGTAACTCCATCTGGACTATGAGGGAGTGAACATTATTGCCAAGATGTTCAGAAATGATAAGATCCTAATGTTGCCGACAGTAATAGTCTTACTTTTCATCTGTACAAAACAAATTTCATGTGTACATATCTTCAATAAATAAAAGGCTAGATATAACTGTGTAAATAATTAATTGAAAGCAAACATTGAAATGAATCAATAGAAAAGACAATGCTGTAAATATCCCACATACATCACAGATTAAGTACTTACAACTTCATTAGCTTTCAATGGTGTCTTAATTCTGTGAATGTAACATAATTATAAACTTTTAATTTAGTGCATGCTAAGATGATGCTACTATACTGTTTTAATATCATACAATATAGATGGGGAAACAATAAATATAAAGAAATTCAACAGCTTCTAGAAACAATTCTATAATTATCTTTTTTCTTAAATATGATGAATTTTTTATGGACTTTTAGAAATTAAGTTTTAAAATGTGAAATATGGTATCTCTTCATGAGGCTGCATATTGACTTTTTCAGTGGAGAACTGAATGCTATTTTAATTTCCTTCTTTTTTTATCAGATAGTATCACTCAATTGATATATATGGATATTTTTTTGAATTTTTAATTATTACATACTTATTTCAATATTTTAATCTATATGTATCTCGACAGATCACATTAACATATGCTAATTTAATTACAAATGAATACAATAAATGTTTTCCTTGTAATGAATAATTTTGTAAAAGCAGAAAAGAATAAACTCAAAATAGTTTAAATTAATCTTTTATTACATTTGCTTGAGAAATAACAATGTAAGAAATTAAATCCATGTGCTTAAAATGAATGTTAACAATATGGTAAGATTCTTTGGTTAAATTTAAAAATTAAAGCCAACATTTTAGCGCTATCTTAAAATATTTCACAACAACAGCTTGATCTTGGAAGAGTTCAGAGGAATTAACTTCACTCTCAATATATTTTAGTATAACAATTACAATACTATTAGCTTTAATAAATTTTCAAAATTAGAATTCAAGATACTTTTTCAGAGAAGATAATCTCTATACTTTCATAAACATTTTTTCTTTAAATTCGTGCACCTCACTTGGCAAAAAAATCAGTGTACAGAATAAGAACATATATAGAATTAACTTTTTATTCTTAAATTGTAAACAATTATTTTTTTTTAAATATCACACTCGCATGCTAATCTCAGCAAGTCCTTCTTTCAAAAAGATATTACTTTGGAAACAAATCAACAATCATAAAATAAAAATACTAAAACTCTCATCCAGTTTTAATTACACTCTATCGCACAAATGTATGATACCCGTTGCTATGTACAATTTTGGGACAAATTTTTTCCATCTGTTTCTAGAACTTGATTAAGAGTCAAATAAATATGGAACTAAGGTAAGATTGAATAAATACACACTTTGCTATCTGTACAGGATTTGAGAAAATAGCTGAATCTGTCCGCTATGTTGGAAATGTACAGGGTGAAGCTATATGACACAAAATAGTCCCCCTTCTTGGACGGGATAGTCACACGCAGACAACCAACATGAAATGCAGTATGTACAAGACCCATTGTCAATTTTGCCTGAGAAAGAAAAATCATTATTTTCTCATACTAGAAACTAGTGGTGAGTATTTTCTTTAGAATAATTAAGAATAAATAATAATTTCAGAGTAAATTTTTAATTATAAACCTTGTATAGCCTAATTATTGATTCAAATAAAAAAGTTTGATGATATACTTTAAGTTATGCTTTTCATGCACTGAAGATAATTTTTGAAGTTAAACAATAAATTTGAATATTCAAGAATAAAAATACTTCATGATTTATTTCACATTTTAAAAGATGTAATTTCTTGACTATTTTAAGAGCTCTTATTTATGAAATAGAGTAATATTTGTCACAGACATATGTGTTCTCAATAATAATAGTTACAATTCCTTGAAAAAATACAACATATCAGAAAAATAAGTTATAAATTTATTGAGCTAGAAAAACCCAGTTATGAAAGTAGGGAGTAAATTAAGGAAAAATAACCCCTCTCAGTCATTTTTCGTATCAAACGCTTGCAATCAAAAACGTGATTATAACACATGACAGAAATAAATGATTAGTTAATTAAAATTAGATTAGATAAATAATTAAAATTAGTTTGTAAGCATAATTTGAATAATTATTTGATATATATACATACAATCTATTTTTAAATTTAAACTATGCTTCATACAGAAGTAAAAAGTAATAAATATAGTTGGTACAGAAAAATAATTAAAAGTTACCGGAGATTTGAGTAAAATGAAAATATTTCAATAATAAAATTAATTAATCACACATTAAGCACCATATCAGTCCATAAGGACCACTGTTAATTTGTTCTACTAGGCCATGATGGGTCCCAGTGACCGTTATGAATCTCATGTATTTTTCTTGCTAGGTATACCAGTAAAGACCTTCTTCTTGTTGTTATGAAAAAAAATTAAATTCTAAACGATTGATGTTCGTACTAAATTTGGAATAACACCTGTATTATTTATGTCATATGTAAACTGTTGATGATTACCTACTGCATCGTGTCATTCAATATTATATTCTTCCAAAAAAAAAAAAAAAAAAAACTTCATATAACTCCTTTTCTACATTGCTATCTAAAGAATGAACTACTTGATAAACCATTGATATGTGATGTTCTTGCACTATTTGATTCATTTTCATTTATTTTTTCACACCTTACTTTCATTAGGCGATTAAATTTTTGAAGACGCGATTTTCACAACTTATCTCTAAATTTTTGTGAGTCACTCCTGTATTGGGAGATACATTCTCAATGTCTGAGACAGAAGATTGTAATTGGTGTTGTAATTTTTGTTAACTCTGAATGTCAGAAAACATTCATAAAACAAAGTGAAAAATCATATTTATGTTTGGCCTCGAGAACCATTTTTCGTAAAATACCATGGCAATTAATGTGTTAATAGACAATTTTTAAACAAAAGCTAGCATTAAATTATTCATTTTTCATAATAAATGAAATAAAAAGATCAATGATTATCAATGGTAAGATGAAAGTGGGACAATAGCACATCAATGCTTACACTAATTTCACTCCTGGTCAGAGTCTCCATCGCTTGAGTACACTTGAGTATGAGATTCTGGGGAGGAAGTGTGGATGGTTGGTCGACGCATGAGACCACGGTATAAAGCCAGCCACTCCTCAATCATTTGTGCTACAAGGTAAGGTCGTTTTAAGATCTTCTGCTGTGCCACCAGGATGCCACCTTCAGTTACGCAACAGTCAAGCCACTGCTTCATGATCTCTTCCTCTCGGCCCAACTGTAAAAACATGTTTTATTCATACACTGTACTCAATTTCACATGCAATACTCTCGAATTTTGGTTCATTAGAAAATTATGACTTTTATAAAATATGCAATTTAATGTTACACTTAAAAGCAATACAAGAGCTATTGGTGATGAACCTGGTAGTTATGAACTTTTATCAAGTGACAAGGATGATACCTGAGTTGGCACCCTACTCTCCAAACATCCACGCCACATCAACAGGAGGACTTGGAGCCTTGACAGATTTTCTGTTCATCAGCCCTGCTATACAGCAGGTCTTTCATCAAAGTTTCATTTCAAACTTGAAAAAAACGTTTCTTAAAAAAATTAAGAGCAAAATTTAATTTTATGCTGAGTGCATGTGTTTTGTTTATACCGATGACCAGTTTTGATCCTTGTAATCCTTAAAATTTTGTGTTATCTTTTCAACAGAAGGCATGTTAACTTCTTAGACTTTCTCAGGTGACAGAGTAGAGGAAAAGAAGGAATTTATTCTTTTTTTGAAATAAAATTACAAAGCAATATATGAAAACTTACAAAAACTTATGAATACATATTTTTCATTTTAAATGCATCTAGTATCCATATTGTATATTTTCCTTCTAATTGAAACTGAAATAGTTCTATGAAATTTAAATGAATGCAGCATTTAGCATTACAGAAATAATATATTGTCAATTTTAATAGTCATACCTCTTCTTGAGTTAAGAAATGCACAGGCAGCCTTTGATGATCCATTGTCATTAATGGTAAAAATATCACTCTTAAGTCATCTCCAGTGCGAGTATTGGCTCCAGCTCCCAAAGCATCTTCTGTGTCAGGTTCCATGGCTACTAAAGCTGTGAAATGACCTCGCGTATAACCGAGGGCAATAGGAGACTTCCAGCAAAAGGTGGGCTCCCATAACAAAGGCAAATAAATCCCTGGAATCCCAAAAATAATTTTAATACCTAAAATGTCTAAATGGAAAATGCAATAAAACGACTTCAAACACGTTCTATTGTTCACAAAGAAGGCATGTATATCTTCTGTAAATATGATTTATACTCAATTTTTACAAGTATATTTTATTTCATTTCCCCCAATCTCTGGTTAACCAGGATTTTCAATAACCTGGCTTCATTAGAGCACTACTACACACAAACAGAAATAATACTTTAATGTTGTGATTAGATATTTAATAAAATAACAGAAGACTTGGAACTTAAAAGTATCAATTAAAACTACTGAATTTTAAGCAATTTTTATCTTATTCAATAATTTTCCATATATTAACTTTGTTTAACCAGACCATTTTCTAAATTTAAAGCATAATGTTGAATCCTTCAATAAACAAACATTGAAATAAAAAAAATTAACTATTCTTAATTCAAATTGTATCAAACCATGCAAGTTTACCTTCAAACCTAGCATAGCCAAGTGCCTCTCCTCTAAAGCTCTTCACATACTTTACCCCATAAACGATAATAGGTCTTCGCAATATATGGGCTAAAGTGAAGACATGCATTTGTTCAAGAGCTGAGCCTGGTTGAGAGGCAAGGGACAACAGCATGGCCCAGTCTTCCTGCCACTGAGTTTCATCCAAAGAGAACTGCAGTAGGTTGGCTTGCAAAGTCTCTGCTTCTTTCCAACGAGGGTACAATCTGAAGAATACAATATAAAAAGGCAAGTTTTAAAAGTGCAGCACATTAAGATGGCAATGAACATAGATATGAGATTACTTTGATTTACTATTTTGAGTCACATGGAAAATGTTCCTTTTTAATTGCAGAAACATTTTTGCTCTTAAACGATTCTTTTTTAAACAGGCACCAAGCCATATCGTAGAGCTTAAAGAAATATCAATTAAATTTTAAAAAATTACACAATTTAAAGTAAATCTCCCAAAAATTATAAGTTTAATATGTGTTTAATTTTGATTAAAGCAAGTAATGAAGACCAATTATTAATTTTTCAAAATCATAGTTTTGAAATCATTTGAATCATTCAAGATCAAGGCAGAATTTTTGAGGATCAACAGTAGGGAATAGTAAACTTGACGAGAAAAAACAAATCTGATTTTAAAAGACAATTCAGTACAGCATTTTTTCTCCTATTAATATTTGCAATTATTAATGTGTTAGTCATACTAGTTAGCATGAATACCACATGCACCCACTACCTAATATTCTAAAGCAAAACATTCACCATGATATGTTTTTTAGAAATTTATTTTGCTTAAAATTTCTTAAATATTAAATATTCATTGTTATTATTTAGAATATTAACTGTTATTTATGAATTATTTAATTTGTAAAAAAAACCCACACTATTATATCATTTATATACAGATCAATATTTAAGAAAAGAATTTATTGCAGATTAGAAGCAAACCTATAGTGCATTATATTTTCAAGGTCACATAAAACTGATTCTGACCTCATCCACACAAAGCATGTAACATTAAATTTTCAATGTATATTATACAAACAAAAAAATTCACTTAATATAAAGATAACCCACTTCAAACCAGGTCTTTAAAACAAAACAAGATTAGGGAAACAAAAAGTTATGCAAAGAACAGATTCAAGTGCACTTTTTTTTAATTTTATTAAAATTACTCAATTAAATATAAAAATTAAAGTAAACAATGAAATATTGAAAAATGGACAATAGTAAACCTTTCTGATATTAAAATTAAAGGAAACAATAAATTATTAAATTGAATATATTTAAGCTAAGCTTAATTAAAATTGAAGCAAAAATTAAAAAATCGAAAAGTGATCTGGTACACAAAAAGTGATCCAACTAAAACAATTGTCCTTTGGGTGCTTAATAATTTTAGTAGCATTGAGGATGATTTTGGTTTGGTTTCATTAACATCGCAGTTGAAGCAACATGAGGGCTATTGGCGATGGACTTCGTAATTTTTAACCTTGGTCAAGTGATGAGAACGACACCAGAGATGACACTTCCCTTTCCTAACTTCCACACCACGCCAACGGGAGGACTTTGGGCCCCGAACAGATTTAACGTGCATCAGTCCCAGCTACACGGCGGGTCTTTGGCGGCCAAGGATCGAACCCACAACTAGACGAAAATTGCCAGCTGCGAGTCCGCGACCATAACCACTAGGCTACTGTGGTCACAGTAGTATTGTGGAATCTAATCCAATTAATTAACAATTTATACATAATTATATTAGCATTTACATGCAATTATCATACATTTTTAACAAATTATAATCTTTAAGTTATATTTCCAAATGTAATTTTATTTCATCACTTTATAAAAATAGCTATATAGGCCTTACTTGAAGATAACATTTTATACGAAAGATAAATACATTTAAATTTACTCACACAGCAGCTGCCTCACATAAGCTCTCTCCCAAAGCCCTTCTTAAGGTGTTATCGCGGTCAAACACTCCCCATGTTGCTTGAAGAGCAGAATCTAAAAGGCAGTCACCTGCACTACGATTCCACAAGGCATATAGTCGAGAACCGAGTCGTTCTGTAAGTTCAAGACTCCAGTTGATTATTGGAGACTCTTCCTCTAATTCTGCACAAATGAAAGAATACACATATAACAAGTAATATATATATAAAAAAAAATTAAAGTCAATTCCGGCTTAGGTCAACAAAGAAAATTTTTTATTTTAGTTACTTTTTATTATATAATAATAATTAATAAAATTTGTATATACATATGACAGAATCACAGCGGCAAATTTTTTTCTCCCATATAAAACTAAAATTAATTAATTCAACAGGTAAATTAAATGATTAGAATGCAGTTTAACCTAATCACCCCTTGGCGACAGAAATTATTTGGCGGTATTTTGCCAAATGTGGTTACCCTGGTCCGCTTCACAAACTTAATGTTCAGCCAAAAAAAAAAAAAAAAAAAAATCACCAAGTTTGGCAATTTTTGAAATTGTGCCAAGTGGTTGGGCTAAACTGCATTGTCACCAATTAAATTTAATTAAATGAATTAATATTTGAAAAAACTGCATTAACATCAAGTGTCATCCACTACAAGTTTAAAAAAATGTATTTGAACTTGAGTGGATGAATAAAAAGTATTTTATTAACGATTGAAAATTTGTACAAGATATATTATAGGGAGAGTGTGAGCTAATAGTACGAATTTAAAAAAGAAATTTTCATTACAATAAAGTAAAATGAATGCATTAGCGCAATTAAATGACGAATAATAATTTTAAAATAATGCTTGAAAACATGCATAGAAACATTAAATACAAACTTTTTTTAGCTACAGGACACTTAACTTAGTCACTAAGTGTCCTGTGGTTAAAATGAACCACGAGATGAAATATTCTAAATTTTAACATGAATTTTAATAAAAAAGTACAATTCACTTTAAGCAAATGATTTATATGTCAATGTCATCTAACATTACAGGAAGTAAGAGAAAAATGATATATTATATTAACAAGTCTATTTGAATTTACACTGAAACATTTTAACTTTAAAATGTTTGTCTATGTTATTTTCCTTTGGATGATAAATTTCACATCAGGTATTTCACATAAATATATCTAAGTAATAATTTTATACAGAAGACTTTTCAAGCAAACCTTAAAGAGACCTAATAAATCTTGAAAAGGAAATTATTCAAATTTAAATAATTAAATATGCCCTTCAATTTAGTATAACTTTTTAAAAACAATTCGTGATTTAAATGCAGAAACAGCAATAATAAATATAAAAGAAACAAATATTACCTACTTTTTATGGAAAGTAATCAAAACTAGCATAACCAACTTCACACACTAGTTCTTACAGAATATATAAGATAACCTTTAGAATACATCTAAAAACAGCAAAAAATTGCTACAAAATCTGCAATGCAAGTTACCTTTTTGTGCATCTCGGTCAAGAAGATCATCAAATAGCTTTTCTTGTACAATTGGGTTGAAATCTTCAATTTCTATAAAAGTTATGCAATATGAAGTACATTTAAATTAAAAATAAAAAATAAATTTAAAATTTTTTTTCCTTCTCTAACATAAAATTTTCAGTTCCGAAAAATATTCTTTACATGCCACTTAATGAGAAATGAAAACATTGGATCATTACCTGCTGGTAGAGAGAAAGTAATACAATCTGTAACAAAATAGCATGGAAATTCCCCTCTTCGTTGCTTCAAAGATGCAGCTATCATATGACGAATGTCTGCAGCTAAAGATCGACTTATATCAGCCGGAACTCTTTTTGCTGCTGGCCTAGTCATTTCAGTATGAGATAGTAACAATGTTAAGAGATCTTCACGCTGAAAAATTTCTTTATGAGTTTCAGCATTTCTAGCCACAAGAAATTAAAAAGGAAATATATTTTCTCCTAATAAAGGATGGCAGATTAAAAGACTATAAATATACTGAATATTTGAACACTAATGATTTGTTTAAGAAATGTAACACTTCAGAATTATACAACAAGCTTTTGAAAATGGACTGAACAGAGGTCACATGATGAAAATAACATTCAAGTTGGTACCCCACTCATCAAACTTCCTTCCCGTGTCATACGAGAATTTTGAAGTTAACCTGCATTAAATGCGTAGCAGTCTCTTAACTCCATATGATTTCATTGATTGTTTTGGGCCTTAAATATACACAACTTTCACTATACTTTGTTAAGCTCTATTATATACATATATGGTCTACATATAACTGATAAATCTAAATCCTCCATTAGGAAGTTGTGTGTCTAAGATTACCCAGATCGTAGCACGATCTTTAAGCTCGTGTTGTTCACTGCAGTGAAGAATGATGGGAGAGGAGACTGCTAAGCCAGCTGATCAATCTCTTTGAGAGAGAAACCTCCAATGAGTGACACTAGTGATGTTCTATTAGCTGTCGGAACCAGAAACAATGAAGCAGGTTTTCGAGTGAGTCGAGGCAGTACGAAGATGATTATTGTAAGAGGATGATTTGCTATTGAAAAGAGGGGGTAGACTATATAGACAATTTAAGTATTGAAGTGAGTATATATTGGATGAGGGGATCGATTCTGAATTGACTGATTAAATCATTCATGCAATGAATGGGAAAAGTTAACATTGAATAAAATAATTTAAAAATTTTATAAGAGAAAAGTTACTTAAAAATAAATTGGCATTAAACTGGACATTTATAACTATTTGGTGAAAAGGAACACATTTATAAATCATAATCTGTATTAAATTTTTCACCATAAACAAGCATATAAATTTTTAAATGGAAACTAATAATATCAAAGAATGAAATAATCTTAGGTCAAAATTCCCTTTTATAAAATAGCTAAGTATTACAACATAAACTTATCAATTAGAGCAAAAAAAGTTTTTAAGGAATTAAATTTAATTACCTAAGTTAATAAATGTCAATTAGATGTTACCTGAAAACGAATAGCTAAATGCACTAAAGTATATCCTGAATCAAATGCAGAAGGTCTCTTTAACAATGCAACCTCATTAGCATTTAGCTGCCTTCCAGGATCACCACCCAAAGACAAGTATTCTATCACAGGCTCTGCATCACCATCCACAACTCCCATACAAGCATTCAGCCAAGTCCAATCAACTTCACGATTGTTGCGCCTTGTATTTCGTAGACGACACTCTTCGATATAATTGTTGGGAGCTCTGGATAGATCACTAGCACATGCTAAGGGTGTTGATACCTGAAAAATTAAGAGCTTAAAAATATGCACACTGAATTTAAAATCACAAAGAATTGAGTTTTAGATTAAGTAAGGGAATATGATTTAATTCTATGAAAATTACATCATAGCTACGTAATGGGTTTTTATTGGTGACAAACCCAGCATCACCGAATCTTGCACGCACGATAAGAAAAATGAAGTACCAGATCACGATATTTAATCAGGTACTTCCTTTTTCACACATCCACACAGTCTTGTGAGAATTTTGAATTAGTTTGTTTGAATTGACATGATTCCCAACACATTGAGGCAATGGAAATTATCATTATGAACCGTGGTTAAGTGATCAGGATAATATCTGAACCAATGCCTTTCCAAACCATTCAGAGACGTTTTCATATAGAATACTCAAAACATCGTGCTCTAAGTAAGGACTCCATTAATTGCTGTTACCAATAATTTAAGGACACAGGAAGTGTGGAAAATAGAAAAGCTCCTGGTAGACCATCGACTACGACTGAATCGGCTTGATATTTTGTGTGCCCCAAATGGAGCTCACGTGGAACTTACATAATGTTTAAAATTGTGTTACATAAAGCTGTTTTAAGTTGTCTTTCCAATAAAAAAATAAACATGTATGTACCCCAATTTGTTTTTCTCCCTCAAATATGAAACATGCTCAAAATTTTTGGGCACATATATATAAGATATTTATGTTATCTGTAAGTATGCATCAGTAGGTTTCATTCCTACAAATAAAAATATCTTCTGCATTTCACAAGGATATACACAAGGTAATTGCCAAATACACAAGAGCTAAGATCTCAACTTGGAGATTTACTACATTTATAAAACTTATAAAAAATATTCATCGATACCTCATCATCATCTGATCAATTACTAATGCATAAAGCATTAGATCAAATTTAAAAATACAATCCCTTTAATTTTTCATTTTGTTACTAATATGAATTAAGGGGAGGGGTAACATCTAATAATTTTGCTTAAAATTATTCAATAAAACATATAAAAACACTTAACAATACTTTTACACTTTTTGAAAATACAGTTCTAATATGAGCATTTAATACATGCTTTTAGTATATTCTTTAAAAAATTTTAAACTTTTCATGACAAGGATACATATGTAGCAAATATTTCTCAGTTATGTATTACTCATACAGTGATTAGAAAACTAGTTGTGAAAATAGATAGTGAGGTTATTTTTGACAACTATAAGATAATATCAAATGTAAAATGCTTTTGAATCAATCAAGCCTTGTAAGATCTTGACCTTATAACAGTTTCAAGTATTATTCTGGTTTTGGCATTTTGTTTCTCAGTAATCATGAGATTCACAAACATTAATAATATCAAATGAGTTTGGGTCTACAAATTTCTCAAAAAAAAAAAAAAAAAAAAAAAAAGACATTGATGGATTCCATTCTTTCTTACTGTTACACATTTTATTGATGATTTGGTAAATTGGTAAAAAACATTTAACTATTTTTGCTGCTCACAGGTACTATTTCATTCGTACGTAATAAACAGAAGAACTTTTGCAAGAAACTAAAAAGTTTATGAGAAAAATTCTATACAACTAATATTTACATTTTTTAACAGCTCATCCTCAAATCTGTTCCTGATCAGCATTCCTACTACTTTCCTGAAATTGTTTGATACTTTGATTTTTTTTTAAAAGATCCAATGGAACCTTTCCCAAAAATTCCACAATTCTATTATGATTCATAACAAGTAGGAAATGTCAATTGAAGGAAAAAACATTAAGATCATTAAAATGACAATTGAATATAGCATACAAATACATAAATGCACTACAATGCAAACATAATATACATGGTTTACTATTCTTGTGCATACTTAAAAATACTGAATAAGCATTCTCATTTTGGCAACCTTTGCAGATGTTTGCATTTATTTTAAAAGTTTATTCATATATATGTGTATATATATATATATATATATATATAAGACCATAAATATTTGTTATACTTTTGGTACAATTATTTGTACAATTTTCAGTAAAATGATTTTTACTTATATAAATACCCACTCATTTGACATGACCAAATTTTTTTGATTCTGCTTTGTCATGAAGTATTTTATCATATTCACTGCTGCTGATTTATCAGAATGGCAAAACTTCGCAAGCCAGCAATGTTTCTAATCGACGGTCAATTATCATAAGTGCTTTTAGTGTGGCTTCTGAAGCAGTGTATCAGCAACTAAGAATATGTTAACAAAGGAAGCTTGGTTTTAATTTAATTTGCACTAGAAGCAACACAAGGGCAAATGGCGACAGACCTCGTAATTTTGAGCCTTGGTAAAATGACGAGGATGATACCTGAGCTGGCACCCCCTCTCTTAACTTCCACACCACGACAATGGGAGGACTTTGGGCCCCGATAGATTTAAAGTTCATCAGCCTGATGGGTCTTTAGTGGCCTCAAGGCTCGAACCAGCCACATTAACAAAGGAAACACTAATGCAAAAGGATGAAATGCAATTCAGATGCAATTTACCTGTATTTCAGTTGTTTCCGAAGGTAAATGATCATTCCTTCGTATTGTTAAGCAATTTACAGGAGAATAAAGGGGTGTTTGTACATCACATCGATTGACACGTTGTCTAGATCGGCCATCATCATTTTCTGACAGAGTCTGACATGATTGGTCAACTTTTGGCCGAGAAGTGTGGCACAAAACACACTATAAAAGAAAAGACAATTAGTTAAGTAAAATATAAAAATATTTTTAAAAAATTAAAAACTTTTTTCTTTGTCAGTAAGGAGCTAGACACAAATCACTATGGGAAGAAAAAAATGGCAATGATAAAAACTTCTTAGTTTCTATGAGAATTGTTTACTAAATTACAGATGTGAATATTTTACCAGAAAATGCTGCAAAGTTGTAACATAAAATCCGAATTTTGAAGCATTTTCCTTTCTCTTCTACAAAATGTTGGTTAAATTTACATTCTAACATGTTAATCGGAGCTTAACTGCATCAAATGGAATTTTTTTTTAAAAAACAAGAAAATCACAAATCAACTTGTAAAAATAATTATAAACAGTTATGTTTAATTTAAAGACGGCAATTAATTTTATAAGTATACTAGGTTTTAAGTTGTTTCTAACTTAAATTGCTAACTAGATCCACGTATATTTATCACAAAAATATGTGTCACAAAAAATGACCTCAAGAATCAGTCTTGCAAACCATACTTGACAAATATTTATCATAAATGTATTTTCCTAAATTTCATTAAAAAATTTTTAAGTTATATTGAATACAAAATAAATTTTTACATTTCCAAAAAAAAAAAAAAAATCTAATATTTTCAAACACAATAAATTCAACTACTGCAAATTGAAACTGATATTTTCTTTGTACATTCAACATGATCACATGTTCAATGCACAAGATTTTCATATTTGTGTATCTCACAAATATAAACATCTATCTTTTCAAATGTAGCTGAAATAAACTGGCTATTTTATTCTGCTTAACATGGATATCATAATATATTAAATCAATGTTAAAGTAACAGTAGAAGAGTTTTTGAAGATCGATGAACACACAGACATGTAACAAGCAAAATAAGTTATAAGTGCAGTAACAAACCATACTAAGTTCATTCTTGGTACTATAAAATGTAAGAAAAAAAAAATACATGAATTTATCACTGCAGTTCTGCAAACAAATCTACCCATCATACTTATAAGAGGACCTAAGGGGGGGGGAAGCTTTCTGTTTTACTTGAGTAGTTAAAAAACTGAAATGTTTTATTGTTGATTAATTTTTCCAAAACAAATCAAGTATCTATTTGAAATTACATATGTAATAAGCTCATACAGAAAACATAATTAACAGAAAATTTATGTATTTGCATGTGTCATGTACAAAAATATTTTTAATGAACTCAAATTTAACTAGAATAAATCATATGTGATAATTTTAAGACAAAATATACAAATATTTTAATGATATAAACCTTTTTATTGTTGCATATAGCAAAAATATATTTTTCAGTTTTAATAATTACACAAACAAATAGATAATCAGACAGATAATTATAAAAACTCAAATCTACAATTTTTCACACCAAATCAAACATTTAATTCTTCAAGTACATAATTTACAAAATGATCCAAATTAAGATACAGTTTCATTTGAATAAAATTCATGATTAATTTTTTTTAGGAATACTAGAAATTATAATTAGTTATAATGAAAAAAAAAAAAATCGTCTTTTACTAATTTAAAAAATGCTTTAACGTTACAGTTTTTTTAATCAATTTTTTTAATTTTTTTATTAACAAAACATGTTCTTTAAATAAGTTTGCTCATTTTACATATTATAACTATCTAACCTAAATTTTGCTTTTATTTTAAAAAATTGACATTCATTAGCCTATTTGTGACGACTGGGGATCACCCAGGGATCCAGCCTACTGCTATTCTACCACTATGAAGACGAGTGCCAGTTATTCCGACATGGCAAGTCAGCTTAAGTGATGTGAAACTAAAGTGAACTAAATTCCTTCAGCTACCCACATATAAGGTAGCACTGAAAAGCAATTGGAGAGAGGAACCACATGGGGGTTCACATCCTCAATTTATATTGTTTAAAAATGTTTTTAATAAATTATTACTGTTGGCATGTGTGGTGCCCAATATTTCTATAAGATATTAAATACCTTCTGATCGGGAGTCCGTTGCGTTCACCCTCATAATTGGTGACCTTGCAACATTTGATCACAACTTATCTATTGTATAATTTTCAATAAAGTATTTAAAGGACAAAATGCGTTAAAACATTGGAAGTTTTTTTTTCTCAAATAACTAATATATATTATTTCCTCCACATTAAAACTTCCTTTTAAGCACCAATTGGATACTAATACGCTCACCTTTAACACACCTAAAAGTATATTTCTTATAAGTTAATTACTTATTTAAATATTATAATACCAAACACACAAAAGATCAAAGAACTTTTTGTAGAAATACAAAATAACATTATTGGGGGAAAAAATCCTCTATGCAATTTGTTTTAAAAATCTTAACAAATGGATATGTATTAGAAAAATGCAGGGTTCACTCTACATAGCTTTTTGTAAAAGAACATTTGAGTTATTTATCTACCCAAGTGTCTTTCAATTGATTATGAATTAATCCTTTAATGAAGAAAGGTTAATATATTTTTTACACATTAACAAGACTTTTTTTTTTCTCTCTAAAATTTAATTTCAAGTCATTCAAAAATGGAACTTTTTATCATATAATATAATCTTTATTTTTGTACTTTGCCTTTTCTAAGATCTAGAATAAATCCTGCTACACACAAAATTCAATTATTCAATTTGTATTCTTATAGAAAATACCGGATTACATCTTATAGAGATATTTGTTTCATTAATACAATAATCTTTTGTACTCACTTTGGCTGACCCAATTTTAATCAATAAAATTATAATTTTAAACAAGATTTTACCATCAATTTTTTTTTTGTTTGCTTAAATAATAAAAACAGCAGACCTATTTTTTCCTCAAACATATATTTGGATTTAACACATAATTGTTTTTTCAAGTTTCTATGAAATAATTCTTATTAAATACAGCACAATGCAAGTAACAGTAAAAAAGTGCATACTTTAATAGATTTGGGCCAATTTTCATAAGTACATGTAGCACAAGTCCATTTGATTGAGCGACTCCATGACTTATTTCTGTCATTGTAATAATTATCGGAAAGAACACATGCTGTGGTGGAATCTGTCGAAGCATTGTTTGATTGATCATGTGAAGTGTTGTTTGAGGATTCTGTTGTTGTAGAGGGAGGAGGGCTGGGTTTGCGCTTTGTGGCACATTGTGTACACTTGGCGGCACGAGGCCAATTTAGGTAAGTGCAAGATGAACAAGACCACTTGTTATGAGGATTGGAAGAAGTGCTGCTTCCTTGCGCTGCTAGGGGACTGCAAGGATCAGCAATCAAAGGAGCCATCTGTTAATGAAATAAAGCAATCAATACTTATCAATAAAACAAAGTAACAAAGAAAGTAATCAGTAAGAAGTATTATTAATTTTACAAGTACAGTATTTTTCTAAATCATAGTAATATATTGTTATGAACATGAGATAGCACTTCCTTGCAGCAGTGCTCTAGTGAAGGAAAAGAAACATTTATGCTCGAGTCCAGTCAATATCTTCACGGGGAAGAAAGTAACAGACTTTTCTTATGTGACATTGTACCTGGCTGGAACAGGTATAAATAAATCAAGAGCCTCAGTCTACAGGTGTCCCTTTTGAGATCCATTGGGGAAAACCATAGTGAGAATTAGAAAATTGGTGAGGAGAACGTTGATTGTATAACTGACTGTTCTTAAAGTACTGTTTTATTCCTGTGTCACTAATCAGTACAAGTGCTGTGTTTTTTGTTTGTGTGGTTATAGTTCAAGCTCTGCTACCCGAGTGTCACCCAGAATATCTGCAGATAAAGTGACATTTGTCGTTACCCTCCGTGTTGGACATAATTTTGCTCTCAAACACCCAGAAATTTTTGTAACAATATCCATAAAAATATTCTGTTGACAACTTTTATAAGACAATACAAGTATGAGGTAGCACACCAAAATTCACATTAAAAGTCTTTTTAAATGTCTGCTTTCACCAACTGAATACATTATGGAAGGAAATAGTTATAATAAATACAATAATCAAAGTAAAAAATTCAAATTGGAATGGTAAACATTTAATAATACTATTAAAAAGATCTTAAACTGTGAGAAAATGTCCATTTGTGTCAAGTGATGTTGCTGCAATGAGGTGTTCCAATTTTGCCCAAATTCTAACAATTTTTTTTTTATTTATCTTTTCAGAATAAATAAAATAAAATAAAAATAAATATAAAATTTTGAATGATATTGTGTATGCAATTTCTCAGCATGTAGGCAATGCATTTCAAACATTTTCTACAGCTACATAAAAAAAGTAAAGTGCATGTGTGAAATCAGTAAATATTTAATAGATATTGGGTACTTCGGAATACTGAATTCCAAATGCCAACTATTTGATTCCAATCTCTTGCGTAATCAACCTATTAAAGTTCTAAGGCATTGCATATTTTTTAGAAAAGAATTATTTATTCAAAGTTCAATACAATAAGAAACTTTACTTGATTTTCCAATAGAAGTAAAATAGGTTACCATGTAGATGTCCTGTGATTTGTCTTGCGATATAATATGCGATTGTTTTGGTGAGCGACATATGGTACATTTGATGGACTTTGGCCAGTTCTCGAAGGTACACATGCTGCACGTCCATTTCGATTCATCTTGACTCATCGTATCACTCGGTCAGCAATGGTTCACAGTTTAAGTCGCCACAGTAAAAATCTTTTGAAAATTGAAATGAAAAATAGATGTAAATGAATACTCCAAAAGTTATGCTAAATTAAAATAATTTCTTAAAGAAATACATATTTCAACAAATAAACAATTCAATATAATTATTAAGCATAGATATACCAGTTAGAAATGCATGGCAAGAAATATATTTATACACATTACTCAAAATGTATTCCATACTTTATTCACGAGGATGACAATAGAACAATAATCACAAGTACATTGAAATGAATAAGAGTTTAAATGCAGCAGGTTGACAAAGGATACACAATTTTATTCAAATGACCATAATTTAATTTAAATTTTATCCACAAATAGTTACAAAGATAATCTGCAGCTCACTTAAATTTCTTATTCCTTTTTTTTATAAGCATTTTGGAATCCCCTTTCATAAATAAATAATTTTTTTTTTGTCTTGAAATCAAAGATTTCCATTCCAGGTTAAAAACTCAAGCCTTAAATAATGTTAATTATATTAGTAACACACACACATACACACACACATATATATATATTTAAAAATATGATTTATATAATGTCCTCAAAGACAAAGTAGATGACAACTTCATCATAATGCAAATAAATCATTCATACTATCAAAAAGTAAATATATAGTATGATTGAATGAATATCTGTAGTATTAAAAATAGTTGTGCTAAATTTTTTTAGAACATGTGTTCTTTGTTAAAAATCATTTCTATTAAACAGCAATTGTTTTAGCAATATGTTTTTAAACATATGTAGTAATTATATCTAACATTTAACTAAAATCAACTAAATATTGGATATATGTTATATAGAAAAATTTAATAGATATATAAATTAATTTTAAAATTAATTAAAATTTAAATATTCTATTAAAAAGAAATTAAAATTTAAAGGATATATAGAAAAATTTAAATGCATATAATTTTTTCATCAGCTCAGTTATTTCTGTAAAAATTATAAGCAAAGCCAAAGACTAATACATAGAAACTAAATTAAAAAATTTTAAAAAGGAAATTTATAAAAAATTTTAAGCCAGAAATTTAAATAACTGAAAATGATCACTTTTGATTCAGATGTTTACAATTATGAAATAAATATTTATACACTAATAAAACAAGAGTTAACAAGAGTTTCTCTATGAAAAAAATTGAGGAAAATAAATAAATGCAAACATTTTTTTACTAGAAAATATATATAAATACAATGTTATTTAAAATGCAAAAATCATAAGTATAACAAAGTTCAAAATTTTATGCCAAAAATTAATTTTATTCCAATAATAAGAACAATCTTACATTTCCACATACTTACTTAAGATTCATTATTGCAGATTAAGGTCCATATTTATTTAACTCTTATAGTCAAGAAATCTGAAAGTAAAAAAAAAAAAAAAAATTTTAAAAAAATTATAGTTTCAGAAATTTCAAAGAGAATGTATCCCTTAAAAAACACAGAACATCTATTACTTACTTGTTCCACTTAATTATTAATTTCCACAAAGCAAAGACTTAAAAATATTCATAAGTCAGCAATGCATCTCAAATCAAGCAAGATATCTAGAATTTATTTAACACTATCAGAATTTCACTTTACATCCATGTGAGATACATAATTATATTAAAAATCTCAATAAGTTTTAAGAAGCAGCTTAGTAAAATTATAGAAATTAAAATACCAATATTTTTTTTTAATTATTTGTGATAGAATTCCACTGGATGTATTTTTTAAAAAAAATTTTGGGTTTAGATTAAAATATCCAATGTTGGCTTATTTCATTCCAAGCATTTAAAAGTTGAGGAGGGAAGACTTACAATGTAACATACATACAGGAATCAATGCATCATGTTCAATGAAAATCTTCACAATATAATCAATATTTTAAAATATTGCAATTCATTTAAAGGAATACAAGATCAATATTACATCCAGGGTTTTGGTAACAGGTCTCGTAACTTTTCGCCTCAGTGAAGTGATGCAGGCAACACAAGAGCTATCACGTTCTTCTGTAAATTTCCCCACCACACTGATGGAAGGACTTGAAACCTCTACAGATTTAATGTGCATCAGTCCCTCTACATGGCACATTTTTAGCAACATCTCAGCTTGAACCCACAACTCTAAGGAAACAACGCCTGCTGTGAGTTCACAACCATGGCCACTAGACTACCACAGCCACTATGGAGCCATAAAGGCTTTTTGCAATGTTTACATGCAATATTGCTGCCCAAGTGACAAGATAGCTTTGTTCTCCACTTCCTTTAACTGTACTAACAAAAAAAATTGAAGAATTCAAATGGGTGATACTTCCATTACTGTTATCCAGTACTTAATTTAATTTTAAACATTTCATTTCTAAAATTCTTTTTGCATTATAAATGTGACTTCCTTTAAGAAATGTGGGAATTTCAAGAATAAAATATTTAATGATACACACACAAATATTACTAGATATGGAACATATTCAGCTTTTCCGAAACCTTAAATGTTATTCTAAAATTTTTAAAATCAAATTGATTTAGTGAATTTTTGTTTCTAAATATCACAAAAAGTCAAAAAGAAGTAGAGGGAAGAGGCTGAAAGTGATAGGAAATTGAGATAGTTAAAATTTTTGTTTCATTTGATCATATTAATCAAAACAAAATCATTAGTAAATCAATAGAACAGAAATTATTTAATTTTCAATACAAGTTTTAATTTGAAGATTTTTCACACTTATGTTAAACTGTGTCCAATTAATTTGCTGTGGATAATGCTTTTAGCATTTCATTTCTGTATGACACAAAGGTTTGCTAACAATTGCCAATTTATGTCCTCTAGTTCAATTAAGCAAGAATACATTCTAGGTTATAGAAATTTATTATCATCTTCAATTTTTGAATTAATGGCAAAAATATTGACCCTCATTCCTTGCTGTAATAAATTCTAAATTTTATTTTAGTACAGATATTTAAAAACTCTGTGTTTAGAGTTGAACACCAAAAACACCAATTTTAAGTCAGATTGAATACAAATACATTTACCTTATTACAAATAAAAAATTATCCAAAATTATAATTAAAAATCAAAATTTCAATATTATAATTTCAAAATATTTAAATCATGAACGAAGAAAGAAATAATAGTAAATGACTCAATAAAATTTGATTACACATTACATTTCACAATATCATTGTACTGGATTGTTTTACTTCTTAATTATAAAAAATATAACTATGAGTTAAGCTTATAAAATAATTTGACTAAAACTTATGATTCATAATATTATATACTTAACATTGTTTCATTGGTTTAAAGATTCTTTCAATACTAATCTTGATTAAGTCTTATTACCAAAAATATCAATTTGTCAATAAAATTTCTGTAACAAAATACTTTAAATTACTATGCAGATTGACAACTTTTTTATTCCAGTATATATTATTCATCCCAATTCTATTGATATTTTTTTTTTACTTATAATTTAATATCTTTGTTTCAAACTGATACATTCGTTGTCAATTGAAAGAATACAATTGACAACAAATAATACAATTCATAAAAATGCATAAAATTTCGAAATAAATCTAAATTTAGGAATGTAAACAACAATAGCAATGCTTCTCGGCAGAAATGTTACGAAAATTTAGCTTAATAAAATTTATAACGATTATCAAATTTCTTATAACACAGCCGAATTAGGCTACTTCCCAAATTATATTAATTATACATGTTCATAATTTATTGCAAAATCATTTATAAGAAAAAAATTTTAAATTATCGTTTAAAATATTCAACTTTTAATACGCTCTTGCTGAAATGATAAATTCAAAATATACGCATTACCTCATTAATATCCTTAAATTCTATTTTTTATATATACATGCACAATCAAAATGATTTATTTACATATTTCGATTAAATTTGGCTAGTAACAAAGATAAAAAAATTCATAAGTTAAAAGGAGGGTTTTTAAACAAATCCTTCACATATATTCAAAATATAAACAAAACAGAGTGAATATTAGGCTTATATAAACATAAATATTATTTTACCTGATGTGTTGCACTTTTTAGACTTGAAATTTTTGATAATTGGAGTATTAGATAAAACAGCTGTTCAAGCATCACATTGGTTTTTAAGAAAATTATTACAGAAATAAAAGGAAATAATTTTTTAATTGATTGCAAAATTTAGATTATTAAATCCATTTCTTTTCTATTCACACAGCTTACAACTTATGACCTCACTTCCTTTTGGTAAATAAAAACAAAACCAAATATTTTAACAAGTATTGCAACATCTAAAGTAAATCTGCCTTAAATAAGATTTAAAGTACACTATTTAACTTAGGATATTATTCTGAAAAATAATAAATGATGTTAACATATATCTTAAACTGTTTCCCTTCTTACAAAATATTTTCAGCCCGAGTTTAAGATCCGAACTTTGTGCATAAAAAACTTTATTTTAATACATACTTTAATGCAAAAATCAGGAAAAAATTTATTTAGTAAAATTTCAAAATATGAAGAGTAAATTATTTTTATATTTCAATAAGAGAAAAACTATTTTCAGTTGTTAAGTTGCATAAGGAAAACATTATGTGCGATCATCTGTAACTTGTAAATAAAAAAAAATATAAATAAATAAACTCGTTTTTCCTGGTTTACAAATTTCGTGAGTATCAGTGTGGCATCTAAAACCTGGGGTGACTTATTTTTTTTGTCTGTAATTCTGATGTTAGTAAACCTCCCGACCTTCAGTGAAAGGTTTCATTTTCAGGATCCAGTTTCCGTTTCTTTCTGATCCCGATTTATTGCATGTCATCGCTATTGTTTTCTCTATCGATGGCTTGAGTGACGCAATATTGCTTTGATGTCTACCAAACCACTGACTGTAGCTAATTCGCGTTTGATAAAATTTAAAGCAACAAAAGTAAGAAGCTCAAGAAAAGTGTGTGACGAGAGATTAGCATGCAGAGGAAACAAACCTTATGCAGTATTTTCATGTAAGCAATGCGACTCAAACCAATGTGAGGCTTGTGAAGCATTATTACATGAAGATTTCCGCTTAAAATTGCACGAGAGAGAAATAATTTCGGATCCACTGTACGAAGAATTGTGCGAAGGTACTTGTGAAGATCGTAATTTTGCTGACTTAACTTGTAACCAGTGTGAACGCAATTACTGTTTTGTGTGCGATCATATTATCCATTGCCAAACTAATAAAACCCATACAAGGACAAAATTTATCAATCAAACAGACGAATTTCTTTCATGTGATGAGATACCTGACGAATATCTGCCTCTAGTAGAAGGGACTGATATCTCAATCAACGGAAAAAACTCAGCTCTTTTGAATCTCAGGGATATGATGTCCTTAAGTTCTTGCATTGGTGAAAGTTTACCTGACTTGTTTCAAGATCATGAAGTGGAAGCAAAATATAAATATAAGAATAAGCACAAAGACCCTAAGAGCTTTTTACTCATAAATGACAAAGAGCAATTGCAGGTTAATTATACTATACATTTTGTATTGTATATTCTAAATTATATAATCTAAATTTTTGTTATCTTTATTTTAAAATTAACCATTTTTTATTTTAAGCTATGAATAAATTCTTCACTCATAATATTATTTTTTAAAAAAATAATTTTTAATTTTAAAATACAGAGAATTTAATTAAAATTGTAAATTCATAATATTAACATCACAAAAAATTTAACTTTTTTCGGTACTTATGTCTATAAAATGAAAGAGAAAAGGCATTTTTTAGAGAAATTTATGAAAGTTTTAGTTCTAATATGAATTAGAAGTTGATATTCTTAATATTCATAAAATTGTTAATTGATGAAATATATATTTCTTAATATTGATAAAAACTAAATAAATATATTTCAACATTTAACCTATATATATTTATAGATATTTACTAAATGAGTTACACATTTTGAGTGGTAATCTTTAGTTTATGTTTCATTTACTGATACATAATCTTTTTAACAGAACTATTTTTTTTTCTTGTAATATTGAGAACTTATTCATACCGAAAAAAGTTTGTTTCATTTATATACAGTTTTTGTAAAGGATGTAAAATCCCCTTTATTGCATAATATTTGAAATTTTTTTTAGAGATTTTAATTTAAACTGTTTTATTTAATTTTTTTGTTACTTTTTAGAACTAAAATTTAGCAGAATGAAGCTCAAAATTTAATGTTTAAAATTAAGAACTTACAACATGAAAATATGATTTTTGTATTCTTTATAAAAACCTGTTTCTCTTTTCCTGACTTTTTACGAGTTATTTTGAGGATAATAATTGGGTTAAATAATAATATAAAACTCTAAAGAAATTTTTACACTGTAGTTGAAAATGTTACTAATTTTTATCTTAAAGTTTTTACCTAAAATTTTGAAATTGTTTTTCAAAGTGAAGTTTATATTTTACTTTGAAGCTATTAGTTGTAGTAATTGGTAAATGATTGTTAATATTACCTTTTCTTTCAATTTTTCTCTAACAGGTAAAAGATGCAGATCAGTTTATTGAAAATTTGGGTTGTGGTAGCAAATCAATGAAAGTGGTGTCCATTTTTGGTAACACTGGTGATGGGAAATCTTATACATTAAATCATACTTTCTTTGAGGGTAAGGAAATTTTTCAAACATCTGCTGCACAGGAATCATGCACTGTTGGAGTTTGGGCTGCATACTGCCCTTCTCTGGGCATCATTACCATAGACACAGAAGGATTTTTAGGACAAGCTTCTAACCCAAATAAAAGAGCTAGAATGCTTCTAAAGGTAAATAGTGATTAATAAATCTGATATATTATTTATATTAAAGTTTTATAAGCATTAACTTTTTACATTTAAAAAGTTCTTTCATGTTACATTTAGAATTTACGGTACTTGTCCGTTATAACTGTGCCTGTCAAATTACGATTTTGCCACGTTGTCGCCAAACTCGTGAAGCGTATTTTTTTATACAACCTACTTTGCAATATTTCTTAGTAGCTTGGCGATTAATCATCAGGCGCTGCTATAATAGACAAGAACAGAATTTACTTTCATTACTTGATTATTAGAAAAATAAATTTGTGTTTGTGGTAAGAAAGGGTTAGAATGTGAAATAAGTTTGCATATCTCATGTATTCTCTTTGACTTCCTCTGCTTATGATGGTGTAGCTATTACACATGATTGTGATTGATCATTTTATAATTCACTGCTAAGCTCTTTAGATATTATCTTGGAGAGTACATACTTTTTTCAAAACTATATAGATATTTTTCATAATGTATTTTTCTGCATATTCCTAGTATTACTCAAAACTTTCCCTCTCATTAAAAAGGTTACTTTTTTCACAATTTTGTATAAAAAATATGTGTTTTGGTCTGAATCTTCATAACTGTATCTCTTCTGAATGGGCAGGTGTGTTATAAAAAATTTACTCTTTTTTACCAAAGTAATCTTTTTTGTTTTTTTCTGTCTTATCCTCTCTCTTCCGTAATTTTAACTATTAGACTGGAATCGTATGTCTCCATTCTGAACTTGTAAAGCAGAGAGGGAGGGTTGTCTTTGATTAAAAAATTATTTTTGCTTTTCTAGTGATTGATAAGTTTTGCATTTTCTCTATTTGAAAGTATTTTTAATCAATTTTAAAGATGTCTTTGGCCAATATGTGTGTTAAGAGAATATAATTCAATCAAGAAATTCCAAACAGATGCAATATTGCCCCTCATTGGTGAATGTGCACAGAAGGTGAATGTAAAAAGTCTAAAAACAAAAGAAAAGTATAATATCTCTCTCATAGGCAAAATTTAATACTCTGTGTATGTGGGTAGGTGGGTGTATATATATAGAATAAAGTAAAAAAAAAAAAAAAATTGTGTTCAGTTTTGAAGTAATATCAAAAATAAATGTCAGCCAATAATTTTCGTTAACTTTGAAATTACCAACTGAAATGTTTCTTTTTTTTTTTTTTTAATATATCCTTAATTATATTTAAAAATTTCTCCACACTTTTCACATTATAAGCTGGACCACAGCAAATTAAATTCCATTAAAAAATTCAAAAATATTTTAATGACTGCATAAATGGAGAAGGGAGGGGGAATGAAACATCAACTCAAAGTATAGAATTAGGTTGAATTTTAAATGACAATGATGATGACTTCTGCTAGGGCTGTACATACCTAGACAGAAAATGCCTAGCTAATTGATTGATCCAAATTTAATTTATAGTTGGAATTTGCAGATTGCCAAAGTTTTTAGTTCTTAGTAAGGATTACAAAAAAGTACTAACATTTGAATCAAAACCCACCAAGCCAGAAATGATCCCTAATATCAAGTTTGTGCTAGAAGTATTTTTAAGAGTACAAAGTTTATCCATATTTTTTACTTGGCATAAAAAATGGGAAATTCCTTGTTATATTGGCCCTGCCAAATTATGATTATATTAAGGTCATTGCCAAATGCAGAAAGCCCACCTTGCGATACAACCTACCTTGACGATATTTTTGGGTTGCTTGGTGATTCATCATCAGGGAAGTATTAAAAATGTTTGATTTTAGCCCATATAATTTAACATGTGAAAGAAAAAAAAAACTGATAATTTATTAAATGTTTCTAAATTTGAAGTACATTGTATTGATTAATTTATGTATGTTATAGCTATTGAATTTATACTATTACTGCATTTCCAGAGTTTTAGTTCCATTTAATAAAGGTAATGATTTTAAGGTACTTATTTGAATACATTATATTTTGATAATTTATTTTTAACAGGTATTAGCAATATCTGATATAGTAATTTATCGAACTCGTGCTGAACGTCTTCATAATGATATGTTCTCATTCCTGGGTGATGCTTCAGCTGCCTATACCAAACACTTTTCTCAAGAATTGGAAGAAGCATGTACTCGCTGTAATGTAGAGGGACCATTGTCCATTTTGGGCCCAGCAGTCATTATTTTTCATGAAACCCAACATACTGATGTCTTGACTAAAAGTATGTTAATCTTATCAGATTTTTTTTAAAAAAATACTCATTCTCTGAATTTTCTAAATATAGTTCACTGTATTTTTTTAAATGATAAATTTTGAACAAAGTTAATATTTCTATATATGGGGAACTAACTGTAAATATAATTAATAGCTTTGGTGTAAATGACTTAGTTAAGAAAATACACTTGGGTGGTAAAAAAAAAATATTTTTATTTATGAAATTTATACGTAATGATTTCACTTAAACTTAATTTTTCCTAATTAGTCTTATACTTATAACTATCACAGAAAGGAATTCATCCTTATTTCCTGATACAAACCCATTTGAGTTTGTATTTTATTTAATTACACATTCATAAATCTGCATAAACTGCCATCTTCCCAGGATCTAAATCAATAAAGTGAGTGAATAATTTGAGAATTAATAAATTTTTTTCTCTAGTAAATAGAACTTGTTTTAGCTATAGAATCAATCAAAACTCATTTAAAATGAACAATGAAGAAGTTAGTCTGAAAAAAACTAAAAAATGCTTTATCAGATTTGTTACTATTATAAACTCAATTACATTTCCTACATTCATATTTCAGGTTTTCACTTTTCATGAGTTTATTATTTTTTTTCTAGATGATACTGTTAATCCTGAATTATATCTGAGAGCAAAATTTCAGGATAATGGACTCAAAGTAGATGCTTTCAGTAGTTTGGAGTATATAGGAATTTGTAGTAATTCTGGAACTACTAACTTTGCACAATTGAGACACAAAATTTTGAAACTTGTCCAAAACTCCACTGTTCGTGTACCCAGATCTCCAGTTGTAATTTATAAAGTTTTGAAGGTAATGTTTGATAATTGTTGCTTTTATTTAAGAAATTGTAGTTATAAATTTTTCTTATTAATTAATGTATTATGTAACATTTAAGTAATTGATTGTTTGATCAAAAGATTGCCTTTGAGTGGTTCTCTGATATTTCTTTACATGTTTGATTGTAATGAGATTGGTGAAAAAATCTATTGAATATTAAATATATTTTTTGTTTAAAGAATGTTCTCAATAATTATTAGTCTGTCAGGTAATTTACAAGATTAATAGTTTTCCTTTGTTTGTACATATGTGGTTGCTTAGCTGTATTGTTGTGGTTGTTAATGTTGAAGTCAAGCTGCATGTTTTGATTCTTGATCATTCAGAATAATGGGGGCAGCCTTACAGTCTTTGTATAGTGTGATGGGGAAGTTAGATGAAGGAGTTCAAATATCATTCTCTTTGCTTGACTGTGGTTCAAAATCATGATATCTATCACCAATAAATTTTGCTACAGTTTAGTTCAACATTAAATAAAAGTTAATTTAAATATTAATGTAATTCAATATTTTAAAAATCTGATTGTGTCATTATTTAATTCACCATTTTAACACTATTAACTTCTTGAAACATTTTCCTTTCTGCAATTTTTTGAAAAATAAGTAAATTTATGCTGTAAACATGTTATGTTGAAATCGTACTTGTATTTTATGAAAGATAAGCTTCACATAGAATTGCAGTTTTAAGTAATGTTGATGGTATATATATATATATATATATATATATATATATATATTCACATACATACATTTAAAAGGAGTAGAATACTCCTTTGAAATTATATGTGATGTAGTCATTAAAGTAACAGTGTTTATTGCATTTTCAAACTTAATTTACATTGATGTCAACTTGTTACACATTATTTTACTCACAGAAGTAACATTCACAAAGAGAGTGATGCTGACTAGATAAAGAGAAGCAAATCAAAAGAGTAAGGGTAAACAATGATTGCATTGGCTTTATTACATTGAGACAGAAATCCAGGAACTCTAATGACATAAACATTATGAAAGACTCATAATATTGGCCCAGACATTTGACTTTAAAAAGATTTTGCACATGACGATAACTAGTCCATGCATGCATTTATAGTCATCAACAAAGGGGTGGTAGGACAACCTTAAAAAAAAAAAAAAACTTGCTCTTCTCGTTGCCTCTTAAAATTATGATTCTTAAGGATTCAGGAGGAACCAAATTATGAGAGATATTAATTAATTTACTTAATTAGCATAGTTAATTAAACTATTTGAATTTTCAGTACTTCCCTGTTATAATGGCACTCACTGAATTATTAATGCACCCAATGTCACCCAACAAGAGAGGCGAGAAATTGAAATGTAGGAAAAAAAAAAATCACTTGCCAATTAAGTAATATAAAACGTGTTTGTTTAATGATAATATATATAATATAATATATATTAATGTTAATTTAAAAAGCAATACTTAATTGGAAACATTTACGAGCAAGTGATATGTTGATAATGGGATCACATACTGTTTCTTTAGGACTGCAACCTTAGGAATTTACTACCTAACTTGGTGACAAATCTTGCTCGCGTGGTAATTTATATTGAGAGTCAAATTTGTAATATGCCACTGTAACAGGAAAGTACCGAATTTTCTTATTATCAATGTTAATTTTTTCCATGCCTTTGAATTTTCATCATAAAAAAGCCTAAATTGAAAGTTTTTAAGTTATGGAGACTTATTTGAAAAAAGGGTCCTCTAATTTGAAACGAGTCTCTCAAATGTTTTAGAGTAAAAAGCATTCTCTTCAACATCTTTTAAAGCTTTCTGTGCTAAATTGAATTTGTTTCTAAAAACATTTAAAAAATTGCAAATAGTATATTATAATGAAAAATATAAATTATTAAATTCAGTTGTATGAAAAAAGGGCATTTTAATGTATCACTCTGTTATATTTTTTGATTCCTCATGTCATAAAACCTTTAAATTCAAAATAAAAAATTTCCCTCCAATTATTCAAAAATATACAAAGTCGACACATAAAACTGGAAATTACTAAGTATTAAAGAGCAATGCATTTGCTTATGAAATTTAATTATTAATCCACTAATCATACAGTATTAAAAAAAGGAAAATATTATGAATTGTTTGTATGGAAGTTATCTAATATGTGGTACTGTAATGGTTTTCATTGAATATCCAAATTAATTTCTAGTTCGATGGAATGAACAATTGCATTGGAATGAAATTTGGTACAGAAGCTTATTTAGATCTTCATCTACCTAAATCTACAAAAAAATCACTTTCGTCAATAAGGAAATTCCTTTTTAGAAGTTAGAACCATATCAATTAAATAATCCATTATCATAATTTAGTTCTCCATATGGCCTATTAAGAATGATAATTTTTTCTTTCTATGAGGAGAATTGCAAAAGTTTTTAAGGATATCTTTATTTATCACGTAAAGGCTTGAATACATGTGGACTTGCACACTTTATATTTATCATGTATTTAACTAATTAGTATTTTTTTTTTAAAAAAAATTACTTCTCATTTTGGTTATTACAAATCATACTGGTACTGTAGGAAGAAAGTATTAAGTTTTTCAAAAATGTTTTTGCTTTATTAAGGGAAACAAAATGTTGATAATGTGGAATTTTAAATGTAAACATCATATACGTGGGTATATAGATCCCCCCTTGTGAAATTTCTTACAGAATGTTTTTTTTTTAAAATTTATTTATAAACAGGACAGTAAGACCGAATTATAACTAAACAAATGCTTTTTGTCCATTCACAAGGTTGTCAATGAGCTGGAAAAGTATTGAAAATTAGAAAGTATCTGAATTTCTAACATGTCTTAATTCAATTTAATAAGGATTCTATTTTAAGTCTTTATTTTTCAATTCAACCTTTGCCTTTATTGTTATCTTGATTTAGTTTAATGAGGATTACTTCCCGATAATGAAAAATAAAATTCAAGTTATTTAGATATAATTGGATCATTGTTTTAAGATTGAAATTTTATTTTAAATAACAGAAATATTTTTATTCATAAACCTGTTCAAATGTAGTCAAATGGCCATTTCAACAAGTTGGTATCCAGTATTTACTCAAGTTGGGAGTTTGAGTCCCCAATTCAACTCAACATTCATCTTGTGGTGGAGGTGATGCAGATTAAATCTTTCAGGACTCGCAGGTCTTATGTTGGTATGATGTGGAAGTTTGGAGGGTGAGGTACCAGCTTGTCTTCGGTCACTCGACCATGTCTCAAAATTATGAGATCCGTCACCTAAAGCCCTCGTATTGCTTCTTAGTGTGATGTTACTATACATTAAATCAGTTTTCATAATCAATCAATTTTAAGTTTTAAGAAATAGTAAAATTGAATAAATATTTGTTTCGATAAGTAACTTACTTTCTTTAACAATTTTCTTTTATATATATGTATATGTCATTGAGAAAGTACTCTTTATATGTTGTATAACAATTTGAGAGTATAAATTTTTTACTTTCTGTGTTGATTCTATTTATGGGTGGCTTATTGATTTCTTGTAGTGGAGCTTGTAATTTATTCTTTTCTAATAAACCACTGTTTGCTCCTGTTTTATTTCTAAATATCAAACCCTATCTTTTGATAGGCAACTCTTAAAATGAAACGTTTGGATCGTTCATTGAAGAGCTTCATGTGTAAATCTTCTCATGTAAGTTTTATAAAAAATGCACTGCATGTTTTCTGTTTTAACATGCATTTACTTGGACAGGATTTTCAACTGAATTTTAGAAATCATAACAAGAATTTTTCACATAGTTTTTGCGTGAAATTTACAAATGTTGGTTATTCTCTTTTTCAGTAAAGGAAAATGTTTTTCACTAATGCATATACATTTAGCATTCTATAAACTACTTAGGAAGATTTATAAATTTTAAATATAATTTGTGCAAATTTTTTGGTGGAAATTAAAACAAAGAAAATTAGTTTGAAGATAATTTCCTTAAGTATAATAAATAATGAAGAAAGTAATTAATGTTTGTTTCAAAAACATTCTTATAATTTCTGTAAGAACTTTCAAAACTGTTATATCAAAATCCTGACAACTTCTGTATTGAAAGATATAACATTAAATTTGTTCTTGCATCTTTGATCAATTACTGATTGTAACATGATCTGTTTTTCCCTTATAAAAAAAATTAAAATAACAAATACTCATAAAAATAATAATACAAATAAAAATATTTCATAAGAAAAGTTTTATTTATTTTTGTATGAAATGTTTTTATTTATACATAAATGGATGATTCTTTTAGCATGAATATATTTATTTATAAATGTTTGAATGCTGCATCCATATTTTAAAATATTTGCATGATGCATAAATACAAGATGAATAAATTTATGTGTAATATTTAATTTTTTTTTAATTATTCATCCAATTAAAGAATTTTCTTAAATTATCCATAACTGATGCACTGTATGACCAGAAGCTTTATATGTGCACATTCTCCAAAGTTTATAAAGTCAGATTTTTTCATTATTTAACTACAAATATTTTCTATAACTAATTCACAAAAAATTTATTTCCTTGCAATGGATTCAAGGATTCATGAAAGGAATTGATATAATTAGCAATTAAGTTTGCAAAAAAAAGGAGATTGCAGAAATTTTTCATCCTCAAAGAGAATTCATGTATAATTTTTTAAATCATGAAAGATCTAGATTTTGAAAAAAAATTGAGCAAATGCTGGTGATCTGTTTGTAATTCTAATTGTTAATATTAATACTTTGTTGAAGCTTGATAATTTTTTCAAAGAAAGTAATTTAAATATTTTTATGAAAAGATTACTTCTATTGTTTAATCAGATGCCTAAATATTTTAAAAGCAATACTTCTGTAATGTAAACATAATGTAGGTTTTTGCATTTCAGAATTTTCATTTTTTTCCGCAAAAAAAAAAAAAATTAGTTGCACTTCAGAACATTTTTGATGCAAATATTTTTTTTTTTTTTTTGATGAACATCTTATAAATTGTATTGTTCCAGATGTAGTTTCTGTGTAATTTTATTGTTCATTATATAATTCTTTTTCTGGCATTGGGTTAGATAAATTAGATAATGAAAAAAATAATTGAATGTTAGTTATATGACCTGTGTAAATTCGTCTCTATGCTACATATTTAGCATTTATTTAAAATGCAAAATTTTCATATGCATTATGATTTTGTATTTCGTTATTAAATGTTAAATCTTATAAAATGTCAGTAGTATCATGACAATAAAAAAATTCATTCATTTGAACAATTAGATATGTGATAATTTTAGGTTAAAAATGCTTTGGGTGGCTTAATAACTTTTTGAAAAGTTAATGTTTTGTGTATAATCAATACTTTTTATGAATTAATAGTATATTGAATATCTACATATAAGTCAAGCATTGTGTTTGTATGAAAGATTTTTTGTAACCAATTATGAAAAAGTAATTTATTGTTGTATTATATAAGTGATTTTGTGCCTTTCTGCATTATTTAAAATAGTTTGTTTTAATTAAATTTTACTTATCTATTACAGAATGTTTTAATTTTCCTTTTATTTTCTATTTGTAAAAATGTCAAATTTTTGTTGATTAAGTAATTTTTCTTTTTATAATTCATTAGGATATCTAGATTATGTGATAGTGGTGTTAAGTTTTATCTTAACTGCTTAGAAATACTATTTTTAGTAGAAGTGATTGTAAGTAGAATTATATAAATTTTCTTTTTTAGTAGTAGTTTTTATGGCTGTTTTTAATTGCTTTAATGGTTTAATTTTGTTTTCAAAGGTTTTAAATGAAAAATTCAGTGGCAATATTGATAAAGCAATTCCAAATACCTTCCCTGACCAATATTTTACATGCTCTGCCCATTGCAAATCTTGCAAGTATGTATATTTTCTCCACTTGTATAAGAAGTGTATATATTTAAGAATATAATACATTTTAAATTTAAAGAAAATATTTGAAAAAATATTTATATAATTTGAAAGATACCATATTTATGTATGTTCCCCTGTATGCAATTTCTAAGATTGAATTTAAAAGAATGTGTATGGTGTTCAGAGACTGAATTTTTATCAAAATATTCTTTTTAAGATGTCGTTGCACCAACAGTATGAATCACGAAAAGGATGATGTTCCTCATGCATCTCTCAACAATTGTGTTTACCAACATCAATATGATAACAGAATATTTTTATGCAAGGTAATTGAATAGGAAAAAGAATAAATGCAGTATTTATATATTTTTTATCGATAAAAACACTCCTTTCATATCTTTTATACTTCAGATTTGCTATGAGAGAGGAGAAAAAGTAAGAGTATCTCCAAAAGTAATGGAAGACAATGATTCTTCTTGGTTGGGCTTTGCTAAATATGCCTGGTCTGGGTATGTGTGGAAGGAATTCTTCTATGTTTTCTATATCTGTTAAATATTGATTTTAAAAACATTTAATTTTTTTTTTTTTTTTTTTACTTAGATACATTCTTGAATGTGCCAAGTGTGGAGTGATATATAGAAGTCGCCAGTATTGGTATGGGAATCAAAATCCTTGGGATACATGTGTTAGAACAGAAATTTGTCATGTATGGCCTGAAGTAAGTTTTTTCACTGTATTGTAATGAATTGTTTTAATAACTTCTAATTTTGCAACCAAAGGGAAAAATGTTGTGTAAAATAATGCAATTTTTATTTGAACCATAGTTTCGTTGAGTTGATCAGATACGGAATTCGAGTATCATTGGATTTGTTAATATATTTTTTCAGAACTGAGTAATAATATGATGAAGCTTAAAAATTTCAATGGAGTTGAAAGTATCATGATAAAATTTTTTGTCTTTGAAGAGTTTGAAAAAAATATTTAAAAATTAAATTTACCTCCATTTAAATGAATTGACATTTGATAGTAGTTTCTTTAACAAACTATGTGTGAATCTTTATTTTCATATTTGTTTTATAAAATTTGTATGCTGTTTTTTAGGGAGTATTTTATCAATGTTGTTTTGTGCTGTATTCGCAAGAGATGCAAAAAATTAAGGGAAGCATTCCTCTTAGTGATTGTTATTCTCATTATTATCATTCAGAATGGAAAAGTAATGTTAATTACTTACAATTCAGAAGAGAATCTCAATAAAAAAGTGACAGATATAATTTTAGTACTTGATGGGTTTTGGGTCCAAGACCTGAACTCTGCAAAAGATAATCATGGTTATTGGGAGGCTATTGCAATTTTGATATTCAATGATGATACAGAAAACTGGAGAGTGAGCCTTGAGATCATGTGTCATTTCTCATCTAATGATCTTGGTTTAGAATTGCGAGATTTGAAACCAGTAATGGAATGCAGTTCTAAGACACTGTTCTTTAAGCATTTTCTTTTTTAAAAAAAAATGTTATTTCAAAATATTCAACAAAATTATGAAATTTTTTGAATAATTTCAGAATTATTTATTAACCGAAGAATTATATTTTTAAAAACAATCTGCAGTTTCTCATGATATTAATAAAAGCAGTTTATAAGAAATATGAATAATATAGTGAAATGAGTCATTATTAAATAATTATAATTAGCTCCCATTGATATTTAAAAAAACGAACTTATGCATTATAGATTTCAAATACACGGGATTTTTTAAACTTTTTTTTTTATAGATTTTAACTTAATAAAACTGAACAAATACCAAAAGGATTCCATCTCGTCAAGTTTTTTTCTGGAACTCAAATTTTTTAATTTCAGTTAGCATGAAATTTCTATTTAACTTAAAATTTAGTATTCAATTCAATTAGTAGTAGTACAAATTACAATTTTTGATTTTAAAAATCTCCTTAAAAATATGACTTCTCATATTAATTATAGCTGGATTCAACAATAAATGAAAAAAAAAATAATAGTAATAGCAGAATGGTGATAGGAGAGAAGCGGAAGGGATGGGTAAAGTAAGTTTGGCGTGAGGAGTATTACTGGTTGGGTTGAGCATGTTTCAAAGTATTTTTTGGGGTTCTAAGAATAAAAGGTACTTCCCTGTTATAGTGCTGCCCATCAAATTATGATTACTCCAAGTCGTCCCCAAATTCATGAAGCCTTTTCTTGCAATACAACATACCTTGACAATATTTCTTAGTTGCTTGGCAATTCAATGTTGGGTGCCGCTATAACTAGGAAGTACTGAATAAAATAATAAAAGAATAAGTGTAAAAGAAACCTGCTGTCATATTAAATCATGTTTTAGCAAGCTAAATAAAATCAATATCTCACTTGCTATGTAAAGTCACACTCGGTTTACATACAGCATTCAATGTTATTGTGCTCATATTTTTATTTCTGTGGGTCATGGCTCCACATTTATGCACAAGAAGTTGTGTTATTTTTCCAGTCAACTTTAGCTTTATTTGTAGTGAATACATGATCAGAAGTCATCAAGGAAATATAAATGGTTTAATGAAGAAAGTTTGATTTGCTTACTTCATATTGAAACTTGGGGGACTTAGACAAAGCATGGGCTCCTCATAAGGTGTGCAGAAGATGCAAGGAAGATCTTTGTGGTTCTAGGGCAAGAAAAACTCATTTTCGTTTTGGTATTTCTATGATATGGTGAACAAAATTACTATTAAAAATTTATTATTACTAAAAAAAACTATTGATTTCTGTGATATGGTGAACAAAAAAAACCACACTACCAACTGCTATTTCTGTTCAGAAGATGTAAATTGATATAATACAAAAAAACGAGAAGATACTGGGCTGGAACCTTAACTCAACTATTTGTCTAATATCCCATAACTTTGAAATATCAGTTTCATAACTACCTTCCAGTTTTGATGTATTTCTGAGTGAATTGGATGATGGAGACATATTACTTCCCAAGATGAATCTTAACACATATTTTTCTGTTGACGAGGAACCTCAACTTTTTTTCTCAAGTGAGCTCAATTACCTGGTTAGAGATTCAGGCCTTTCCAAAAGTGCAGCAAAACTGCTAGGATAGAGGCTAAAAAAAAATCAAAATTCTGCTATTTCCTGGGACTTAATTTTTGTGGTACAGACATTAAGAGAAAGTTGACTAGATTTTACTCCAAAAAGGGAAATATTGTTTTTTTTTTTTTTTTTTTTTGCTGTTCAAGGGCTCATGAAGTGCTTTGAAGTATAATATGATTCGTGTGATTTGCACCTTTTCATTGATTTATCTGAAACTAGCCTTAAAGCAGTCTTTCAGCATAATGAGAATGCATTTGCATTTCTTCCTTTTGGGATACTTGATATATATTGAAGAAAACTGGTGATTTGGCTATGATAGTTGAGAAAATCAAGATCAAAAGTATCAATGGAGGGTTTATGGAGACTTAAAGATACTAACCATGGTTTTGGGTTAGCATGCATGTTATACAAAATATCCCTGTTTTCTATGCTTTTGAACAGTAGAGACAGGGAGCTACATTGGATGAGAACTGATTTGCCGCACTGTTGCACCTGAACTCCCTGCAAAGAAACCATATCAATACAGCCTTGGTTCTACCAGAAGAAATTTTCTTACGACCTCTTCATGTTAATGATGCAGCATAGCCTGCTTCGGCTCTTTCACTGTAAAACCCCACTATCACTCACTCTTCATGTTAAATTGGAGCTCATAAAGCAGTTTGTTAATTTACTGCTAAAAAGATGGGGTTTTCCCAAAATTGTGTGAAACCAAGTTGGAATTTTTATTGGTCTCAGCATATAAAAAACATTTATATGATCCTTTTTTTTTTTTTTTTTTTTACAAAACAATGGGAGAAAAAGAAGTGTATGACTCTTTCAAGAATGTAGAGCACAATTTTTTGGGGAATACTAAAGACCTCAACTGCAAACCTATTACACAATGCATCTGGCTGCATATGAAGCTCAAGGATGCAAGATGAGTTTAAAAGTTTATTTCTTACACTCCCATATTGATTATTTTCTTGAATACTTGGGAACCTGTAAGAAAGAGTTGAGGGGAAAGATTTTAACGGAATGTTAGTGATATCACAAGAGGTGTATTCATTGAAGATGGGATGTCAATAAGCTAGCAGATTACTGCTGTTGTGGTTGCTCAAGTGAGAAATAAAATTGGAAAGCGAGTTTGGAGAAGAAGAAAAGGTTTTTCTAGAAAAAAGAACGAACACAAAATTGTGAATATTAATCTCAGAAAAACTGTTGGATTAATTATAAAAAATAATATGTTTAGTTTATTGTACTAAAATTGTGATTGGGGGGGGGGGGAAATTCTCTCGTTTGGAAAAAAAACAAACTTTGTGGCTGGGGGGAGGTCATTTTTTTTTTTGATTGAATGCACTTTGAGACACATAATTTAACAAAAATATCCCTTGCTGCAGAATATATATATATATATTTGCAGACCTGTGTTATTTTTTTTTATTTTTTTGTATTAATGTATGATTTTTAAATATCCTTTCAGCTTGATGGCTCTACTCCTGCCCCTCAAAATACTGCTCAATATATGATAGATAACTTATCAACTGTTTCTGAAATTGTGTCAAGTATAGGAGCTAAGCCAACTAAAGCAATTTCTAGTTGGGTTGCTGACCAAATTGCACCATCATATTGGATTAAAAATTCCAACATAAGTGTATGTGTTATTTGTATTTTTCAAGTGATTGTATGCATATGTATTTTGAATAGTCACTTTTATTTGTGTTTGGAATGTTAGTTAAATCAGGAAATAAAAAAAAAATCCTTCTAATTTCAGACTTTATTTTTAATGTCAAATTCTTATTTTTAAGATTTGAAGAAAACCAAATTTAGTCATTTAGAATTCATTAGGAATGTAAATACAAACTCCATTTTTTCTTATGAGGCTTTCAAAAAAGACTCATGAAATTTATTTTTTAATAATAGAATTTCTTATTTTATCGGTAGGTCTTTTAATATTGAATTAAGAAACACAACTCTCAGTAACAAAAAATCAAAAGTGCTTTATTGCATTCAATATCACCAAATATTTGAATGTGATGTCAATAGAGAAGAGCTTTTTTAAATATTACATGTTTTATAAAATATAATTACAATCAAAAAATCATATCATAATAAAAATAATGAAATGCTGCATAATTTGTGAGAAGCATCTTAAGTATCAATGATTAGTTTCAAGTGATTTTAAAATTTTGTTAAAAGAAATTTTTTTTTTTTTTATTAGGAAATATATAAATTTTTTTTTTTTTTTTTTTTTCCCTTTTTTTTTAAAAAAAAAAAATTCTGGATTATATTTTTGAATTATTAAATGTTTGAATTTATTTGTCTGTACAGTTCAAGTATTTCTCTTCCCCCCCCCCAATATAACTTAATATTTATCTGTTACTCATTTGGAAACAATGCATAAAATATATTTCTAATTTATCCCTAAAAATAATTTACTCTTGTAGAATAGTTTTTGCCAATTTGAAACATTCATGTAAACTATTCATCATGAGAATAGTCTTAGAATTCAAAAAACTAATTTAGAAGATTATAATATTGATTTCATACATAAAAGTGCACTATTCTAAAGTATTATTTAAGCATGAAAATATTTATAAGAACTAAATGATATTTTAAGGTAAAGATGTAAAAGTAAAAATGAGTTCTGTAATTTTTATAAGTGTGCTCTAAATAATTTAGATATTCAATACTTAACTTTTTTACTCGTTTTATTTAAACAAAATATTTATTTTGGAATAGTTTTGTATCAATAATTGCTGGTCATTGATTTCAAGTATAAATATCAATTTTTCTGAATTATTATTTGTTGGAAGATGTTATATTTATAATTTTAGGAGAGGGGGTCCTGTTAATGAAACATCTCTATGTTTTCTTTTTTAAAAAAATCCTTGCTTAAATATACTAGCTGTAAGGAATAAATTTTTGTAAATTTTCCAAATGTTCTACTTTTTTAGAAATATCAGAGAAATAAACATTTGTTTAAAATGTTTTTTTTTTTTTTTTGTGCAGCATTGTGGTTATTGCTCAAAACAGTTTGAAGATCTAGAAACAAAGCATCACTGTCGTATTTGTGGAGGTGGTTTTTGTGAAGACTGTGCTTCAAATTCAAGAGTTGTTCCCACTTGGGGTTCATCACCAGTTCGTGTGTGTAAAAAATGTTACCAGAATGGTAAATGGCATTTTATGTTTCATTTGATTTTGTTTTGTTTTATTTATTTTTGAATACAATTTTTTTCTTTTTTCCAACTTTTTCAAAAAAGATTGTGAGAAAGGCTTTGTTGCAGAAAATATCGCAAATGTACAGAATCTTCACAATCCGCCTGAAGTGACTGTTCGTAAAATTGGAGAGGCTGTTCATACTACCCTGGGAACTGTTGCTTCTGCTGTTAGCTATCCTTTAGGTAAGAAGTCACTGTATTTAATTGCATTATTTAGTTATTGTAACTTAATGAAACTATTGTAAAGTATAGATTTCTATAAAAACAATACATATTTTTATTTGTTTCATACATACATTGATGTGTATTGTTTTTATTGTAAAATTTTGTTGTTGTTGATTAAGGCTAACTTTTCAAATCAAGATTTTGTAGCGAGAACTTTTTGTGTAAAAATTATCATTAAATATTTGTTGAAATAGTGAGGGAAAATTAGGAAAAAATAAAATGTAGAATAATTATTATGGCTCAAAGTATTCAAAAGTATTGTGACTACTGTTATAAAACTCAGATAATGTATGTAACTCTTATAACTTTTTGTTCTCCAAATACATGTCTTGAATGGTTCTTTAACTGTATATTGGAAAGGCAAAATGTATGTTTGATTCTTAGAAATTATTGAAAAATTGTTTTTTAAAATTATTAAATTATATCATTATTTATTGAAGTAAGCTTGTTTTCAAGATGGAAAGAAAAATGTGTTGTTCATAGCTAGAAAATAGTTGAGGAGCAAATGATACTGTAGAAACTCTCCATTAACTTGTTTTGCAAAATATTAGCAATCGTTTTAAGAATGTTATAATTATTGGAATGTTAGTTTGGTTGTACAAATTACAAGATTATAATATAAGTATTGAAAAGAAAGAAATATATGTAAATGGGATTTGTTTCTCTTTCCTTGAAAAACAAATTTTTTAGCCCATTTGGATGTTTTCGATCTTGAAGTTAGGTTTTCTTTCAAATGGGAATTTTGGACGTTTTCCACCATTCTTCATATGCTCAGTGGATTTTGCATCTACCAATTACTTTCTTTTTCTTGAGCGAGTTGTAAATTAAATTTTTCCCTTAAAGTAGAAATATATAACTTTAAAAAAAAACGCCATTTTTCAAAATTTAAAGAAATTTGAAATCTAGTGTTAAAAGCTGCTGAATAATATTTTTTAAACTACTTTTTTGTAGTACCTGAAAAATTTAAAAGACTGTAAAAGCAATACATACTTAAAAGAATAGTGTTTTAAAGAATTGAAATAAATTATGATTAGAGATATATAAAAAAATTATTTTGTTTTATAATATTTGTTTTGGAACTTTTGTATCACTTTTTGTATTGTATAGAAATGCAATAAAGTAATACTAGTTTTTCTTTTCTTCATAAGTCTGTTACTCATTTGGATAAATTTAAGATTTTATTACACAAGATTTTTTAAAATTTTCATTTGATATATTTTTAAACAATATTTAAAGGATTCATAAAGGACTCTGCACGCCCTTCCTACTGGGTTCCTGATCATGAATTAACTAATTGCCATGTATGCAAAACTGAGTTTGGACCCAAAGTTTCCAAGCACCACTGCCGTTCCTGTGGTGAAGGTGTTTGTCTGGAGTGCTCAAAGTCCAGAAAACCAGTGCATTCCAGGGGATGGAATTACCCAGTGAGGGTCTGCAATGATTGTGTTAGTAATGAAGAGTGAATTGGTCCATTATTTTGAAATCAATATTTAGACAATGAAAATAGCCCATAGAAATGGAGTGAAATCATTCATTGATTGTACATGTTCTTGATTTGTCTGGGAAGGAATTCAGTTCTGAAAAGCACAGTTGCCAATCCCTATTATCCCATTTTACTATTATTATCAAGGTCTTATCTAGAACTGTGAAAAGTTTTGGATTATTCTATTTTATTTAAAAAGTTTTAAAAAATATGTCTTGTGTTTGGTTATTCAGTGGAACATCCTGTTCTTAACACTAGAGCAACTGGAATTGAATCTTTCTTTTTTAAATTTTAATGTATTTCATTAATGAAGGAAATGAAAACATTTATAATATGAAATATTGCGAAATTTGTTTATAGTGGAAAATTCTCAAAGCTCCTTTCAGATGTTTATTGCAAGTAATGTATTTATATTGACTTATCAGTCAGTTTTCAAAATTAATATTCTAAAGTGCTCTATTTAAGAACAAAATGAAATTAAAAAAAATTGATATATTTTTTTATACAGTGAATAAGATGAGCTTTTAAAATAACAATTAAATGAATGTATTTTCTTACAGTGATAAAAATTATATAGTATAAAAATTAAGACATTGATACTTTATTTTTTAATAAATTTATGTTTATTATGTTCCAGCACCTTTTTATCTCTTCAAAAAATATAACAGTAATATTCATACTATTTAGTTTTAAATTTTCATTATTTTGATGATTTTGGTTGTTCTGGTGTTAAAATTTATTTACATATATATTAAAACTAACCATACAAATATTAAGATTGATAACAAAAGATGAGGGTTGTAGTAGCCTTGTTGTTGGAAGAGCCACAATCTCATGGCTGAAGACCATAGATTTAAAGCTACCTAAAATTGCCATGTTGAAAAATGGCATTGATACATATTGAGTTCAATTAGACCTCATGTGAATTTTATGTTTTAGGAGAAAGGTCCAGCTGAGAGACATTTCATTTATAAAATTTGATCATGGCTTTGAATTATGAGGTCGATTATAAGGAGTTCTCATTTTGTTGATATACACACACGGTATTCTCTTGATAATCCAGCAAAAATCAGATCAGAGCATTTGCAGATTACTGGAAAATCAAAATCACTAATAACATATTTAAACAGCAAAATATATGTATTAACTACAAAACATTCTATTTCGTATTGATATCCTACAGTATTCCAATGAAGTAGAAGATCTAAATTTTCTATGACTTGTCAGCTTGTGTAACAGTGCCAGACTTCTGGCAGAACTGGAAAGATGAAGTGTTGTATGTATGTATATATGTAATTTAGTGATTTAAACAAATCTTGAAAAGAGAATTTTCTATATAGGAAGTTTAATGTTAATTTTCTGGTTTTATTGTTAATTTTCTCTTCAATTCTTTCTCTAGTTATAAAATTCTCATATACATAAAAAATAGTTTTTTGAAAATAAACTGTTAAATTTACAGTTAATATCACTGGTATGAATAATAAGAAAATCTTTGGAGTTATGTAAATTAAATTTTTTGTAAGAAAAAAAAAAGAAAAAAAGAGGGAACTTATAAACTAGGGTGTGTGAACTATAATGCTCCTTGTATCAAGTTGTTTTTCATGTATTACGAGAGATAAAAAGGTTTGTTGCTTTAATTTTTCGTATGAAAGTTAAATAATTATTTCGTTACAATATAACAAACAAACAAAAAGAACTGTGATTTTATTTAAATGCAATTATAGTTTTAAACTCATGAAATCATTTTTTCCCAAGACTGATGATGTACATTTGTAAATAATTAAATTTTAGATGCAGTATTATCTTTGTACATAACTTAATATTAGTTTTTTTTTTTTTTTAAGTTTCTTCAAAACAATTTTTTTTTACAATAAATTTAGCAGGGTAATTAATATTTTATGCTCTACTCATTTTAGATCAAGATTTTTAGAATCCAGTAAAATAAAAAGCTGCCATATATAGAAATTTCATGAATTGTTTTAAAACTATTCTAGCATCTGTAATATAATATTAAAGTGGGTCTTTTAAAAATAAGGAATAGAAATTTATGAGACCAGTGATTTATATGATGTGTAAAAAGTTTTAGTTGAAGATGTAAATGATTTTCTCTATGATTGATATAAATGAAATCTTTTAGAAAAAAGTTTTTGTAATTTATAATGATACACGATTAGAATTCCATGATAATTGTCTCTTCAGATATGGGACTCTTGCTCTGAGTGGACTCAAATGCAGTCCTTATAATATATTTGATACTCACATGATTGTTTTAAGTTCCATCTACTTACAGGTATTCTGACTAAGTGGGGAAAAGTACAAATATGCTATGTATTGCCATTTTTTATACTAAAGGTACACTTTTGGTTTATGTAGAAAGTAGTACACAAACATGCTGATCAAAATTACTGTAAAATTAATTTTATAATATACTACAAATAAATTTTAAAAGCCTTTTCAGTTTTTAAAATCTATCAAAAGTGATTCATATTGCAGATTTCTCTCAATTAATAATCCTGCAATTGAGGGACCCACAATGCAAAAGCAAGGGAAATTCAAATTTATCAAACAAAAAAAAAATTTTTTTTTCTTTTCTCCTGGGAATATAGCAATTTTGATTTGTGCAAGAAGCAAGTGTAGATGTAACATCACAGTCCTTTCCTTTGTGGCAAATAATGGGAAAAGAACACATTACCTGGTGTTTTTGTTTACTTTAATATGGCTGTGGTAGCCTAGTGGTAATGATTATGAGCTCACTACAGGCATTGTTTCCAAAGCTCCAAGTCCTCCCATTGGTATTGTGTAGAATTTTAGAAAGGAATGTGTCTGCTTGGTGTCGTCCTTATCACTCAATCGAGGTTCAAAATTGCAAGGTCTTTCACCAATAACCCCTGTATAGCTTCTAAGTGTGGCATTAATAAAACAGTCAATTTTTTTTCCTTTCCATTTCCCTCTTAATAATTTGTGATCCTGGACTTCCGAGTTCTTGCTCTGTTCCCCATAATTGCATTTGCACATTAATATCATACTTTTAAAATTATTTTATTGTATCTCTGATATTTCATTTTTAAAAATTAAAACAATATGTATTATTTAGCTTATGATATTAAAATGCTCTCTATGTTATTCATTTATTTTACATTTTTTTAAAAAATTAAACCTGATGACCTTGTAAATAAAATTATTTTATGACTTGGAAGAAGGCAGTTTCTGAATTATAGTGATCCAATATAATTTTTGGGTAAATTTATATCTCGAAGCAGTTTTCAAAGGTGCTATATTACTTTAAATTTTTTTAGTCAATCAAGTTTTTCTGAATTCATTATGTATTCTTCAAAAATAAAAATGTATGTATTTTTACATATATAGAAATTTATATTTAATCTTTATGAAGTACAGATATTTCTATATAGTATCAATTTGTTTAAAGAACATTTAAATGATTTTTTGAAAGTTTTTTGGTATAAAATATTTTTGATTCTAAACACATTCTTTTTTTAACATTATAAACCAAAAAATAAAGTTATTTCTTTTTCAACATCAAAAATTGTTTTAATTATGAATGTATAGTTCTATATTCACTATATATATTTTTGTAAATGCCAACATATATCTTATCCATCACTGAATAAGAATAAATTATCATTTTCAATGTAATAAATATGAATTATATACTTAGATTAATTTAGAAATTTAGTTTTTAAACTATATTTCGACAATTTAATAGAGTTTAATTGTATAATTTAATCATTATTGAGATTTTAGTAGATGATTTTAAATAAAAGAAATTATCTTATATAACAGTTAGGCACTGAGAAATAAGGTGAAGCACATAATATACGTGTATGTCAGTGTTAATTTATGTCAATTTCTGAGATACTAAGAGCTAATCTTCTGAAATTTAGTGAGTAATTTCAAAAATAAATATTTAAATATTATTGAAAAAGTGATTCTTTTTCATGGCAAATGTTTTTAAATATTCATTTGTAAAATTTCATGCCATTGTGAAAATCATACCAGAAAGAAATTTAACTCAAATATGTTTTGTTTTCATGCATCTCGTCGAAAGTAAACGGAAATTATAAAAATCATATTTTTTTCTTTTTCATTTTGTGAGATTGTAAATTTCTCCAAGATTGTTATTATTTATTATATATTTATAAATTATAATATAGTAGCTGTTACTGAAAAATTAAATTGGACTATTTTCTTCTTAAGTAGCTGTTTATTTCCATGTAAGATCGAAGTTATGATCTCTAATCTGTTTACTTAATAATAGAATGAATGATTCATGGTAATGAAAAATATCTTTAAGTTGTTGAGAATAAAAATGACCAAAGAAGTTTATAACATTTGATTTAAAGTTTGTATAAAAATTTAATACTGAACATAGTTATTAAAATTACATTTCTTAAATTGTTATGAAAATTCACAAGTTTGTTCTTGTTAACAGATGAAAAATATTGCAATGAAGAATGTCTGATTTAACTGGCAGTTTCTTTGTTATTAAAATCCATTATGTCACTTATAAATACCTAAGAGTAGCTATGATAATAGCTTTTGTAATTTATTCTCAAGTCAATTTCTATACGTAAGATTAACACCTTGTCTGTGGAAATGAAAACATTCTTAAGATATCTTTCAATAAAACTGTTTGTAAATTATTACTCCTTAAAATATTAAAAGTCAATTTATTAATATTGCTGTGTATTTGGCCATATTTTTATATCTACACTATAGATGTAATATGTTTTGGATTGTTTGTAATGGAACTTATTCCTGAAAGTATGATATATATAATGTTTAAAAAAATGTACTGCACTGTATTTTAAGCTAGTTAATAAACATGCATTTTACGAATTTTTATTTTGTGGAAAATTATTGTATTTGAAAATCAAAATTATTAAAATAGCTTTTGTATCAAAGTAAAAAAAAAAAAAAAAAATCTGATTATCTTTGTTTCTTATTCAGATATTAAATTTCATTTATTTAAAAACTGTTTTCTCTACATGCCTTATCGCTCACAAGAACTTATTAAAATATGTTTTGATAGTTCACCTGATTGAAAATCGTAATCCGTTACTGTTTCAAAAAACAAGGTGATGTTTGATGTGTAGTAAAAAATTACTTCTTGTTTTGTTACACTATGGATAAAAAAGATTTCATGTGTTTATCGATACTGTCTAATCAAAACTTTACAATCTAATGCAAAGGAGCTTAGGTTATGAACATATGATCGTGGCTACGGTAGTCTAATGGTCAGGGCAGAGAACTTGCAGCCTGCGTTTCCGTATAGCCATTAGTGTTGGTAGATGACGTCTATGAAAACCAGATGGCGTGGTTTACGAAGAGCAGTTGAATGCGAGCGGAACATAAATCAAACCGCCGTGCAGCGGGTCTGATGCGCGTTAAATCTTTCCAAGCTCCAAGTAAACACACGTTTGGTGTGATGTGGTAGTTTGGAGAGGAAGGTGTTAGCTTGGGCATCATCCTCATCATTTGATATGGGCTCAGAATAACGAGGTCCGTTGCCAATAGCATATTGCTTCTGAGTGAGATGTTAAATATACAATCTATTAAAAAAATGGGCTTACAGTCAGATGACGAAGTTGACGCTTTAGCAAGTACTCAACATGCACACCCCATCGGGATGACTTTAAGGTCCAACTGATCTCATATGCACAGCGCCTTCACTGGACGTATCTTTAGTTGAATCAGGACTCGAACACGTGGATCGAATGAAACACTATTGTACGCGAGCTCGATGCCATGACCGCTCGTCGACTATATATTTTCCTTTCCTATGGGGTTTATGCTGTCTTTAGTATATTGATGACGTTTCCCCAGGGTATACTAACGATCTTTCTTTATTTTTGACTTTCTTGACATCCATGTTTGGGGGGGGGGGGGGTAAGTCTGGATCTCGGATATTTTATCCCCGTCATTTACATTTTGTTTGTATTTGTTTCTTATATAGTGCCGCCCCCCCCCCCCCTCGTTTCGCCTTGTTTGGCTAAGCTTAGCCATATCTGGCTTTTTCACCATTAAACCCTACAGCAGACATTCTAAGCTCTTGACGGACTGGTTTTGATAATACCGATCTTGAAAAACAGTCTTGAAGAACAAGAGAACTGCTCGAAAATCGATATTTATGTCTTCACACTCGTTACTATTTTTGAACGATTGTAGCCTGAATGACACATTGGTTAATTTAATACTCAATTATACCGAACAGTTTCATGTCGAATATGAAAAACTGCTGCTCGAGAAATCCCACTGGGTCTTGAAATTGTCGAATGTATACACGCTGAAAATTAAGAAAATTTTAAAATGTTCCACCCAGAAATATATCGATCCAAACGATACGTTGGCGCATCATAGCCTGCTTAGGCTCTTGTCCCATAAAACTCCACTGTCGCTCACTCCAAACGATGCGGTATTCGTAAGGCATGCGCGATGAATACCTGATTCTCTTTTAAAAAGGAAATGGCCGCGGTACCCTAGTGGTCATAGTTTCGGGTTCGTGGCCTGCCATTTTCGTTCAGTCGCGGGTTCGATCCTTAGCCACTAAAGACCCGCCGTGTAGCCGGGGCTGATGCACGTTAAATCTGTCGGGGCCCAAAGTACCCCCCCCCCCCGAAGGCGGGGTGTGGAAGTTAGGAGAGGGGGGGGGTGCAAGCTCAGGTGTCGTCCTCGTCACTTGACCGAGGTTGAAAATTACGAGGTCCGTTGCCAATAGCCCTCGTGCGTTAATATAAAAAAAAAAGTAAACTAAACTTTTAAAAAGAAGAGAGAAAGTATGATCTCGAGTGGATTTAATATAAGTTTTTAATTACACAATCAGTGAGCTATTTTAGCTTTTTTTCATTCCTCTAAGGAAAATATTCTCTACGCATAACTCTGACGCATTTATGTCTCGCGACATCACGGTATGATTTGCTACTAACAAAGTTCCTTCGTCGTTTTAGTTTAAAAACTCACCCGTCCTGAGAGCCGGTTCTCGAACTAAAAATAAACTTTCATGTAAATTTATTTTTCTTTCAATGAGAAAGGATCTTCCTTCATTTAGAAATTTTTTACACCGATTGACATTAGAGCGAATCATGGTTGTGAAAATGCCATGGATAATTACCCCTAATTTATACATCCGTTTAACATATCACTTTGTCTTTAATAATAATGAATTCTCTGAAGAGAGAATATTTATAACGAATGAGAATTTTTTTCCCTTAACTTTCTTCACTTGACTTTCTTTTACTATACTACCGAAATATATGCTCTAGAACTTTAAAAGAATAAAAAGAAAACGAATTTTTACTTCATCTTCATTATTGATTATTATGGGAACCATTGAAGAAATCATGTTATTAAATACTTTCGCCATTTTAACGTTTCCGTCTTTTTAAAGTAAATCCCCCCCCCCTTTACTATAACATACGAATGAATTAACTGAAATGCATAATCCACCTTAATATTTCGCTGCCATAGCAACAAGTAATATTAAAATATTATTATTGATTAGCGTTTGGCATCCTTTTTTTTTAAAGTTCCGTCGTCATAGAAACTAAATTAATTATAAGCTTTTTATTCCATTAAAATTCACAATGTAGTGGATTTATTATTTCGTTTGAAACACACGATTTTTAGAACTAGATTTAGCAAATAAATGCGTGCTGAGTGTAAAAAGGTTTTCAGTACGTTAGTCACTATCATCATCCATGCATTAATATTAAGGAAAAAATAACGCAAATCGCAACAGCATTCGAAACCCTGGAAGGAAATGGAAATTAATGTGGAATTTGGTCCATGTCCGTTCGAAAGCTTACGGAAAGCGAAAACAAAATGCAAATCATCTAAAGACACTCTATTGACTCAGCTGGGGAGTAGTGACATTATTTCAGGAAGATTGTATTTTGGTCAGCACGGATCAGATGTGAAACATATGCCTTTTATGCTGAAGGAGAAAGAAACTTCTGTAGATGCTATTTTATCGGTATTTTTAGATGAATGGAGGGCGCCCACTCCGAAAATTCTACTTTTTGTCATAGCTCCGTCTAAAGAATCAATGTCCGAAAATCGCCGCAAATTGCAACATTTATTAGTGAAAGGATTGATAACGGCTTTGAATACTACAGAAATGTGGCTGTGTACCAATGGCTTGTATGAAGGGTTCAGCAAAGATCTGAGTTTGGCTTTTCAAAACGAATTGTCTCGAAGACAAATTTTGTTGGATAGTATGCACAAGATGAACATTTCATCTTTTCCGGAAAGTGCTTTAATCGGCCTTTGTCCGCAAGATTTGTTAAATTTTTCTCATAAGCTCGAGTCATCTTACGTTCCAATCTTCGACAAAACTACCGAAAAAACGAAAGGGAAATATACCGTGAGTAAATATTTCGATTACTTTATATTTGTCAAGGATCAAAGCAAGCATCTTAAAGGCATGCAGAATTTTATTTTAGCATTTGCCAATTGTCTGAAAAATAAATTGCGTTTTGAAAAAAAGCCAGAAAGCAATTATAACACGAGTTCTTCTGTCAGTGCTTACGAAACTCCTATTCTAACAATTCTTTTTCACGGAGAAGTTTCCGACATTCACTTGATTTTGGGGTTGATAAAAAACCGCTTACCCGTTGTAATCATCGAAGGAAGTGGAGGATTAGCCGATATTTTGGCATTTGCGTATCACCAGATCACTTGCCGTCCAGAAAGTTCGCAGATTGCAGAATACACCGAAGTAGTTTTGAAACCACTGTTGTGTCGGAAGATAAACCAATTCTATCCGGATATATCAAGATTTAACATTTCTGTAAGAAATTTTTGCGAAAAAATATTCGACTGCTTTCGACATTACAAGCAGCAGGAACAAATGTTTCTATCGTTCCTAACAGTGCAAGATTTAAAAGAAACGTCTGATCAACTTCCATCCCATCTTCTACGAAGTTTAATTAAATCCAAGGAGTCAGAGAAAATAAAAGACAGTTTTCAAATCAAGAAGGATTTATTTTTGGCCATGGATTGGAACAGTCCCAATGTGGCGTCAACAGAAATCTTCGCGAAGGATCCGACGAGTAAGTTTCATATCGACAGCGAAACGTTCTTTAGAGCCCTCATTAAACCTTACAGGGAAGAATTCGTTTCCATTTTTCTCAACCAAGGTTTCGAAGTGCACAAGTTTCTTGACAGTACGACACTGCTTCATCTCTTCCAAGATTCTTTAAATCGTGATTTTTTCAGGTTAATTATCTGGAAAGGAGTGCTAGGATTCGGTGCTACTGCTGAATTATCTAGGCATTTCATCGACTCGAAACTGGTTCTGCTCTTGGAGGAACTCACTGGTATTCCATCGCTAATCAATACCTATGAACTGGATTGGCATTCTCGTAGAATTTATGACAGCCGCTCTCCCGAAGAAGCCGAAAGAAAAGCCATATCTGTTTTAGCGCTATGGGGAATACTTTCTTACAGAGCAGACTTAGTAAAAATTCTTTGGAAATATTCAGAGCAACCCGTTCATCTAGCTCTGGTATGTTCGGTGATACTTCGTAAGCTCCTCCAGCAAGTGGACGACCTAAGTCTTAAGAACGAAATGGAGAAGCAATCAGAAGAATTTAGTATTATGGCCACTAATCTGATAACTACTTGTTATGAGAAGCTTCCTCCCAGAGCTTTAGATCTGTTATGCGACAGAAATGAAATATGGTGTAACAAACCAGTCCTCGAAATTGCTGCTTTCGCTGAAGATCGCAGATTTATGGCCACATCATGCTGTCAAAAATATTTGGATAATGTATTTATGGCGAATTTAAAAGTAAGAGATTTACCTTATGGAGATATAACAATTCCTTTATGGGTGAAAATAATATTGTCAAATTTCTTGATTTTCCCTATGTATTTGTGGATAGATTTTGACACAAATCAGGATTCACAAACATTAAAGAATCTTTCACTTAGAAATCGACGTGGAATTTATAGAAACAAAGACCCTAGTTCAAAACAAAGTGTATCTTCACCTAAAACAAGGTCAACGAATCTTAGTTTTTGGCGAAAACTGTACTATTTATATACTGCACCTATATCGAAATTCTGGGTGTTGCATGTGTTCTATCTCATTTTTCTGGTATTTTTTAGTTTAGCGGTTATATGGCCAGCTTGCGGAAGCTTGTATCTTGATTTCATTATTTGTCTTTGGATAGGTGTTATAATAATGGATTACACTTATCATGTGGTAAAACTTGGAAACCAATATACGAGCATGCCTTTAGCATATAAAATCGCCGAAATTATTCTGATGTCTGCATTTTTAATGTGCTATGTTTTGGGTAGAATCTTTCGATATCGAACCTTCATATCTCCTTACGGTGCAAAAGTCCTGCTGTGTTTAGGCTTACTATATTCCCACTATCGAGTCATTTTTATAGCTTTTCCGATATCTCCTGCTTTAGGACCCATGCTGAGTCGTATCAAACAAATGGCTTTTGTAGATTTTGTAGGTTTCATGCGAGTCGCGGCTTTGATTGTCATAAGCAACGGTATTGTGATACATGCCACGATATATCCTGATTTTCCCCTCGGTGGAGAACTCGCCAGAAGAGCTTTCTACGACGCCATGATAGCATTCTTTCTTACACCTGCTGACCACTTTGGGAATCCTAATCATAAATGCATCCGTCTTTCTAAAGATCCCAAAACACATTCTTATTTAGGAATAGCTGAAAATGTCTGCAAAGTCGGTCGCTATTATCTGCCTGAATGCCCCAATCCTGGGATCTGGCCTTATATTTTCGGTCTCCAGTACCTCCTCTTTTTGAAATTGGTTCTTCTCACCATATTGCTCGCTCTCTTCAGTAATACACAGATGAAAATGGGTGCATTAGGAACATATATATGGAAATACCAAAGATATGAGCTGGTTGTTGATTTTTCTAATCGTCTTGCATTTCCTGCTCCACTCAGTCCCATAAGTTATTGCTGGTTGGTAATGAAATATTTGTGGGATTTTTATCACCCGAGAGCAACCAAAAAAGAGGAGGACTCGTTATTAGACGAAAATGATTATTTGTACTGGAAAAGTTTGGCCTCAGAATTTGTAATGGAAAAAAGCAACAAGGAGGATGAAAAGGAAAAAACCGAAGAGCGAATGGTAAAAATTTCTGCCCTGACGCATGCCCTTCACCGCCAAAGAGATTCAATTAAAGACCTCGAAGCCATGTTGTTGAAATTACAAATTCAAGTGAAAAACGCTCACAAATACTTAACATACAGCATGTTGGAGGTTTCTCTCAAAAAACGTATTCTAGCCAAAAATATTGCACAAATATTCTCAAGAATTTCACCCTATCCTTTTACATGCATTTCACGTTTCCCTGTTTCAGATAATCATGTTACATGGGATCGCTCTTGGAACAGTTACGATCCAATTGCTTATACTATGCCGAAAGAAGATTTTCCCGCCGAATCGAGACCTTTGGTTGATGTCGACATACAAATGAGACGTGAAATAGAAGGCGAGGACTTTCAAATGCCCGTCTTCAAGTGGAACACATCTACCTGGACTCCTGTTGGTATGTATCTGGATCGAAAATCTTGGATTACAGGGAAAGTAAATAAAGAATTCAAATACGAACTGGATGCAGAAGGTTTACCCGTGAATCCATTTGGCCGTACAGGATTAAGGGGTCGAGGAGCACTGCCAAGGTGGGGTCCGAATCACTACGTATATGTAATAATTACTCGATGGCGGGAAATGGAATTGGCGTCTCATCGCAACTATTTAGAGGTTGTACTTTATCTTCCTGATACGGATATAACTCTTCCTGGGGGATTTGTATCGACGGAAAATACTTATTTTTCTGTACAATCACTTTTTCAATGTGACGGCCGTTGGGATTCAGAAGCGGATATGATTGCCTTTTTCGAATCGTTGTCGAAAGAAGAAGGTGAATCGGCAGTCGCGCCTGAAATTACCGAGACTGCAAGTACGAGTAAATCTTTGGTTGTTTTAGATACTTTGAGAAGAGCGTCTATTTCCAAAATAAAGGTGAGAGAGGATGATAAGATCACAGAAGAGGAATTAAACAAACCTTTCATTTATGAGCGAATGAAGAGGGGTTACTTAGATGAAGCCACCAACACTGACCAGGCATGGTGTGAAGCGGAAGTTTGGCACTTCCATTACAAAGCATTCAATCGCACGGAGGAAAAATTCAAGGCAGTTATGTTATGGTTGGTACTGACTGAAGATGTTCTCGGCAAAATTCCTCCTGGACAAGCAGCTCTTTTGTATTCAGTTGCAAAGAAGATGAAGGCAGTCCTTGAAGTTACGTAACTCTTTTCTAGAATAAGTTTTCAAAATATGATATTTGTTTCTTTTGAAGGAAAGTAACAAATTATTGTTGAAATCATATTCTTAAGAAGGGCTTTATATCCTTCTTTTACATGTATATATTTCATTATTCAAAGAATCATATGAGAGTAATTGTTCTAAAGAAATACAATTAGGAAAGTTACACGAAATGGATGGTTAAACAAAAATGAAAGGTGTATAATTGTATCATTAAAAGTTTTGTTAAAGGTAACTGTGTTTCTTTTTGTGATGTATTGATTATGTTTTCAAACTTAATATTATAATTGGTTATTTTGAATAAATTAAAAAATTTCATTAGTATTCGAGACATATTTTATAACTTCTGTCGAAAATATTCAGTTTTCTGTTTTTATTTTTGTAAAATATATTTGTACGTAATTATACAATAATTATTATTTAACAATTATTCTTTACGGCTGGAATATTTTATAATATTAATAACATTATAATTAATATTATAACATTTTAATAACATTATTGTTCTATAGTTATATCAGTTTTTTTTAAAAAAAATATTTATTTGGGCTTATGTTATCTTTTTCTTTTTTGGTTTTGATTTTGTTTTTAATTTCTTTTAATTTTTTTGGTTTCATAATCATTTTTTTAATATTGTATTTGTTGATGGATATAGTATGCACAATAATTATGAAATAACCCAGCCTGAGAATATAAAGCCTGTTACTACTTTAAATATATTATTTTCCAATTTTTTTCTTCTTCAAATTTTTAATTTTGTATATTTTTTCAAGAACGATATCATTTTTGATATTTCTGGTATTTGTTTATTTATTTTTATCTTAATCTACTTTCTTTTAGATTTCATATATTTTTTACTTACATTTAAATTTGAATAATGTATTTTCCGTCACTTTTCTGTTTATAATTTTTATCAATTTTATGATTTGCTATACGTCTTTTCTCATTGACTCAGTTGTAGTTTTTTACATACTGCTTTAATTTTAGTTATTGAAATAATGTTTGTAAAATTTTTAGAAACATAACTAAACTTGTTAGCTACCTTAAATCATTCCTTCTTTTTTAAATCTATTAATTCATTCTAAGATACTTTAGTGATCCTTCCCAAGAGGTGTACTGCTTTTGGATAACACGGATGATACGTTCCCGGGATACCTTAACAATTTCTCTCGATTCTTCTTCTAGTCAACTCCTTTTTATCTTTTCCAATTCTAACATCTTGATCACAGATACCCATGTTTGGTATCCAGATTTGGCGCCAGAAACATTGATGCTCATTAAATTCATAATTTTTTTTTTCGAAATTCGATTCGAAAACTGTCATATTTTTACTGTCCATTTATTTAATAGCGTTTCCTTTTTATTCCTTTTACATTTGTAACTAGGAAAGAGTTATTAAAATTAATATTTCTAACAATTTTTTAGCCACCAAGAACAATTTTTTTTTCTGATTGTAAAATAATGTTTTTCCTAGAAGTTGTCTTTTCTTCCTACATGAGCACCGAACAGGGAAGTTAAATTTACAATTATACATAACGAATACAGTTAATTTACAGTTATTTTCCAATAAAATTGCTATAATTTCATTTACTTACTTAGCTTACACGATTAAATTGATAGTAGAAATAAAAAAAAAAGATATGAACAAAACAGAAAAAGAGCGATAGAGAAATCTTGCGCGCATGCAGTACGGGCAAAGTAACATCGGCACGAAAACAGCCCTCGAACTTTTTGAGAGCAAACCAGAAAAAAAAGGCTCTCGTCTGCCGGCCATTTTGGACGTAATGCTAATTCTATGACATTTCTACAGCCGCCCTCAAATCTATAGTTTTATTTATTTGAATGCAAAAAATAAGTGCATCTGAAAGAGCATAGAATAATGAAGGTTTCTGCGGAATGACATTTTCTCCCCGATTTCTGAAAATATTTTAGAATATTCTTAAAGACTCACAAAAGAATCGTTTTATTAACTTTAAAAATATTTTTAAGAATCGGGAAGAGAATGTAATTCATCAGAAATCTTCATTATTATTATTCACTCTTTCGGATGCACTTTTTGCATTCAAATAGATAGAACAGTATAGATTTGAGCTCGGGAGTAGAAATTCCATAGGATGGCAGACAATTTTGTTTTTATCGTGTTTCACATATTTTCGAAATCATCAATTTATTTTTAACCATCTCAGTAGGTAAAACTGTGGGGGTCCATTTATCTATAAAATGCTCTTTAAAATTCACAGAAGCCCAATTTTTAATTTTGTGTACCAAGTTGAGATCTTTTAGCTGTTCGAAAGTTTTGATGTTTAATCCATATAACCAAATCTCTACAAAAAAATTTGTAGTAAAATTTCTACCAGGTACTTTCAGAAGTTTTTTGTTTTGATTAATTAGTTCCTGTGGAATTTGTTTGCACTCAGTTTAAATCTTACTAATAGCAAAGTTTTTACATACTCATACTTCTTCGTATCCTTTTCTGGTTCTTTACCTCACCTCCACCCCGTTCTTCTTAATGGTACCAAGCAATTCGAGCGTAAATTCCTCGGTATAATCGGATTTATCAACAGTTAGTTCATGTGACTGAACAATTTTAAATTCGGATTTTACATTTAACCCGATTCTTCTGCCAACACTTGTAAATCCTGTTTCCTACTTCTAGCTAATAATAATAGCTAGTTTCCTACTTCTAGCTCCGTATGAATCTCTTTTACGGACGTGTTATGGATGATAAAGAGTTCCTCGTTCTTTCCTAATCAAACAACGCCTACTATCTCTTTAGAGGCAAAACCAGGATTTATCCGTAAAAAGAACGTATCTCCATTGATCAACCTTCCAGTGGACATGTTAACGCATCCGGCTCAAATATTCTCTTGTGTGATGTGAAGTGAAAGGCACAGTTGGTCGCCTCGCTCAAAGACCACCTTCTTGAAGCCTTCTACGCACGAAATACGTTAACTCTAACCTTCCAGTGGTTTCAGCAAAAGAGGCTCCAAGTTGAGTTGGGGTTGCGGCTCTATTTCTTCGAGCCCACAACCGCAAATATCGGTCATTGGCGCATGTCCTTAGGTAAACCTTTTAGATGCCGATTCAGTGGTTTGAAATTGTTGCCAAAGTCTATGAACCTCAGAAAAACTCCCATCTAGCCATCTGGTCACCTTTCTTTGAGTTTGACTAGCCTCTAGTCTTCTAACGGATCTCCATCGCAGTTTTCGTACAAATGATTAGAAGTCATTGTAAAGAATTGAATATCACAAAGATCTTAGTATCACAGTGATATCTGTAGCCTTACTCTCTAGCAATGGAATCATATGCTCCTTATGGATGACACATTCCAATCACAGTACCGCAAATTTTCCATATTGCCGTTTTATTTTATTGCCGTTCAGCACTTTTTAATTAATACATATTCAAAGTCGATATACATTGATTTATTTTTGAACGAGTTATCGCTATTTTTCCTCCTGAATTCTTATAAACCAGTTTATATATAATATACAACCATAATTAACTCAAATATATTGTGCAATGAAAAACTGTGGTACTATGTTAAAACTCTAGTTCATATTACTCAATTGACGAGAATTATTAAATCAATTTGGTCAGTTTGGCCAAAGAACCGAGTATAATTATACTACGCCTGGTTGAGAATTAAAATGCTACCAGCTCAAAAGAAAGAAAAGAAAAAACACCACTACCAGCCCAGCAGCACAATATAGTTATACTACGCCTAGATGGCAAAAAGTATTTATTTTAATTAATATGCCGAGATAACATGCAATAACTTTTAAATATTACTTTAATACAAATACTAAACATAAATTTTTACTTTATGTTACTACCGACAGTTATTTTCTTACTCGGAAAGGTAATAATAATAAATTTTTTATCCCATACCAAATGTAGGCATATCCACCATTAATCTATGACGGACAACCTAGTACAGTTCAGAAACATAAATAAAATGATTAAAAAACTAATATTAAATAAGAAACATAAAAAAGCACTACTAATAAGCTCTTCTAATTTTAACTTCAACATCAAAATTCTGCAACTCATTTCGCTTAGGAGACCAGACTTGAGTGAGTGAATTAGAGGTTTATGGTGCAAGAGCCAAATCTGGATATGCTGCACCAAGAAATGTGTATCTGTGATCTAGATGTTTAAAAAAAGATGATTGGTTGACAAGGAGGGCCGAAGAAAGAGAAGAATCGCTAGGGTATTCTGGCGGCCCGTTAATCGTATTTACCAAAGATAGTACACTCCACGAGAAAAAAAAGAAAAGAACAGTAAGGTATCTTGGAATCATGGTACCCGTATTTACTTAAAGGTAAGGGTTGGAGATCAGAACTATCGCAATTGGATAAGCACTCCTAATTTACTAAAATCTCGGTGGAAACCTTCAATTAGTTTAGTCTTTTAGTTTAGTTTTTATTAACGTCGTACTAGAAGCAACACGAGGACTATTGGCGACTGACCTCGTAATTTTGAGCCACGGTCAAGTGACGAGGACGATACCTGAGCTGGCACCCCCTCTCCGAACTTCCACACCACGCCAACGTGAGGACTTCGGGCCCCGAACAGATTTAACGTGCATCAGCCCCGACTACACGGGAAACCTTCAATTAATAGTCTATAATGCATTTCAAACATTATATGTCATGAACTGATAATGTCCAAACCCAAATATATGTTTGACAATATTGTTACATACATAAGGACGCTTCTTTGCAACGGTTCTCTTATGAAGGAAACATTTACATAGATGTTATCAGTCAGCCAAGAGAAGTTTAAGCAATGACCCCTTAACCTTGGGGACGGATTTGGCGACCATTTTAAAGACTTGGCGGGAAACTTGGTGACTTTGGAAACAAATGGCAAAATCCCGAAAGTGCTGGAACCTAGGCAAAATGTCGACTGGGAAGAAAGTCATGGACTTTTCGTGAATTTTTGGTGTGACGTCATACCTAGCCGGAACAGGTATAAATACACTGAGAGCCTCGTGCAGAAGAGTCAATCAGTCTGTTTTTGGAGTCTGATTGTTCGGAGAATCGATTGGAAGCTGTTGAGCGGATCTGCCGAGGATACCGGGGCCAAGTAAGTCTGACGGAAATTTGACCTGAATATGCCTGTCTTGGAGGCGCAGAGTATTACGGAGATTTATTCGTAGCTTGAGCGGCAAAGGTCTAGTTTGACAGGGTCCCTTGACGAGATTTTTGAAATCGCGCCAAGATGGTGCCAAAGCGGATATTTAAAATCTGGAGCTTCTAGAATCGGGGAAAAGATGGCGTCGTGCCTGGAAGACAAATTATGAAGTAAGCAGGCGTGTTCAATGAAAAAAAAAAAAAAAAAAAAAATGCAGAAATCGTCGTGTCTGGAAGACAAATTTTGAAACAAGTTGGCGTTTTCACTGAATGAAAGGATAGATAGAAATCAGTGAAGTAAGCCTGAAAACTCATTATAAGCCAAAGAAAACATAATAGAACGTATGAAAAAAGGTAAATTTGAACAGCAAAGCACTTTCAACGCAAAATGGAATAGCATAAATGTCTCTTCTAACTAAAAACCATTAAAACTGAAATAGCATTAACGTATTTGGAATTTCAGTTGTAATGAATATAAGTAAAAATACATAGCATAAAGAAAGAGGAAACATCTGGAAAACGAACGAATAAAATTTACTGGCTTTATTCAAAAGATATATGCTTCAGTCTGCAGGAAAATGGTTGCCGATCTCGTAATATTCAACTAACTGCTTTAAAAGCGATGTCATTAGAATTTCTATTGCTTTTTTAGAACTGATTTTCTCCCTTTCGGGAAAACAAAATTATTCAAAACGATCCATTTTCGACGGACGTTTGTCTGCAAACCCCATTCACCATACAAGTCTTATTCTATTCAAATTTCTAGTTTCAAAAAGATTTCTTTCGAATTCCTTATCCTATCCAAATGCTGATTTTCTTCCCCATTCAAACGAACGAAATATTTCAAAACTTTTCATTTTCAAAGCTTCTAAAGGACGCTTTTCAGTCGATCACGTCTTCCAAACGAAACAAATCTTACGGTATACAAAGAACTGTTTTCAAAACGAAATAATCAAATTTTCTAATGCCGGTTTTCTTTTTCCATTCACAAAACAAATTATTTTAAGCGATTCACTAAACGTTTTCGACAGACTTGCCATTTTCAAAAATCGTGGTACTACAGCAATAAACAACGTTCGTATCCAATCCAGCGTAAATAAGTTGGATGGTCGATGGAGCATTTAGGTCTTGCGTCCTTTAATCTCCAGTCTATATATTGTTGAATGAGTTGCTTCGGCCTGTTACTTGCCCATGATTTTAGGAAAATAATTTACACATTTTAAAGTTACTTTGCCTCTTTAAAAGAAATACATTTAAAAACTTTAAGATAAAGAATTACCTGAAAAAAATTACTAGAAAAATCAAAGTGTAGAAGAATTGCTATTGGTTGAAAATGGTTTTTGTGTCAGGAGAGAAAATTAACGGACAAGCCAATCAGGGAGCAGCTTCTCGCGCTGGTGAAAAACCAGAGAGGAGAAAAATTTTCCAAGCCATTTGAGCGTAGCTAACTGTAACATTAATCGAGTGCGTTGTCTCCTAAGAGAATAACGTTTAATGAATACGAGCTAGGAAAATGTAAAAGTTTTGAATAAAATTTAGTGGTAATAAAAATGGGAAATTTAAATAATAAGATGAATGAAATTTAGAGTAACACATTTCTTGGTCTATTCATACAATTATCTAATGTGTATTCGTTAATTCTTTGGAAGGCCTATTCTCTATGGTTTCAAGAGATGTGAAAAATTTTCTTCAGATGGGAACAATAGTCTTTAAGGATAGAAATTTTTTTGGATTTCCGAATATTCTCGTTTTGCACAAACCAATGAGCAGGGACGTCTTAAAGCATGGACCAACTGGGCCCTGACTCAGGGCCTCGCATTTGAAGGAGGGGGGAAGGCTCTTCTCGTTCTCTACTCAACCTCAATAAGATCATGATCAGAATAATTTTAATCGTCAAATGTTATTTCCGGACATTGCTGGTTGAAGACAGTTACTTCTATGTTAAATATTTCTATTTATAACGTTTGCTGAGAATCAGGGAAATTAGTTTTATTTCTAAAGCGAGTTATGTCCAATTTATTGATAAAAATGCTGCTGTGGGAAGGACAGTCATTGACATAACAGACACTCTTTCCAGCGACCTTTTATTTATTTGCACACGAGTTAAGTATCGCTCATGAATGGCCAAGAGATACACTTAAACCCCCAACAGAAGTGACAAAAACGAATTCCCTATTTTATGACATACATGAGGACTAATAAAAGAGGGTGAAATGACCCTGAAGAAGATCACATTTTCTGGAAGACACAGGGGGTCTACAGTTCTAAATCGGCAATTCCTTTCTTTAAATTGAATTGCTTTGAAACAGCAAAAGGTAATTACGTTTTTATTTTTGAATTTTATTTCTGTAAGATTTAAGATAATATACAAATATTTATATCGCATTAAAAAAAGTAAAATATGTAATTGTATTTGCTTTTTTTTACAGAGAGAGTTATAAAAATAATATCCAGTTATAAAAAAAAATCTGCTCTTTTTTTTGTAAATTTTCTTTTCTCTCCCTCTGAACAACATGAAATAATTTCTTAACTGTTTGTAAAATTATATATAAATATTTCAATGGACACTTTAGAATATTTTTATATTGATTAATATGCATAAGTGTGTGCTTCCTTCATTTTGAATGCACTATGATCTTCCAAAAGAATTTCCGATGTGTATTGTAATTCAAAGAAATATTTTTATTTACTTTTGATATGGAAAGCGTTACTTTACTCTTTTAAAAATCAACATTTATAAAACGAATGCATTACATTTTCTACAAATTTTAGTAATGTAATATAAATGTAGATAAACAATTATATGTTTAGTTTAGTTTTTATTAACGTCGCACTAGAAGCAACACGAGGGCTATTGGCGACAGACCTCGTAATTTTGAACCACGGTCAAGTGGCGAGGACGACACCTGAGCTGGCACCCCTCTCCTAACATCCACACCACGCTAACGGGAGGACTTTGGGCCCCGACAGATTAAACCTGCATCAGCCCCGCTACGCGGCGGTCTTTAGCGGCCAAGGATTGAACCCGCGACTGAACGAAAACGGTCGGCCACGAATTCGAAGCCATGACCACTAAGCTACCGCGGCCCTTAAAGCAATCATATGACAAGAATCCTGTAGAACGATTTGATAAATAAATTCCTGTACAATAATTTAATGTTTTAAGAGTAAACAAAAATGGAAAAATTCTCGTCCAACACAGTACAAAGTAAGAGATTTTTAATGTATAAGAACCCTTACTAAAAATGTTCTATTTGCGTGTGTATGTTTAATCAGATTTTCCTACAGAAAATTGAAATTTATTATATAATTAGTTTTATTCTCTTTTTTTATTTACAAACTAGAGAGTGAGCTTTCTCCTTCACCCCCCCCCAGAACAGAACAAAAGAAAAATACATAGTTATGTGCATATTACGTGAGATGTAGCATAATGATTTTTAGAACAGTGTATTTATTTTTAGTGGCAAAATAACAATTCTTTTTCGAATAATTCGCCCCCAAAATGTGTTATTTAAAAATATCTCTTAGTTATTTTTATGATATTAATAAACGGGGAGCCATCACTTACTAAATTATTCATAATTTTTTTGTATATCCTCTTGTATCGGCTTAAAAGTGGACTCTAAGCTATAACCGGTCATTTATTTTTTAATAGCTGATCATTTTATTTTAAACTTCACTCGTGCGGAAAATGGGTACTCCAGTTAGTATTGATATTTAAACTTTAAGGCTCCAGTCGAAACGACACCAAGAAATCCCGAGCGTAATGTTAATCCTGTGGAGTTTCGTACTTTTCTATTTCCATCTAGGATATTGCTTTTAATTGCATGGAATAAAATGTATTCGAAAGAGCGAAAAAATAAATGTTTCTCTGGTTTTCGATTTCATAAAAAAAATTTGCAAGTATTTTTAAATATCCCCATGAGCCCGGATTACTTAATCAATGATGAATTACAGGCAGAGGATACTAGACTTTTTGCTAAAAAATTAAAAATGAAGATGAATGAATTAGAAACTACTTTTTTTTAACTATCCTTTGGAATGATACTTTGACAAACTAAATCTATTTCTCTAGAGTAAAAATATAGATTTGTCGAAAGGTGTAAAATTAATCATATATATATATATATAAACCAATAGACCCTTTTGACTATTATGAGTCAAAAGGAAAGGAAGTGTCCTTTATAAAGGAGCATCAAAGTGTTCACAAGTGTATAATACAACTTAGTGTTAGGGTAACTTTCCCTGAAGGAAACAGAGACACCGACACAACGTTTGAAAACAGCCACAGCCAGAAATTTAAAATAAAAACCTTTTTACCAATAATCGACTCTCTAATTTACAATATACTAACGCTTGGTAAAAAATATGAGGAGCTTTTTGAAATGTTTGGATTTCTTAAAAATATTTCTAATTTGGATGAGACAGATAATAAAATAGCATGCGAAAAAATATCAAAGTTTTACGATAAAGGAATTAATGGAGAGAAACTGAACTTGGAATGTCAACATTTCAAGTCATATATGATCATTGTTGGTGAAAAGCTGAAAAAAAAGTAAAGAGAAGAAATGGAAAGATTAATAAAAAGTATAATTCTACAAATGCAGATGAAGATGAAGAACGGTTGTTGGTTGAGGGAACTAGAATTGGGATCAGCACACTCTATACATACAAGTATAATGAAAGACTCTCCGCAGTGTTTCCAATATTGAAATAATAATGAGAATTTTCTTATCAATGGTGATTTCTAATGCGAGTGGTGAGCGTTCTTTTTCAAAACTCAAAGTGATCAAAAAGGAAATGAGAAATCGTATGACTCAATCACGTTTGAATAATTTAAGCCTGATGAGTATTGAAAATGAAATATTATTAACAATTGATTTTGAAGATTTGAATAATAATTTTGAGAATTTAAAAATGTATAGAAAATAAATATTCACATAAAACCTCATTTTACTATGGATTGCTTTTATTGAACTGTACATGTATACATACCAAATTAGATTAAAGGGTCGCAGGTGGGGCCTATTTTTTCATAAGGGCCCAGGACCTCAAGAAGTCTTAAGACGTCCCTGTCAACGAGCATTTAATATCTAACGGAGCATCATATTTTGGACTCTTTCCCTCATCCTAAACTCTGTCAGAGACTTTCTGGATGTCAAGAAAAACCGCACCAGTCGATTTCCCCCTATTAAATTCGGACTTGACGTGCTCGATGACACGGAGAAGCTGATGGGTAGTTGAGAGTTTTTCTCTAAAATCGTGCAGTTGGGGTATCAGAATATGATTATTTTCAAGGTGGTCATTTAATCTATTTAAAACTATTCTTTCATTTAATTTTCTGAGCATTGATTATAAGGAAAGCTATCAGGGAGGGTAGGATCTTTACCTGGTTAAATAATGGGAATGACTGCTGCGATTTTCCATGGTTGAGGAAAATGTGCAATTTTCAAAATATTACTAATAATAGTGTTGATAATAAAAATGACTTTATCAATAAATTTTTTTACCATTTTATTAGTAATGCCAAAATTAAAAGAACTCCAGTTCTTTTAATTTTGATTTTTTGAATATATTTCATTATTTCAGATGGTTTAGATGGGGATGAGGGGGGAATGAAATAAAATTATTTGCGCTAGCTAAAAAATTTTGAACAATGTGATTAATTCTACTGTCAAATTCAGGGCTTATGATATTGTTTGATAATGATTCAATTGATAATTGATTTATAATGTTCAGCAATAGTTTCCGCTTTGTCGGCATCAGAAAGAGCGATATTGACTCGGCCGAAATTTAGTGGAAATACGTGAGCGCTTCCGTCTTAGGGCTTTGGTCATCCCTCAGAGGGAGCTGTCCTCGGTCTGTGTCTTCCCAAGAAAAGGAGTGTGTCTTCCCGGTAACGGTAACGGCTAAAATTACGAGGTACCTATTTTAAAAATTAAAAACTTACCCTCTCATCATAATTTATAATTAAAGAGCATAATTAGTTAAAGTTTATCAGAATTGTAAAAAGCTATCATAATTAGGATCAAGGCAACAAGCGCCTGGGCGTTCGGCAGAGTGAGGAACTGCCGAAACAAAGTTGGAAAGTAAAGTTACGAAAGCGCGCATTGCTTTTGGATGCTGTAGCCGTAAGCTAAGAAGCATATATAGCAATAAGCGGAGAGTAGATTAAGGGGTGGGACATCAGTTCGAAGACGAAAGCGACTTCGAGAAAGCTGTTGTCCGCGGGATTTTGAGAGGTTTTAAAAAGAAAAATTAAACTATTGAATTAAAATGAATTAAAAAGAAATGCCGTTCCGAAACCAATTTAACGGAAAATTTAGCTATTTAAAATTAAGGGAGATTTTAAACGCGAGGAGAATGAGTCGAAAAGTAAGAATTGAGCAATTTGGAACTATGCTCCAATAGCGACGCCTGGTAGAGAAAACTGTTATTACCTTAGAAAGATGATGATTTTAGTTGTTTACAATTGGAAAAGTGTTTAAATTTTCAAGTTTTCGAAAAATTTAAAATTTTGAAAGTGATCGACAGTATTACGCGAGGTCCATTTTGACCATGGGACATTGCCACTTATCGATGTGAAGTCCTGAATTTTGAAAATTAAGCAGGATTTCACTAATGAATTGCTTCAATGCGCTCGCAGTCTTTTTAGGAGTGGAAAGTGAACATAGGAGTGTCCGAGCGCTGCTCTGGGTCTTTTCTGCGAAGATGCAATGCTTGCATCATACGCAGGGAGCTGTTGAAGCTATTCATTAGGTATTTGAGGGATCCTATTAAAGAAATTAAAAGATTGTTTTTTGATGAACTCTAGAATTGGTTCAATTTTAAGGTCGTTATGCAGGACTTCGTTCCGAACAAACCAGGGAGCATTTAACATTTTCCTAAGGTGGATGTTTTGAAAGACGTGCAGTCGTTTCAGATGGGTGGTCGCCGCAGACGCCCAAATAGGCTACGCATACAACATGATCGGTCTTAAGATCGACTTGTAGGTCAAAATTTTGTGCCTGATCGCCAGCTTGCTCTTACGAGAAATCAAGCGTGTGAGCAATCTGCTCATTCCGATAGCCTTTTGATAGGTTTTTCGGATATGGTGGGAAAATGTTAATTTTGCGTCTAAAACCAACCCTAGGTACTTGTATTCAGTAACCCAGGGGACAGGTTGATCGAAAATGGTGACTGCTGGCAAATTGCCAATGCACCGTTGTTTCGTAAAGAGGAGGCAAGCGCTTTTGGATGCATTAACTTTAATTTTCCAGTTAATGAGCCAGAGCTGTAAACGAGATATGTACCTCTGCAATCTTTCAATAATTTTCCGATTGCAGATGTCTTGGGACATAATGGCAGTGTCATCGGCGTACATCGCCAAATGAATGTTGGAAGCCTTCGGGATGTCATTTACGTACAAAGAAAAAAATTTTGGGACTTAAAATCGATCCCTGGGGGACTCTACTTAGGATTGGACGGGGGGAGGAGACTGCATTTTCGACTCGAACCCGAAAACTACGAGAGTCAAGGAAAGAGTGAATAATTTTGATAAGTTGGTCCGAAATTCCAAGTCGCATCATCTTGGAAATAAGCCCATCGTGCCAAATTTTATCAAAAGCTTTGGCAATATCTATAAAAAGCATACCCGTGGCCTTATTATTGGAAAAGCCGTGCTGGACCGTCTCAGTAACTCTAAGTAACTGTGTTACTGTAGAGCACTTTGGAACAAAACCATGCTGCTCTGGAATAACAATATTCCTGGAATTGCAGAACTGGTCCAGGCGATTCAAAATAACAAATTCGTATGCTTTGCTCAGCGAGCTGAGTAACGATATGGGGCGATAATTTTGAGGTTTAGAATCATCCGAATCAGACTTGAGAATGGGGACCACCACGGCGATCTTCCAAGCCTTAGGGAAGTAGCAGTTTTCCATAAGAAAATTAAAGAGCAGCGTGAATAAGAAAATAAATTTAAGAGGTAGGTTTTTAAGGATGCGGTTTGAAATTAAATCCAATCCCGGAGCCTTTTTAATTTTGGTTTTATGAATAAAGTCCAAAATTTCGCTAGCCTGGACTGGTTCCAGGTCTAGGCATGTGGGGGAGGCCAAAAACCTTTGGACTTCAAGTTTAGTGTGAGCTGAGAATCTGGGATTCTCGTCTTCATTTGGTTCGAATTGTTTTTGAAGGCTATCAGCTACTACTTCCGCCTTTTCAATAGGAGCTACAGCAACACTGCCTAGGGCGCCCTTTAGGGGCGGAATGGTGTGAAAAGGCTTTTTGAGTCGGGAGGTTTCCCTCCAAAGGGTGTTTGAGTCAGGCGAGAGGCCTTCAATGTGTTTTTCCCATCTGGATTGGGAAAAGTGTTGAATATCTCGTTTGATCTCATTACTGAGTGCACGGAGTTCAGATTTAAGAGCCGGATTCCTACATCTTGCCAGACTCTCCGTACATAATTTTTGTGACGAATTTTATTTCTGATCTCAATAGGGAGTCTCAGAGGAGGTGGTTAATGTGTGTCTTCCCAAGAAAGCGGAAAAAAGGGGAAAACAAACAATCCTCTCTTAGAAATTTTATGAGGTTGCCATAAAAATTTGACATGGTCACCAATTTGGAGATAAATCACCCAAAAAATTGAATCGCGCCAAGTGGCCCCGTCACACTAGTTCAAGCAGCTGGTGCACTGAACGTTGCTGACACAATTATGATTGTCATTACAAGCCCTGTGTTTTCTGTTTGTTCTGTTATAGTCCAATCAATGCTACTTGTGTGCCATCCTGAGGATTTGCGAATTAAGGGACAATTGTCGTTATCCTCAAATTGTCGTTACAATACTACTGCGGTTGTTCTTGATATCGCTCCCGATTGGCGATAAAAAAAAAATTAACCATCGCGAACGGCCTCTTTAACGGAAAAGTACCGAAATTTTTACAATAATGTAAAAAAAAAAAAAAAAATTTTAAAAAAAAAAAAAAAAAAAAAAAAAAAAAAAAAAAAAAAAAATTTAATTTTTTTTTATTCTAAAAATTAAATTAAATTGTGTTGCCAGTATAAATTTCTTTCTTTCTTTTTTTTTTTTTTTTTGAAATTTAAGCATTTCTTAAATGTTTAATAATCGGATTTCATGAAACTTCTACTACCGTCTTGGAATTTTTGCTATTTTATCTATTTGAATGCATCTGAAAGAGCAGAATGAATTATCTAATGAAATAATAGATAAATATGAAATATTCTCATACAAAAAAAACAAAAAAAAAACTAATATTAATAAAATCAAATAACGAAGCTTACGAAATCAAAATCGACGATTGATGTAATGTTAATCCTGTGCAATTTCTACTATTTGTACATTGGAAATCTTTACTATTTGATCTATTTGAAAGCAATAAAGTGCAATTGAAAGGACAAAAAATAATGAAGGCTTCTGCGGAATTACATTCTTTCTCAAATTTTTTAAAACATTTTTTAAGGACCAGTGTATTATACAATAAAGACAAATATAAATATAATAAAGTAAAGACAATATAATAAAGACAAGTGTACAATACAATAAAGAAAAGTGAACAACATCGACAGGAGTTTGATAAATTTTACTTATTTACATTGTGTGCCTTATTTCTCAAAAATGGGATTTTATCATTTTAAAATTTTAGAACTAATCTCATAATGCTTAAGTATGAAATATTTGAAGGAGCCTCAAATTTAATAAACCAATCAATGACAGAAAACAACATTTATTCGAAATTGTAAAACGAAATCTTATAAATCCAGCATTCTGTCAAGAATATTTATGCAGTTCAACAGCAGATGGCAGCACCACAATCTACAATAACACTTTCACGTTTCTTTTGAAATTATTAATTAATATTCAAACAGAAAATGAAAGAAAATAGGGTAATAGTATACGGTAATTTATTAAACAAAAATTATTAATTTTCATACGTTTTGAACATTGTTAAATGTTTGCCTCTGATCTAATTAAAATGTAGTGTTCCGTCGCTTTTTTTCAAATGTGGCAACAAACAAAATTGAGCAGACGATTTTTTATTTAAAATATAAATTTTTGATATAAATGCATGTTTTTTTTTTAAAAAAAATTAAATGATAAATCGGTGAAACTTTGTTCTTATTGTACTGTGGAGAATTTCGAAGAAAGTACTCTGCATATTAGAAACATTGTATGTGATAATATTTCAGCACCACGGTATTGAGAATTTTATATTTGTAAATGTTTTATAATACTGATACATAATATGCAAGCTGTTAATTATTTAATCGTACCTTATATTTAAATTATAGTTTATCATTATGAAACATCACTAAGAATTGTTCTACAGTGTTTAAATCAATAAAAGATTTTAAAGTAAATGGGTTTCATATATTAAATGAAATGATTTTCATTGTTTGAAAATATTTTTTCTCGATGTGAAATTTTACTTCTTCAAAGCAACTAACTACATATCATGAAACTTGAATTCTCAATTCTAAAATCACTTTGCTTTGTGATGAAGAAAATTCTGAAATGACATGTGAAAATTATCCTATTTACAAAGCTTGCAGTTTTCTGTCTGTTAACTATTACGAAGAGGTATGTATGATATTATAATGATTTTTTTTAAGCTACCATTTTTGATTTATTTGAGTGCATTGTCTTCTTTAATTTCATTGTGTTCTTATTCTTATTTTTGTTTCCATATTTTGGAAGGTATAACTTATTATTAATGCATACATAGACATTACTTCATATGTTATAAATTACTTTCATAGAGAAAATGATATTTATTCATCGATTTTTCATATAAATCTTTGATCTTATTACGAACAAAAAATATTTTTTTTGGTTTTTTCAAAAGTTATATAAAACGTCTTTTTTTTAAATTGTCACATTTGGAATTGGTAAAATTATTCTTTCTTTGAATGGAAAACATTTTTACAACTTATTAAATTTTATAAAAAGGGAAAGAAAAAGTAAGCAGGATTTTGCTTTGTGTTAGGTATGACTTAATGCATTTAAATATTTATTTTAATAAAGATGAATTTTGAAGAGATATTATTTTTAAAAGTGCTACTTTTTATAATAATGGCTTAGCAAGAATTTTGAAATTGAAGAAAAATTTGTGAAACTTATTAATAAAAAATCAATATCTGTGATTTATTTGAGTTTCTATGCATTGTTCATAAGCCATTCAATAGAATTACCTTTATGCTCTTTATTGATATGAGTATCATGTTTTGATTGCAGATAACATGTTTACAGAATAAATTTTTATAAATTATGTCATTACTTTGTTAAGCTAAATTTGATAAATTATTTCTTTATTTTCAAATTTATAGATATCCAATACTTTTGAAGATTATGTAACAGATGCACTAATTAGTGAAAATGCTCTTATTTCAAAAGAAAATTCAACTACCCTTTTTAATATTGATGAGTTCTACAGATTTCCTTGGAAGAAAGGTAAATTTCTGAGAAAAGTATAAAATTAATTTAACTTTTAAGTGTTTAAAATCTGACTTTCCATTTAATGAAATATTTTTAAGTTTACAAGCATTATTACCTTTAAACTACTTTTTTACCGTTAAATAAATTTAAAAATATTGAAAGATTTGTGAAGGCTTCTTGATTTAAAATAAAAAGAATATTAGAAGAATCAATAAAATATCATATTTTAATAAATCAGTAAATAACATGAAATATCTATGTATATAATATACACACACACATATATATATATATACCACAATTTTGAGTTAATAAGCTTTGGCTTATTACATAGATAAAAGTTGAAATTTACTATCTGTTGTGTATCTGCTGAAATGGTGATGTATCTGAAGAAATTTTATTGTTCATCTGTCTTTTGAACTTAACTAGTTTAGATGGTAAATTATACTCGAGTGAAACCATTCATGAAAATTCACTGTTGTATTTTAGCCTGATATGAGCACTCGAATTGTGGTAAGCAATGCAATGAGTTAGAATTAGCAAGAAACTTGCCTAACTATGGTAGAGAAAGATATCATAATGCACTTAATTCCTGTTGAAATAATCCAAAATAAAAATGAAGATTGCAATGTTGAAAGAAGTTATTTAAAACAAATTGATGAAAAAGTGGTTTATTTAATTGTGATGTTGGTGAATCATAGGTTTGAGTCCTGATACTTGTAAAGATCCACCCTGTAATGGACTGATGCACATTTAATTTGTAAAGGCTCCAAGTCCTCATGTTGGCTTGGTATGGAAATTTTGGAGAGGGAGGTACCAGTTCTGGTGTTGTCATCATCACATGACTGAAGTTCTAAATTACAAGGCCCATTGCTGTTATAGCTTCCAAGTGCAGTGTTAGTTAATTATCAATCAATTTAATGTAGCTGTCATTTATACAGTATTGTAATAGCCTTTTTATTTTCACTATAACAGTATTTCTTGTATATGCTTCATTGTCTTAAAACTTGTTGGTAAGTGATATGTCTTATTGACTTTTCAATAACAGCAGCATTTTTTTTTACTGTAAGAGCTGTTGATTTATTCAGATTGTATAGCCAAACACTATTATTAGTTTTCCCATTTTTTTTTCAATGTTTCTGTGGTATTTTACTTTTAAATTTATCCAGGCTCTTATTTTTTTTCTTTAAATCATTTTATTAATAATATTCCCTGTTGATACACCATTGTTTATCTCCCAATTTTTCCGAAATATGTAGAAATTTAAATGATTATGTAATAAACTGAACTGTGTGGAATCCTCCAATATGTGTTTTTACATGACACATTGCAGCAATTTTTGTGCTGTGGTAGCTCAAGCATTTTAAATAAATCCATGTGTGAATGAAATCCATGTAAATTGAGGATTACTGATTTTAATTTTTGTCTTTGAACAGCTTATATACATGAAACAATTAGCTTCATGCCACAAATTGTATTTGAACAAATTACTTTTTAATCCAAAATGTTTTTATATTCTTCTTCCCTATGATCATGTATACATCATTTGAAATTTCAAGACTTAACTTAATTTTTTTTTCTTTTTTTGTAGCCCAGTATGACGAGAAATTTATTTCGAGTGAAGCTGGTAATATAGAAGAATCTATCACAGAAATATGTCAAGATGCATTTTCATCTGCACATATGCCTACGTTGTAATTATATTTAAGCAATAGTGGGAGAAAATATTTTTTTATGCTTTTGTAAATATTTTAATAATTAAAATAAAGTACATCTATTTTCATAATTAATCTGAACTTTCATTTAATTACCTGACTTTTTTAAGATAGTATTATTTTTATAAATTTTATTTTCAGATTGCATAATTTTTTTGTTAAATGTGTAAGTTTAAAAAATTTGCATTTTTTGGTTTGTGAAAAATGAGGAAAAGTGCATTAAAAAGGCTGCATTTCTTATGAAGTCCTCCTATTTTTTTGTTTAAATACAAAAAAATTAATAAAATATAAAATTTATACATAATTAATAATATTCTATAACTGTTGATAAATGCGTTACATTCTGACAAACAATGGATAAAAAAATGTATTCTGTAAACTTTTTAAAAAGATTTAGATTATGTATTTCTATAGAATCCATTTTGTAAAAAATTTGTTTTTATTTGACGTTTCCCCTCTCCCCCCAAACCATAAGTGATTTGTAATAAAAAATAGTTTTGAAAATTTTTGAAATTTATTAATTTTGCAATAAATATAATTTTTATAGGCATTTTGAGAACACTAGCTATTTTAGTGATGCTCAAACATTCAACGAAGAAGAGAGCGTATTTGAAGAGAAAGACCTAGAGGCATTTAAAGAGAACACTTTAGATGGTAATTTCCTTATACTTGTAAAGATTTTTTTTGCACATCACTGGTTAAAAATATTGATTGTGAATGGTTTTTATTATTGATCACCAATAAACTCAATTTTATTCAATCACTCTGAATAAGGAATTGATAACAGTACTTATGTACTTTTTTAAAAAATGTACCAGAAAAGTTAATTAAGAAATTTTGAATTTGAAATATGCATTGTATATATTTGTTGAGTTATTCCGAAAAATGTTTTTTGATAGTCAGCAAGTTTAGTCAGCAATTAAAAGGTATATTTTAAAAAATTATTATAGTTCTTGAAATATGTAATTTTTTAAAATTTAAATTTCTGAAACTTGAGAATCTAATTTTGTGATATTAATTGTTTCAATTAAAGAATTTTTTTTTAAATGTATATATGAAGTATAATTATATCCTCAGTTTATTGCATTAAAAATAAGTGTTTTTTTTAAAAAAATTTAACTACCTTTTTGCAATGCTTTTTTTTTTCAAAATTATTATGATTTTCTCTATTCATTCAAGTATCAAATAGATTCAGCTCCTCAGATTTTTATTACTTGTATTTCTTTCTGTATCTGATTGTATCTTGTGTTGTTTTTCAAATTGATATAAAAGTGTCTAATTTCTATTATTGCATTTTTTAAATTTCTTCTGTTTTCTGTTCCATTAACATATATTTCCTTCATATGAATAATATTAAAAGATTTGCATGTGTTCTCTTTAGGATAAATATTAATAACTTTGAGACATTGTAAATTATTAATCAAAGCTTATTTTCTAAATACATTAATTTTCTATAAAAATGTGATAATTTTTTGTAGTCATTTTTTTAATGTACAATTAAGAATGCTGATTTGAAACAGTTGCTTGTGCTGTTACTATCTTCTGATGTTTTTACATTTTTTTTTTCAATTCCACATTTTTCAACACCATTACTATTATATTTTTCTCTGATTTGCTAATTAAATTTCATTTGGTATTCTGAGTATTAAATTAAATGTTCTACTTTTGGATTTTTTTTAAGTTATACGTCATTTCTTTTATCAATTCAGGTACATATCAATTGCTTGATGTTCCGTACATTCCTTGTGCTTTGTCAAATCCAACTTTCAAATTACCATCTGTGATTGATATCTTGAGATTATTGCCAATAATGGAAGTAGATGAAACACTTGAAGACTTTGATTTGTCAAATGAAGTTATGGAGGCATTCTAGTAAGTTGAGGAAAATTTTCGTTCCGATTTTCAGTACTTATCTAATGTAAAGATGTTAATTATATAAAAACAAATGTTATTGAAAATTGTAAAAAAAAATGTTAAAGATATCTATTTTTATTATGAGTAAAAGTTGAACCTTTTTTTTTTATTTTAGAATTTTTTTGTAGCAATATTTAAATAGAGTTTTCTTTATTTTATTTTCTATTTAATCATTTCTCAAAGTAATCTGGTCTAGATTATATGGAACCTATAGACTATTTAAAAGGGAAGTGTTATTGTGTTACTCCATTTATATAAAGTTGAAAATCTAGAAATTGAAAATGTTAAGAAATGGGTATAAGGGTTGTCAGGTTTCTGGAAACAAGTCCAAATGTTTTACTAGTGTAAGGATAGTGCAAGTGGACGATTTATTTTACTTTCTTTAATAACTGCAATGGAAACTATTCAGTATTCTACGATTTGATAGATACTCAACAAGGGCTAAATTACTGTTGCATTTTAATACATTTGTTGGATTGATTGATATAATAGTTAAAAATGGGTTTAAAAAATCAAACTACTTCAAATATCCCTATATGAGGTGCAAGTCTTAAAATATATGCAACTTTGATAGAAATGATGCATGTTTTTAAATTCAGAATTTTAAATAGTTTTGATATCTTAAAAATTAAACCGAAAATGTGTCTTGCAATTAAACTTGCTTACTTCTTGTTATATATGTTCATTAATATTGTTCTTCAAATGATGATACATAATATTGGAATCTCTTTTACGAATAATCATTTAAAAGTATGATGATAATGAAGCAGTGCTCTTTTTTCAACATTCCGTAATATTTGTTTTTCCCATTTTTACTGTAACTTATTTTGTAACAGAATATTACAGCATTTTTCTGTGAACAAGTATTCAATTTTAGAATTATTGTTTTTAAAAAGTTTGAATTAAAAATTTGTAAAGCAACTTATTTATTAATTGGTTAGAATATTATAATAAAAGCTGCTAAAAAAAGAAAATTATTATATTTTAAAATTCATTAATGACAGTAATTCAGATATTTACTTTTTTATTATTAACTAATTATTTCATGCTTACTGACTGCAGTTAATTTATTGAGAACAATTAAAAAGAAGTACTGTGATAGAAACAAACTAAAAAATTACTGCATCTATGTTTTAAAAGTTTTAATGGGTGAAGAAAAGTGAAATAATTTTTAATAGTGTTTTTCCTTATTTTATTTTAGTAAAGAAAATTTTGATGATGAAATCAAGGAAGTGCCAAAAAGCAATATTGAAAACACTTTTGAAGAAATAGATTTACCAGAAGTAATTTTTTTTTCTCATAGTTCAGATTATAATTTTATAATTATGTAATATCAGCAAAATATAATAAATTGCATTTTCTTCATCGCTTGATTGTTGTTATTGCTAGTATGTAAGATTATTGCCTAAGAGATGTTATGAAAAACATTTAGTAACATTATTTTTCAGAAATTTTGTTTGCATTATTTCTCTTGATAAGATGAGATTGAAGTAAAAAAATTATTTAAATAATTATACTCTTACATAGTTAAGAAACTCTTTTGATAATGAAAAGGGAATACTTGTTTAATCTAGTAACTATTATATCTTTCCATTTTTTCCCTTTATTTTGTGTTTTGAAATCAAAATACTTTATTTTTTAAGTGATAAGTGCTTTGTTCATAGTGCTTAATGCTTTTTATTGTGCTGGAATAACTTCAACTCAGCTTACTTAAAATTATTTAATTATTGTAACAAAGTTAAAATTCTGAGTTTTATCTGTTTGTTTGGAATTGTAATATTTTTGGAAATGTCCTAAAATGAAACTCTTGAAATGAAAACAATCTTGAAATTTTATTTGAATTAATGAGTTTAAAACAAAACTTTAATGAAATCTGAATTAAAAAGAAAATTCTCCATTTTATACGATACATTTTCTTTTTATGCTATTATTATTTATATTCTTATAATATGATTAAGATGAGAAATAAGACTTCTTAATTTTAATAAAAAGTAATTAATATAAAAAGTTATGCTTAAATATGGAACTAATTAATATGGAATACTAATTTAAATAAGTAGGATAAATATTTATTGCAATTAATAATGAACATTATAATTTTAGTTCATTTGATTTTATGGGTTTTTATTTATATTTTATTCTTTTTCAATTTCAATTTCTTTTAGATTTTTCAATTAAAAAGTTTTTAAATGGTTGGTTATCTTTGAGTGAAAGAAATTAATATTTAAATATATTACTGTAATAAAAATAAAAATTTAAATAAGAAATAATTTAAATTAATAGTTTATTAACTTTTAAAGGCTTTATGTTTTGCATAATATCTTTAAATTTTATGTTAAATGGGGGAAAAAAGAAAGAAAAATGAAATATTTCTATTTTTGGTTATAGATTTAAAATAAATTATTTCACACAAAAGTTAGGATTGATGATACTTGTTTCTTTTTGATCATCATGTTAGAAAAGATTGCTTGAAAAAAAAAAAAAAAAACTCTAGTTAGATTAATATTTAAGGAATCATAATATTTTCTAATATCTCCTGAAAGTTTTAGCTTTAAAACTAATAATTGAATGTGCAATATATATCTTTACAGTTATTTGATGAAGAAATAAGCCATCTAAAAGTTGAAAGTTCAGAATACAATGGTAAAGCAGTGTCAAAATTTCAGAAATTAAATGACAATGAAAGAGAAAGCTTAAATGAATCGATGGTGATTTCTACATCTTATCAATCTGAAAATTACTCAGATACTCGTCATATTTATTATGATGATCATCAATTAAAGTGTAGAAACACAATTTTAAATAATAAAAATGAGTGTCATCTTCAGAAAAAATCATCTAATGTAAATAATGTTTTATGTTTGAATGATCATGTTTCATTAGACTCTGTATCAATAAATGAGAATGCAAGGAAACATATTGATGAAAACAATGAATTTGATAAAATGGATTTAAATATAAATTCAAGTAGATGCCTACAATTGATTAGAAATAATGAGCTTATTGATACAACTTTGAAAACTGATCCTTTAAAGAATAATTCTGGTGAGAATCAGGATTATAATGACGAGAGTAATGTGGATGAAATAATAAGTAAAGTCACTGCTGAAAGTAGCAGTTATGAAGGATATAGTTTTATGAGTAGTGCTTTTGAATTAAATGACAAAAACCAAACTGGTAGTTCATATGAAAAGAATGGTGTGTTTGTAGAAACTATACCTGAATGTTTTTCAGAATTTCAATATAAGGAAGATAATGAACTGGTAAATGATGAAAAACTTGTTACTGTTGACAGTAAAGGGAAAAATGTATATCTCAAAAAGATTTCTCAACTTAAATTTGAAAAAAATTTAAGTTTGAATGACGATTGCAAAGTCTCATCCTTTTTACCACATTCCGAAAATCCGAAAATCTTCAAAAGTTGTACAATAGTTCGGAGAGATAATTCTTTGAATTCTTCCTTGCGTTCTACAAACAGTGAAAACCATGATGAAAATAGAATTCCAACATCTTCCCAAAATTTGAATTCACCTCAACCTGTAAATTTACTATCAAACTTTTTGAATATTACAAAATTAGCCAACAGAAACTCTACAGCAAATTCAGTGTTAAAAGTTACCAGTTCACCTAGAGATTATATTAAAGATTCAGGTATGTATGTTATTATTAGGGTTGTATTTTATTAATTTTTTTATTAATTTCATATCCAATTTACCAAGAATTATTTTTAAGACGGGATTTTCTATTAGATTTTTAAATGAATTTTTTTAATAAAAAAGTATAATGTATGTTAATGTAATTATTGGTAGGAGCATTTTCCATATTAAATATGATATTTAAGAATATTTTTTTGAAAGTTCTTATTATAGAAAATATTTTTATTTTATTTGGTTTGTTGAAAATTGATTTTTCTGGTGAAAAAATTTATGACTGTGAGCTGCTGACAACTTATATATGTTGCTTAATATGTATAATTGCCAAAATGTCTTAAAATTTTTCATTTATTAATTTCTAAAGATTCTATATTTTATTTTTTCATTGTAAAATATATTCTCTTAATATAGATAAAGATCAAATTACTGAATGCTTTCAGAAAAGCATGAATTCTTTTTCTAACATACAATCTACTCCTAAAAAATCCACTTCTCTTCCTGAATTAAAAGTTGGAGATTTGTTGATCAGATTTCCTGGTAAGTATGTATATGTAAATTGTTTTGGCCTTTAAAATTTAGATTAGAATTTATTTATAATGCAAGAGTTATAAATATTTTAATCAAATTAATCTGTTTTATTTTTAGATGAAATGTTAAGAATTCTTCTATTATATGAAGCTTATGCGACACCTCTTTTACAATCATTATTGCTGTCAGATCTATTCAAGTTTCCTCTTAAATTTACTATAGTGGATATTTCTCCCTGCAAAACATGTTTTTTACTAAACCAAGAAGTTAAACGATGTCGAGATGAAAATATTGACCAATTAAAGAATGGTAAGGTCATTTTTCAGTGTAGAATTAGTTTCTTCTGTTTTTATAATTATAATTTTATTTGTTATTCTGAAGTTGTTAATTAACGTTGATTGCTTACTCTGTAGTTAAAAAAAAATCGTTACTCTGTATCACTTAAGTATCAGATAAAAACTATTTTAGTAATAAAGCTGTGTGAAATTAAATGGTTGGACCACATGGATGTGTAAGTCTTTTATCTGAAACAACAGCTATTGGAGTTATATTTAAGATGATGATGATATATTTCTTAAATTATTCTCATTAATATATTTCTTAAATTATTGAACCTGAATTTTATTTAAGGTGTATCAAGCTATGTAATATTTATTCACTATTTACATTTTATGTTAATTTATTTGCATAAATTGTAAAACTAAAAATAAGTCTAATGTTTAAAAGTTATAAAACACTAATTTGAATTTGTATGACAATGAAAGAAATTGACATAGGTCTAAATAGTTTTCATATTATGTTTAATCCCACATGTTTAAAATATTTGTTTAATATTAAGAGGGTCATATTTTAAATTAGTTGTGAATTTTGATTTCATTGACTTTTGATGAATCACCTGACTTAGTATGAAGTAATTCTAATTTTGAACACATACATAAACACACACACACAAACATACCACTGCAACTTTTACATATATGTAATCTTGCATACTTCAAATTGTAAAAAAAAAAACCCTTCAGTGAAATTATTTTTGTAAACTTATAAATGTATACATAAAAATGTATTTAACATTACTGTAGGTGGGCAACAGAAAAGTTATTACCATCAACTTTTAACATTTCATGGTCTTTTAAAATCATTGGAGTGCTTGATTCAGTCTGACCTTCAGCTAGCTCTGTCATGCTTAATAGAATTTCAAGCGTGTCATCAAGCAGTGATAAAGGGTAAAAATATTTTGTGATTTGTTTCTAAATTGTTTTATCTGCATAAAATTTTGCTCCTATATATTTTAAGAAAAATATAATGTATATAAATAATAATAAAAAAAAAAACACATTTCAATAATTTTTTTGACATCTGAATTTAAAAAAAATTAAACTTTTTTTTCATTTTATTTTTCATCAGGATATTATGAAACACTTATCGAAAAATTTGATAGTGAAATGAATAATTTAACTGAAAGTAATCATATACACCCAAAAGTAAAAGAAGTGAGCAAATTTCTCAAAGAAAAGTTAAATTTTTGTAAAGAAACTGGACTAACATTTAAGGTAGATATAGTTTTCATACTTTTTATGTTTATGTATTTGAAATAGGTAGATAAAGTAGATGTGTATTAATTTTGTGATTCTCGTACATTGGATTTCTTATAGTCAATTTATCATTTTATATCAGGGCTGAAATTGTTAGAAAAATACATTTTTTTTAGGTACATTAATTTCTAATGAGATAAATAATTTATTTTAAACTATAAGCATTTAAAATGGGGTTTATATTCAAAGTAATTAAAACATTCTGATGAAATCATTTTTTTGAAATAAATCATATTTTTAAGTCGTCTTTCTCTCTGAAGATTTGTATTAATGTAATTTTAAAATGATGTAAATTTATTCAAATTGCATCTTGAATTTTCTGAATTTCTTCAAAAAGTTTGTTTCATTTTTCCAAATTATGTTTAAAAAAGGACAAATATGTAAATTGTTTTTAAATACTTCAATGTGGTATTGGGTGGGGGCAGATTTACAAGGATCTTAAAACATAAGGATACTTTTTGAACAAATATTTTGTACTTTATTACCTTGACCCTTCAAAATTAAAATTTGTACCATTAAATGGTATATTTTTTCTTACATATGTTACAGAAGTGTTTAATAGTATGAAAACACTTTATTTTTTAAAGTATAATAATAAAAATTCTCTAATTCTTTATTTGCTTATGAACTGTTTAGTATTTATGTATTTCTGAAAAACTATAAAAATGAATGTTTAGTAAAATTATTTCTTAAATTAAGATTTTTATTATAAAACATTGAATGTGCATATTATGATATTTGTATAATTTATATTTTTATTGATGTTTTTTAAGAATATTTATAGATTTTATATAAATTTATTATTTTATTTAGGTTCTTGTAATTATAAAAAAGCATTTAAATATAGTTTATAAAGCATTTGAGATGGCATTGAAAAAAGTTGAATGCAACATCAAAACCTTTCTTATACCAGAAAGTGTATTTCTTCATGAAAGTACTTTAATGTTTAAGTAAGTTATTGCCTTTCTTTATGAAATTAATAAAAATGTTTATCTCACGAATTTGAACAAAATAAATTATTTTGAAAAACAAAGTCGACAAATATGAATTTACATCTTGCATTGTTACACTGTGTGTTCAAATCAAAATTTTGTCTTCTGTTAATTAAATTCTATCTTGATTATAAATTCTTTATATTATGCACTAATCAGAATGTTAATTCAATATCCAAAGCACAGCCAGTTATGTTTATGAATTTATTTAGAAAAACCTTTCTAAAATATCTTCCAAGTATTTCATTTGTGTGGATATGGTCATAAATAGTATTTATTAATAATAATGGCCATGTTATAGTAAGGGTTATAAAGCATTGGTCTATGAAATAAAGACATGACATATTTTTATATAATTGGTCTTTGTTTGATATATAATTATTTCTATGTGCTTTTCTTTCAATAATGCAATTATGTTTATTAGCACATAATTGCTAATAAACATATTGCACAGCATTAAATCCTACTTCTCATTTATAATTAATTATTTTTTGTAATGCATAATAAGTTAAGACCAGAATCAAAATGGTCATAACAAAACTTCTACATGCTAAGCACATGTAAAATATTTTATTTTTTACCATAATATGTGTCTTTTTACTTTAGAAGTTCGGAGGATACTATATATTTTGTCTGTCCCTTTTCACTTTCAAAAAAAATTCCATGGAAAGATCTTATACTTGTTATTGAGTTTGAATATGACAGTAACTCTAACTGGAAACAAATATGCTCTGAAAAGAAAATTTCTCATGCTTTTGTCCAAGTTATAGATTTGCCTTTTAAATCTCTTGAAGAAATTCAAAAGCTCAATACTGCAGGTTAATTCTTTCTATCTTTCTCCGATTTACAAGAAGTTTAGTATATTGTTTTATAACTTTATAAATGTTCTATTGATTTTACTCTTTGTTTTTGAAGTTTTCAAATCATTATATTTTTTTGCTTAAATAATTGCCCTTTTTTCACTTGCATTATTCAAAAAATTTTTATAGGTAAGGATGACATCCAGCCTTTGAAAGAAAATATAGCATCTTTAATAATATCAGCATCTGTAACATCTCAGTATCAACTTCTGTATTTACTGGAATCCAAGTTAGTGCAAACTTTCAGTATAAATTGTCTGTTTTCATATTTTTTACATGTAAAATTAATTTTTTTTATGTGTGAAAACATTTTAAAAATTCTCATAGTATTTTGAAATTCCTTTGTCTGTTTTTTCCTGTAATTGTTTCCTTTTCTTATATTTGTAGGTTGAATATTGCAGTATGCATTCGACAATATAAAGAAATCCTTCCTCATTTACATTTTGCTGATATAGTGGTGAATGAAAAATCCGCTTTGGTTTTAGTTAGTAATGTTTCATTTTTGATAGATGATTTTCCAGGAATTTTGTATGAGAGAGTTTCTTTTTTGCTTCTGAAGTATGAAATTTGTTGGATTATAGTGCAGGAATATAAAGAAAACACGTGAGCTGCTTGTTAATTCCTTTATCATAATAAGTGTTTTTATTATTAATTTATTATTATTTGCTGTTATTATTCAAGGAAAAATATGGAATTTTTATACTTATTTTTTTCAATTATATAAGAATTAAATTTCAGTATTTCTTTTCTAACTAATGATTTTTTAGATGTGTAAAATAATGTTTCATTAATTATGTGAGGTTAAATAAAAAAAAAAATTAATATGAAATACTTATAAATATCTTGTTTGTAATACCAGTGATGTTATTTATTTTAATTTTTAAGATTTCTTTTCAGATTTACTTTAAAGCATAAGAAGTCAACTGAAAATTGTTGGAAGTTTTTTTTATCAATTGATGACCTTTGTAAGAAATCTCTTTCTTGCAAAATAAAGGTTAATTTCTCCATTTGCTTATGATAGGTTTTATTTATTTTGTAATCACTTTGTTATTGATTAAAAAATTGGTACTTGTCTATTATAGCGGTGCCCGTCAAATTATCACTATGTCAAGTCATCGCCAAACTCGTGAGGCTATCTTTTGATACAACCTACTTGGTGATATTTCTTACTCACTTGGCGATTAATCATCGGGTACCGCTTTAATAGACAAGTACCAAAAAATCATTATGAAACTTGCAATTATTCTTTATATTTCTTTTTTGGAGATGTTTTGTCCATGTATCATTTTGGAATAGCAACTATTTTATATATGATGATTTTATATAATTATAATGTATCAAAATATTAGGTTTTTGGTTATATATTAACTTTTTAAAATTATTTATATCTTAACTAACTATTATTAAAACATTTATTTCAATTTTACTGAATATTACTGTTTATTTTGCAATAATACCTAGACATTCTTTACTTTTCTATAAGATATTTTGAAAACTATAGGTTAATTTATATTGATGCATTAGTTTAATTATTTTTAAAATGATATCTGTTGAAACTCTGAAAGTGCATTTACAGAATTTAAGTTATTGTGAAAAATATTATCAGATAAGATTTTAAGTAATTAAAGCTTCAAAAGTATTTATAATTAAAAGTCCAATGATTTTCAAAAAGTTAATAATTTTGAAATTTTGCATAAATTTTCAAACTCCTGTGAAAAATAATCTAGGAATAGTTTTGATATATATATTGCAATACTTTCCCAGAAGCTTTTCTTATTCTCTATTAATGGAAAAATTAATTTTTTCTATTTACAGATTTTATATGCTCACAATATTGAAGACACATCAGATTTGATTAAAAATATTTTATCTTATAACAGGAATGGTTATGGACTTAACATTTCAATTCCTAATCATATAACAAATGTAAGAAATTCATTGTAATTTGTAGTATTTCTCCCTAATTGTCTGATAGTTGTATATTTGTGTAATTTATTTGAATTACTTTGGGTATGGTATTTCATTTTATATTTATTTAAAAAAAATGAATTCAGAAGCAAGTGAGCAAACTATTAAAGTTGTGTTTTTAATATTTTTTTTATTTTATTTATGTAACTCTATACTGAAGAGAAAAAAAAATCCTAGTTTATAATTTTTTTTAAAAGTTCGGTTTTTATGAAAATAAAACTGAATCGAATACCTCCTTTTATTTTACATCCAAGTAATTTAGAAAAAAAAGATAGTAAATTTTACTTGTATACTTAATGGGTTATAAATCTTAACAACAACTTACATTTAACTTTTTGACAATTTTTTGAAGATAGGGTTTTAAAATTATTTTTCTATGTTATAATTTGTATCATTAAAAATAAGCATCATTAATACTACACTGTTTTTAACAAATGATTTTTTAGAAATAATTATATATAACATGTTTTTTATTTTAAAAGTCTTATTATTATACTAGATGCTCTAATGTAAAATAAAAAAACATTTTTATTTATTTAATAACTGTGTTTTTTTTAAAAAATATGACTATTTTCACTTAAGTATTATTTAATACTATTTTTTTTTTTACTTTAATTTTGAATTCATGAGATTTCAGATATATATATATATATATATATATATATATGCACACATACATGTATTTCTACTAAGTATAAAAAGCTGTTATTGTGATTATACTTTTTTGTGGAGAATATTATTATCTATTCATGTTCTAACACATTTAACCATCATAAATTTGTTTTTCATATAAATTACTAAATAAAGTGAAAAAAATAAAATTCAATTATTAAATTTGGCTTAAGAGTTTCTTTCTTGTTTAGCTTGGTTATCTCATCTTCATGAGAATCATCAATTTTTAATAGATACTCTAGTATAAGCTATTTCTTTTTGTATTCAAGGAATTGTTATATGAATCAGTTTAAACAGTGAAGAAAAAATTATTTTTGTTTGGAAGGTGTGATTTAGTTTTATTTATTGATTAAGATTTAATAATAATAATTTTGGTTTACATTAAAATTGTACATGAATAACTGAACGTTGATAATTAATAATTAGCCAATTAAAATAATTACAATTTATATATATTCAAGGATTTTTTTAAAAAGCAATGTGTTTTAGTTCTTAATTGTTCAGCTGTATTTTGAATGTTTCATAATTCAATGTCATTTAAAATTACTTTGTGTATGTTTCTCTGATTTATTACAGAAGCAAAACCTTTAATACTCCACACTTTTATTTTTCAAAATTAATTCAATTTTTATTTGTAGTAAAAAAAAAAAATGTCTTTTGACATGTAAGAATTTCTTAACAATTCTTACATGTCAGGTATGTTATGTATGTCATTTTAGTCTGTCAATAGATAGTGTTAAATTATAAAATTTAATGCATTTTCTTTTTTCAGGAAGAAATATTTCTGATGTCTTTCCCATCTTTGAATCCATGTGTGTTAGTATTTGTTTTATTTTACGACTCACATGAAAGTCATATTAATTTAATATTTTCTTTTTTTAAAAAGGATATTGTTACTAAAAAAGCATATATATACAAAATTGAACGATAAGGCTATTTATGTGAGAAAAGTTAATTTCTTTTATATCTATTTCAATCACTTTTCTTTTAATCAATTTTTAGTAAAAATCAACTTTAAAAATCTCTATTTATAAAATTGTAATGAATTTTAGATAAACATTTTTTTAACTGTTGGGATATTCTGTGATGTATTTAACTTTGGTTTCAATTTCTTTTTTATTGCTAACAAATTCAAAGACAGTTATGTTATTGCAGTCAAATATTTATTCTGTCCATAGTTAATGAAGATGGGAACCATCATGATTATTTCTCTTAATAAATAAACGGTGGCTTCAGGAATCTCATTATTATGATGTTTCAATGATTGAAAAGAAGGGTTTTGTTTTAAAGTACACATTTGTTCACAAGAAATGTTATTGAAATATATTTTTGTTACAAATGACAAAACTATTCAGTTGCAGTTCCTTTAAGGATGATTTTTATTTGAATACTTTTAATCGCAAGAAACTCGGTATGTTAATGAACATTTCTAAACTGTTGCTAAAATTTTAGTTTTTAATATTAAGATTCACTTAAAACTTATTGGTAGTTACTAATAGGAAATGTAAATCATCATTTTGATGTTAGGTATTTAGGTTCTCATATTTATGATGATCACTTTCTTATTTTATAATTATTCAAAATAAATTATTTTACTCAAACTTTTAAATATGATTAAAAAAAAAAAAAAAAAAAAAATTGGAAACCATCTGCATTTTGCAAAGATAAATTTATTCAATTTTTATTGATTTTATTTTAACTTTTTTACTAAAGGAATTTTTTTATAGAGTGCAGCATATGATGTCTCATTGTAGCTTGCATGATATTATGAATTTAACATTAGATAAATTATTGGAAAGGTGGAATTTCATTCCTGAAAGGTTTTTAAAAGTATGTGAATTATTTTACATGATTGTTGTATTATTTTAAAAATTTAAAATGGATATCAGTTCCTTAAGATTTCATTTTTTTGAATTTCATTTCTCTGAAAAAATATTTATGTGACAAAAAATATTGGTGTGCAATATTTAATTTTGGTGTTTTGCACTAAGCAAAAGATCGTTTCAGCTTACTGGAAAGATTTGGATTGAAAATTTGCTTTTAATATTTATATTTCTATTCTCATAAATCATTAAATAATATAAGAAATGAGTTTTTTTTTTTTTTTTGGCTTTTTCATACTAACAGGAAGAAAAATTTTAATTTTGTTTCATATAAACTCAGTGAAATATTCTTTATTTTTTTTATTTTTATTTTTGTATAAACTTTATAAACTTTCAAAGCATAGATTTGTATTACCTACTTTTGTAGCATTTATTTTCTATTTTTATTAGATTAAAATATTTACTTGCATTTCTATTTTATTATATAGTAAGCTACCGTTCATTATATGAAATTTTTTAATACTGCTAAGATATGATGCAGATTTTTAGCTTCTCTGCTATTATAATTATTAAAATGATTATTTTTTTTATATAAGAATTACATTCAATCAATGAAGTTTTAGTAAATATGTTTATATGTAGGAGTTCTGTAAAATATATCTTTAACTTCACAACAGTTACTTAATGACTAACAATTTGAATAGATAAGTACATTGACTTGTCAAATATTATGCACTTAAAATATAAAACAATGATTATTATTCAAAAAAATTCAGTACATTTTTTTTTTGTTAATTGTTATATATAATATTTCATCCTTTAATCATCAGTGTTAAGTTAAATTTAAGTTAAATTTAGAAATAATGTTTCTTCTTCCCAAATTACTTGACTAAATTTTTCTGTTTAAAAATTTAACATACTTATTTTAAATTTTATTCTCATAGTTCATTACTTAATTTAAAAGCGATTGCACCAAATTTCACGAGGTAAAATCACTATTATTTAATTTAATTCTGCAGCAAAATGATGATGCAGCCTTATTTTCTCATTTTGTAATTTAGGGATTGTGAAGCTTATTTTGAATGTTGACGCATGACATAGGAGAAGCAACGTATGATGTTCTTTTAGCCACGTTTGTAAAATATAAAGGAAGAACTTTTTTTTTTTAAATTTCTGAGCAATTTCTGTAAACGGTTTAACTTCAGGAAAAAAAATGTTTATTTTTTTTATTATTTAAAGATCATCTCATATTCGCAGAATAAAAAATAATTCCGTATTATACTTAGGCATTATGTCTGAAAAGGTTTCAGAAATCAAATATTTATATAGAATTTTTTTCACTTTACCTAAAAGTGTAAAATATATTTTCTCCAATAGGCACTCATGACGTTTTATTCTTTTTTTAGTGCTTTTATTCCACTATTCATAAGCATTCTTCCCCAGCATATGACATCCCTGATGAAAGTTTAGAAGCTACCCCTGATTCTGATCACGAAAAGAATGTTGAAAATAATGCAGACTTTGAATTGAAACCTAACTATCAAGAAAGTTTTAACTTTTCCTTTAATTTTGAAGATTCAGAAGAAAATTTAGAGCAAGATATCTATGAGGATTCTGAAAACTTTAGCTATGACAATAAAACCAATCTACAACATGTATTGACTAATGAACATGATAGGAATAAATACTCACCTGAAAAGTCTCTTCAAGAGCTTGATCTCGATTACATGTCATTAAAACTCAGTAATGAATTTGATGACTATAGTAATTATTTAAGTGACGACGATAAAGTAATTGACAATGAAACGAAAGGTCATGCCACTAAATATGCCGTGGTGCCTCCGAAGAGTTACAATACTCAAGAAAATGATTATTCCTACTCATTTGAAAGTTTAAATTCGCAACTGCCGTATTACATTTCCCATGTCAGGGCTGGTAATGCACAAGAGAATAACGATTTTGCTCTGTCTTTAAAGAAGTTAGATGACAGACTGGATTTTTTAACTAGTTCCAGGATGGAAGAAAATACTGGGAAAGAAGTCGTATCCAGTTCTGATTCTAGAGTTCAAGATTCTGAGGCGAGGCCTGATTTAGACTTCAAGCAATTCATGTACACTCCAAGAAAAAGGAAGTTTTTATCAGAAGATCTGGTTCAAAGCAACGATAGCAAATTGTCACCTGTTTTAAAACAGTCTTGCAAAATTCAGAAAGGCATGGTTTCGAAAACTGTTAGTAAGCAGGATTTGGGGTACAACTCTTCTTTCAATTCTCAAGAGAAGTTTTCTTGTCCTACAAAGAATGTAAAACAAGCTAAGGTGGAACCATTCTTGAAAAGAGATGGCTGTTATAGTGGTTACACTGATAGAATAGCTAAACGATCTGGAGTAGATGAAAATGTTGATACTTTTTTCAAGCATCATTTATCTCAATGGTCAGGTATGTTTTCATTATCTTCCTTTTTATAAAAGTTGTTCAGTTTTTAGTGAATGCTAATTATTAATACTGTTAGGGTTGCGACACTAGGAGGTACATTATTAGTCACCTCGTGTTTGTTAGATATATGATAGGATTTTTACTATTTGATGTAATTTATTTCAGAGTTTGGGGTGAATGAGTACACAAAACTCGGGAAAGAATATTAAATTTGCAAAGGAATATTTATTTTTTATAAATTAGGAATCAATTGTTGATTTGCCTTTTGCTCGGCGGTTCTTCAATAGCAACAGTCTCGAACCCGCAACATGACGAAAACTGCCTGCCACGAGTTCGCTACCATAATCACTAAGCTACCGCGGCGGATTACGATTGTCTAAGAATTACACAAATAAAAAATCGGTTGCGGAATAACATATTTTTTGAGATAGCATAATAAAATAAGAGAATAAAATAAAAAGTACATACCTAGAAATATACATAAAGGGAAAAAGACAACAGCATCATTTTCTTTGGGCTCACATTGGAACAAGTAAATTCTGAAGACATAAATATTGCCTTTAGCCTAAGATGTAGAAGCTAAATCGAAACATTTACAGGTAGCTTGTTGTAAAACATTTCATTAGAGAACAGCATTTTCTATACTTGTATTAATGTTTAATCGCTTAAAATCTTTTTGTTGGAATTTTTTTTTTTTACTATTTAATCTTGTTATTGTTATAATCCAAAGTTTTCATGTTGCCGTTTATGGAACATTTGTTTCAATTTTGAAATGGAAATCGATTGCAGAGTTACCCAATAATTAAAACTTATGACTAATTTAGTAACTTGCAAATTATTCCAAAACTCTACTTACCTAATAGAGGCTTAGTTTTGAGACTGAGTATAATTCTCAGAGAGCAATTACATGTATTACAGATATAGGAAGTATATTGTAACAATGTGTTATTTCTAAAAAAACCCGTTTTATTATGTGGGATGTTGCATTTGGTCTTGTTTGTTGTTGTGCTTTCCTGTGTATTTCATTAATAAATTGTAAATTAATTTAAGATACAAATTTGAAAAGTTTTTTTTTAAATTTCAAACTGTCTTAATTAAACTTGGGTTGTTTGTGAGACTTTACCTAAATTTGAAACATAAACTACCTTCAGTCTTCTAAGAATTATAATGAATCCTGTTTAGTTTTTACATGTTTAGTTATTATAAAGAAGCGTGTTAACCTTCGAGAATAACTGATATTGTTAAAAAGTATATAAAAAAATGACCCTATTCCAGATTTTATCTTAGCTAATTAAAATACTTTTAACTATTATTGCCTGGAGGAAATGCAAAATATTTAAATCCCATTACAATAATTTATAAAATTTTTGTGAGATGATGAATTATGTTGTATTTTGTTTCATAAAAGATAAAACGTCTATGTATCCTTATTTGTTTCAGATTCTTCCTTACCTCTGAAGAACAGCTTCCCCATGACGCCTCTGGCAACTCGAAAATTAAGTTATCAGAAAGTGCCCGGGGTTAAAGGTCAAACAAGATTAGTCTTCCAGTAATGTGACCGAAAAGAAATATTATTGTTTGCATTTGAAGTCAGATGTTTAAAGTGTACCATGTTGAATAAAAGTTTGGTTAATTTTAAGAGTCTGTGATGGTTTTTCATACACCCGTTAGCGTTCCCGAGTAAAATACCAGATTGATCAGCCTGTTATTGTAAATTCCACGCGAAACATTAATCGAAAACCGCATTTGATGTCGAACATCGGCAGAATATTTAGGATTTTCCAGCGCCAAGTAATGGGTGTTCTGTCTCTTGTACTTTTCATTCCGCGAAATGTAGGCCTTAGACGTTCACACTGTATCTGCCTGGAATGTTGGCTGGACTTCTATCTCGTTCATGACAAAATTGTAACATGCGTTGTACCCCGCCAAATAATACCTGGTGACGTGATGGCTGGTATGGATGAAAATCTAATTTGCCTAGGATTTCCCAAATATGACTTTTTGAGTGGTCATTTATACTTATGCTACTGTTCGAATATGTGTGGTCATATAATACATATTTTGGTTGCCGTCCTACCTTTGCTGATCTGCCTCATAGAGGTCGTCTACTCCCGCAGCCTGTATCACTTGAACGTTTCACAACCTTCAGGGTGATTTTCCGTGAAGAATGCGGGCCTTCAAGGAAACGAGGCGATACAACCGTCTTGCCTTGAACCCACAATCACTGTAGAATAGAACTATCTCACTGTTTTCACTTTTATAACGTCGTATGATAACCATAAGGCTCAACATAGAACCCCGAGGATATATCTCTTTTACAGCTGTCTCTGGCGAACTGGTGTAACGTTTCATATATATTTGCAGGATACACAAATTTCGCACACTAAGCGAAAGTTCCGGATTTTCTCGGTTTGGGATGTGAATGCAAAAATTATTCAGATCACGTGGTATCAGATTTAGGGATCCTTTGGTATTTTATAGGGAGACGAAATATCTAGAGTTGGGATTATCCCTACGGATTGGAGACTTTGGAAAATGCAGACTAAGCAGATTTAGAAATCGTTTGCTCGTAAAAGATTAATCGAATTGTATCAGGAAATAAAAATGAACTCTTTACTGGGATTGTGAAGCTATGAGATAAATTAAAAGAAATGAAATCAAATTGAAATCATTACGCACACAAATGTGTGTGCATATATACACACACGAGGCTGGTCTGAAAAGTTTCCGATCTTAAAGTGAAGATGGTAGCAATCGTCAATAAAAGTTAGGGAATGTGGTTGCGCATCTTTTGACAGGTACTCATCAACATTTCAGCCATTTTGAACTCCCAGTTGTTTGTCAATCTTTGAGCGAGTCGACGTGAGTGTTTTTGTAAAAATGGAAAAAATCGAGTATCGAACTGTCATTAAATATTTATTTTTCAAAGGCAATACTCTTACGCAAATCAAAGATGAGTTGGACGCTGTGTACGGGTACTTCGCACCATCATTTATCACCGTGAAATTTCGGGCAGCTGAATTTAAACGTGGCCGTACCAGCTTGGGAGACGATGAACTTTCGGAATGTCCAAAAACTGCAACCACTGGCGGTAACATCGCTAAAATTCACCAAATGGTGCTAGACGACCTTCGAATTAAAAAGTGAGTGAGATAACGGAGGCTATGAATATGTACAAAGAATGTTTTTGTTACATAATGAATCAAGATTAAGGAATTGAAAAAACTGTCCGTGCGTTGGGTGCAGCATTTGCTCATGTTAGACCAAAAACGTGTTCGAACGAATATTTCCAGTGCCGTTTAAGTGTAATAAATCAGAGTTTTGGCACCGATTAATTATTGTAGATGAAACTTGGATTCACCTTTTTACGCCCGAAACAAAAATACAGTCAAAACAGTGGACTGCGAAGGGTGAATCGGCTCCAGAAAAAAGCAAAATATTTTTTTTTTTTCGGCTGGGAAAGTGATGGCGACTGTTTTTTTTTTTTTTTTTTTTTTTTTTTTTGGGGGGGGGATATTCATGGATTTATCTTAATCGATTATTTTCAGACAGGGAAAAACATTACAGGAGCATACTGCGCATCATTACTGGACAAACTTAAGGCAGACATTTCAGAAAAACGGCCACATTTGCAAAAAAAAATCTGTTTCACCAAGATCATGCGCCGTCTCATAACTTAGAGGTTGCCATGGCGAAAATCCACGAATTACGGTTTGAGCTGCTTGACCACCTTCCTTATTCACCAAATCTAGCCTCAAGTGACTTCTTTACGTTCCCCAAAATAAAAATAGCGCTTGGAGGACAGAAATTTTCATCAAAGGAGGAGACCATAACTTTCGGAAAAAATATTTTGCAGAGAAAAACGCCGAGTTCTATTTCGACGGGTTAAAGAGATGAGAGCATCGCCGAGAGAAGTGTGTAGACTTACAAGGAGACTATGTAGAAAAATAAAAGTTATCTTAAAGAAAAAATGTCTTGTATCTTTGTTAGGTCAGAAACCTTTCTGTATATAATGAGAAGTAATCAGTATACAAACATTTTAAGTTTGAAATACATCTATAACGGGCTTCTTTGATCCTTTAATAAAGGCCTCGGTAGGCTGGTAGTAGAGCCCAGTTCCCTGCTTGAATCCAAATTTCAGATAAAACTAGTTTTGCGGAATAAGGGAGGTGTTTTCACACGAAATTAAAGTGGGATATCCTCACGTGGTGTGGAAATTAGCATAGTGAGGCATAATCTCAGGCGTCTTCTACGTCGCTGAATTATGAGGTTCGTGTAGCTCTAAAAATACATTAATTTTAGAAGCAGTTAGCAACTGAGAGGACGCGTACCTCAGGAGTACCCTAGAGACAGGGGGTACGCGAAAAGAAAAAGTTATTGACGATCACTAATCTGAAAAAAGATTTAGTTGTAATTATTAGTATTAATTTTATTAGTTGTAATATTGACCGCCTATCAATAAAATCTGCGATGGAATAGGGATTGCGTCCACTGGAATGATCGGCTTGTCCTACTCTCGGGAGGATTCTGGGTCGGGGGTACGCGTAAGGGAACCGAGACAGAGTTCGGGTAGGCTGAAATGAGCCGAGTTACCTGGAGGTATGCTTGCTGTAAAAACTGAAGAAACGCTGATTTAAGCCGAAGAGCCCATGAATGAAGTATTTCTCTGCACTTCTCGATTAAATTTTGTTTGCAGATAGACCATTTTCTGATATTTCTTTATGTTAGCCATATTAAAAGTATTGTTTTCGAACAGTTTTTCCTTTTATTTTATTGTGAGTTGAAAATTCTTCCTTTCCGTTCTGTTTGATTTCGAGAATGCTAATAAAAAAAAGAACGTCGTAGAGAAATTTTCAAATATTTTTGTGAAGAGTATATAACACATTATACTTGATTTTTTTTCCTGAACTTGTTTACAATAGTTATTGCTTATATCTTTATGTAGCGGCCGCAGTAGCCGAGTGCTGATAGTTTTGAATTCTTTTTGTCGAATCCTGGATTAGAATCCTTGTGCTCCTAAAGATCCTTCGTGCAGCGAGGCTGATGCACAGGAAGTTAGTAGAGGTTCACTGACCTCACGTTGGGATGGAAGTTTGAAAAGTGGGGTGTCAGCCTCATCACTTGGCCGTGAATCAAAATAACGAGGTATGTTGCCAACAGACCCTCTTATTTTCTTCAGTGAAATGACGTGGGCTCTATAGATTCTAAGACTTTGGAGATCTTATGATTTTGTATTTGAATTCAATTTTCTTAGCAATAAATGAAAAGTATCTTATGTAGATTAGATTAGATTGGAGTGAAGAGTAGCGAATAGAATTTAAAAAAAGCAGCTGAGGTTATCAAGTGACTCATTGGTATTGAATCTTCGTTGAGTAAGGAGACTTTAAAGTCACTCCAGATGAATCCACGTAGGGTTAGTGACTCGAACCCTCAACTTTATTTAGTCTAAGGCCTTGAACCTAATAAAGTTGGTGAAAATTACAACTTTCAGTTTATTTAAAAGTTAAATCAGACGTACTTCGGAGTAGTTACCATAGATAAAGTAAATTAAACATTAAATAGGGACTATTTACTGATCTGAATCTAATAAGTTGATTATTCACTGTGAAAACTACCTTCTCTTCATTTGGCTATGTAATCTTGTGATTCTCTAAATAAGCTTTGTAATGATCATTGGAGGAAATAATAATAGAGTGAAATTACGATGCGACGTTAATAAAACAATCAATTCATTTTGGTGTACGAGTATTTAACACCTGAGTATCGAGAGAGAATTATGTGAAAAAAGGTTAACCAAGCTGAAGTTTAGAAACAAGTCGGACAGATATTTTTGGCGGAGCATTTTCTATAGCTACTTTACAAGAAAAGTCTAGCGGAAGTTTGATTTTGCCAGGGCAGTTGGCGAGATCTGCGTACGGCTCTCCTGAACTTGAGAGCATAGTAATAATAATTACAACCAATAAAAATTTATTTTGATTACTGGATTCTAGAAAATAAATGGGCAATAAAAGAAAATACAACAGGAATTACTGGATTATGGGCAAATATGACGATCTGAAAGAAGTTATTCGCAATTTTGCAGGACAGAATCTTCGAAAAGAGACTGTTTTAATTCAAGTTCAGATTTTGTATATATTATTGTACCAGTTTTGTTCATTGTTTCGAAAGTATATTTAAATTGAGAATTGTAGGTACTTGTCTTAGTTTCTAAGTTCGTTATCGTTAGCTCGTTAAAAATGTAAATTTTGCTTTTCAGCAAAACAATTTTCTGAAAATCTGTATTATTGTATTAACCCAATTATACTCCATTTTTCTGGTTGACATGGCTCTTTATTAATTGTGTTTTTGAAAAATTTTAAAGTTTTTTTTGAAAGGTGGGGATGTGAGGCATTTTCTTGGTTTGCCTAAGGTGGCAAAAGTACTAGGGCTTCTGATTTGTCTCAGCATGAATGACTGTTGAAAACTATAAAGTATATTGAAATCAAATGATTCAGACTCTCCAGATAGAATTAATCATAATGCTATTTTATTGAATTAGAAAACAAAAGGGAAAACCATTACCACATAGAATAAATCCCGTCATTCAGAAAGAAAAAATTCTTTTCACATATGCTACATTAAAGAACAGTCCTAATAAAATCTATATTCATTCTGGGGATTTCCTGTGGCATCCAACCTTGGATTGTAGCTTCTGGTATTGGCCTGGGGTGCGCTATAGGAGATCTGGGGATTACGAGAGGCACCGTAACCATATCCATCAGCGTCTTGGAATCTACGGATATTTTGTTGCTGTTGGTATGGGTTGGGGCCCTGGAATCCTCTGAAGTCTCTCTGCTGGGGTCCCACGGAGTATTGGAGGTCCCTGTAGCTGTCGCTCCTTCCGTCCCTGGTCAGGAATCGCCCGTCTCTGCGCCCGCTGTACAGGTTACCAGATTCGTAGTGGATGCTGTCGGTTTCACCACGTCTTCCAGAAGCGCCTTGTTGGGGGAAGGAATAACTCAGGGGGCCGGTCTGAAAGAGCAATAAACAGTTTTAGTTTAGAACGCTTAAAAGTTTGTCATTTATTTCAATAACTACTGAGGGGAAGTCACAAATATTTGTGATAGGTGACACTAAAGGCGTACCAAGGAGGGGGTAGGGCTGTGGACCACTCCGGACCTCTGATGAGGAGAGGGGGAACTCCGAAGAATTTTGTGTTTGAATGTATGTCCTATATGTAGAAACAGAAAAATAGGAACATTGTATTCTTGGAGGGTGATTTCGTATAAATGTGCAGTGTTTATGTTTAATTTTTTGACACTAAAATTTATTGACAATTTGTGTTTCAGTTGCCTCTTGCGAGAGAAATTTATCAAAGTTGAAGTTGATCAAAAGCTACCTTCCAATCAACAATGAGTCAAATAACAACATGCTTGGCAATAATTTAATTAACAATAATAATTTAATTCTAGTCTTAATTCTACCAATGATCATTAAATGAAAAATAGAAATTTTTGTATTTTAAACTCCATTTCCTCCAAAATATTCATGAGGTGGGTTGTGGAAGTTATGAAATTGAAGTACTAATTCAAGTGTTGTCCTTGTCATTAGGTTATGGTTCAACATGAAGAAATGAGCGCCTACCAATACCCCGAGCCTACCTTTGGTGCGCCAAACTGAATCAAAGTCACCAACCATCGATCATATTAATTTGATGCAAGCTTTGGACTAAAAAAAATGCATATATTTATAAAATTTAAAATATGTCTAGGTTGATATGTTCATCAACCCTTTTTACAGTAATGTATGTAAAAATTAAGATATAATTAAATTTCTTGCTATTCGAACTTGGGATTATTCCTCCGTTACAATATGTCTGTTAATGCGCACATTCTCAGACAGACGCGAAGTGAAAATAATTTGTATTTTTACCTGGTACTGTCCTGCGTTGCTGAGAGGACCTTGGGGAATATTTCTCAATCCATGGCTCACAGCCTGGGCAACTGAGAAGGTCAAAGCTAAAAGGAAGTAGGCCTAAAATAGAAGAGAGAAAAACATTGTTTAAAAAAGTACAAAAATTAATTCAAATTTTAACGATCGCATGTTTTTCAGAAGTTAGAATAAATATATCGAGTGAGAATTATTTCAAAAAAATTCGTAACGATGCACCTGTGACAGGTCCTCGAGCGTTTCCTCCTTCAACTTATCTTTTGTGCTCATAATAACGTTATTTGATTTGAAAACCAAGCCTTGCGAATAAACTGTGAGTTATGTAAATTAGTATTGCTGTTTATATATAAAAATGTAATGAATAACTGAAGATCAGAGAAAGAGAGAGATTGGACGTATTAAAGTGCCTTTAGGAGACAGAAGGTTAGAGAGACTATTGTGTACACTATATTGGTGCAAGCAAGTTCAGTGATCTTTGGATATGTGACTCGGACCCAGTTCCTGACTTGGATCCAGTTTCGTCATTATTGAGATAATTAAACTTTTCAGTTATGATCTTTGGCTTAGGACGGTCCATATTCGTAATAAAAGCGCTTATTTTTGATTATTTTTACACAGAATGAACATAAGTTAAAGATTTATGTGTCTGATTATTGACTGAATACTAAGCACGTATCAATGGATAAGATTCAAAATAGAGCAGCGTCACGTGTCATTCCTTTCGGAGATGGATATTTTAATTAACATTTTGCTAATATATTAGTGTATACAAAAAAAAAAAAAAAACCCATAACTGTTATTTTATGATAATACACTTGCATCTCCGAATAAGGGACGGACATCTCTATTTAAAGGACAATCCTCTTGGTCCCCTTGAGAATTGGGACCGTAACGTATTTATCTCATATTAAGGGACACGAAAAAAATTTCAAAAAATAAGATATAGGTAGAGAAGTAACTAAAAATAGAAATACTCTTTGTTAATAATCTTTTGAGGTTTTAGTTTGTGCTCAGTGAAATATAGTTTCGGGACAAGGGAACAATACAGTGGAAAATTAATCCTTCTCTTTTGAAAACAGCATTTCAGTTGGGAAATGGGAACATCAAGAAAAAGCAAGTTGTGGCTCATTCAGAATGATATTTCCCATTCATAGAGTTCAAAATCCAGTTATTCTTGCTACAGTTCTCAGTGGTGGGAAGAAAATAGTGATGGTGAGTTGTAAGGCAATACAAGACAGGGACCAATGGGAAGCAGGCTTTGAAATTCCACTTTCGAGTGCCCTCAGTGAATCTTACTCATGAGAATGAATTGGTTGAACTTGGCAAAATCAGTGGCAGTGCTCAATTACGAGAATATTTAAAAATCGATGAACACTTGGGGGTACTGAAGACACCAGTGATGACATAAAATATTTTATTTCAACTGTAGCTGTAGTGTAAGCTTTAAACAAAAATAGCTTGAAGAGCACTGAGAGAGACGAAGAAATACGATCATTGTACCTCTTCCCTCTCTCCACAAGGCTTTACAATTATTCATGACACAAATTCTTAGAAAATTTAAAAAAGGATTCTTAAAAAGTTGATTGAGTAATACAAAGTTCATTATCGCTTATTTGACCAAGTTTTATTTTTAAGGGAAAAATATTTTACATTTTGTAAGCACTATACACATCTATTACAATTTTTATTTTAAAGTTCAATATTTATTTTGCATTACTTTATTTAGAAATTATTTACCTGAATTTTATTCAGATTGTTTCATTGTTTTAAAAATTACGCTAACTCGCTTAATTCCCGTTACGTCTGCAAAAATATCTTTTTTAAGATTGAAAATAATTTTAGAATTATTAAAATATATAAGATCTATATAATAAGTGAAGAATAATAACCCTCCATAGCAACTTTATAAATTGAATCAGAATAGATCAAGATCTAAATTATAAGGACACTATGAATGAATTTGCTATGAAATATTAGAAAATCATTTAAAAAATTATAAATTTTCTAATAGTTATTACTTTGTATAAGATTATTTTATATTATATTAATACCCGTTTATAATTTACAAATATACAAAACCATATACTCCTTTTTGTTGCGTAATCTGAAAGTCTCAAGTCTTCAAATAAAAATATTTATAATTGAAGAGTATTGCATTAAATGGTGCAATTTAATTAAATAACAAAATTACCATTGAGATATTTTTAATTCAAATTATTAAATTATGCAAAATTACCATTAAAATAAAGCTTTCTCGCTTATTTTTATCTCTATTAAAAGAATCCCACGTAACAATTTTGCACTATGCTCCATTTTTTCTCGTTTCTACCCATATTTATCAAATTATAATAAGCATAACTAGCTAGTTTAAAATATTAAGCAGGACCATTAGTATCTCTGAGCATTTAAAATTATTAGTTTAAGTGATATAGTTTACCGTGATGCTTTAAATAAATTTCTTTTTTTCCGAAGATTTATTTACTAGAATCATTTTGAGAAGATTTGTCTAATGAAATACTGCTGCTTCATGATAAAATTTGCATCCGGAAACCAAATAATTCAGAAAACATCTAATATACTCACTTTCATTGTCTTTTATGAGCTGTTTTTGGAACTGGGAGCACACCGAACCGAACCGTCTTTGCTGAAGTGTTCGACCAACAAACCTCTTTTATATTCATTCGCAGAAACAGGATTTTCATTTCCATTCAGGTCGATAGATGGAGGCAGGAGCGATGAAGCGTCAAAATGCATAATGAAAAGGACATAGATTTGAAAGAAAAGTTCCATCCAAGGACAAGGTGGACATCGAATATTGTAGGTCATTCACTGCCTTAGATAGGATTTCGTTTCGAACCGCTATTACTTTCGCTTTTGACTTAAATCTGCGAGCTATTGTATCGTATGAATATTTTTCTTTTGACATTGTGTGTGATTTGATTTAAACAACCGCAAGTGTTGATCGAACCATTTAAAAAGTTTAGGATTTCTGAACTTTCCTTGAACTTTAAAGGCTCTGTAATTCCAGGTTTCTTCGAAACACTATTATTAGGGAGCAAAGAGGACACATTTTAATTATACGATAGAAATCCAGTGCTAATAAACACATGTTCAAAATAAAATTATGTTTTTTTAAAAATTAATATTAATTTACGTTTATAATACGTTTCATTTTAGAATTTACTATTTTAATGATTTAATCCCAGTTTTTTTTTTTTTTTTTTTTTATCATATTCACCTTCATCATTATGGTATTTGTTGTTTTTTTGGTACCATATGTACACAATTTGATATTGTGGTACCTACTGGTAAAGCAATTGAAATACCTAGAGACAATAATTTAAATGATTAGAAATATTGTAGAATTAATATATTTGGTAAACCGGTTCATCAAATAATTTGTTAGTTAACTAACAAATCAATGCAGAATCTAATAAATCAAAGATTATAACAAAACATTTTAAAAATGCACTTTAAATATTTTCGGCTTCTTTACCACAATAAGAACTATGATGGTATTCTAAAACATTGAATTATTATTGTTGTTATTTTATGTATTCATTAAACAGTTCGAAAATTGTGTTTGGAAAATACCAGTACTTATTTTTTTATGATTGCAATCAAATGAAATCAAGAAAATCAATTACTAAGCCTGGCAGCAATCAATTTTTATGAAGCGTTTTACAACCAAAATCTTTTGACGAATAAAACGGGAGATAATCTGATATTTCTTAATCAGTTTTGAATTTTAAGAATGTGTCAGAATTTTAGGTGAATGAATATGTGGAAATACAAAGAAATTAATTTCTTTGAAAAAACTTAAAATATTAGAAGTTTTGACATATTTTCCATTCTGACAGAAGTGATGGTTTAGACGAGTAATTAGAAGTCTCAGGCTCTGGACCGCGATATATGAGTCGATTCTTGGTTCGAATCCTTATTTCACCAAAGAGGGTTATGCTGAATCATGCACGTTAAAGTCAACTGAGACGATAAAAATGTACCACTGTTAATTAAATTTTTTGTAGGAGTAAAACTAAAAATAAAATTGTATGTTGTTGAGGAGAGGTAACGAAGACAAGTGAAACTACTTTTTTGGAGGAGAAAATTACGTGAAGTTTGAGGATTTAGCTGAAAATACCCAATAATTTGAGGTTTCCCGCTGAATAATTAACGAGGCTTTTGATATGAAAAATTTAGGAAAGTTACACCTTTATTGATTTTTTTGGACTTAAATTACTTGTGGGGCCATCTATTGATGAAACCAGTGACTATTTGAAATTCAGAAAGGCGAAAATGTTTGAGGAGTCGCATCCGGAACAGAGGTGTGGAAGTTTGGTGTGCTATTCACTGTGCTGCTCGGGCTCGATAGAAAAGAATTTCCAAGGGATTCACCAAAAATTAGGAGCCGCTTGACAGGAGGAAAATTCTCATATTTGTGAATTGTATGCTGTGACTTATTCCACATGGTCTGGTCGAAGTCAGCGAAACTAAAAGTCCTAGAGAAACCATGAATAAGATGAGATGAAGTAAATAAGTCTTCGATGTCAAGCCCCCTACAATTCAAACGATGGTCGGGAGATGCCTGGGTAGAATTATAAACGGTGTAGAAGCTCCCTGCTTAAAGTAAGACTCCTAAACTGTCCTGTAGCAAGTCTATAGTTTCACCCTCTATTATTATTTCCTTCTGTTGTCATCGATAAGTTTAAAAATTTATTCCCTATCTTACTCGCTCTATGGATAACTTATCTGAACGCGTCTTATCAAATATTTAAATAAACCATATATTCTTTTCCTTATAAACCCTGCAGGGTTCGAGGCCTTCGACGACCAAAGGACGAGGATTCGAGTCGCTAACCTTTCATCGCTCCTGTCTAGGTTCATACCAAAGGCTCTTCGTTCCATACAGATCTGCTACGGATGTTTCACTTGTCAATTTAAGCTCACATTTTTCATCTCACACTAAAATACCGACTACCACTAAAATAACGACAAAGTCTTCGTTACTTATATACAAGTATGAACCTCTTCAATTCTGTCCAATCCATGATTTGAAACCAGTCTACATAAGTCACGTTTTATTGATTGATAAGGATTTTTAATTCAAATAAAAATTAGCTAAAGGTTCTCAAAGTGTTAGTGGAAGAGGAAAACCCATATAGAGAGAACCTGTATCAAATAATAATCCAAAGGTATCAAGGTGAATAGTAATCAAAAGATCAATAAATGAGAGAGAGAGAGAGAGAGAGTTTCTTTCTATTATATTTATTTTAATTCCCACGCACTAATTATTTACACAGAAATATTTACAAATTATGTTTATATCAATAGTGGGCATCTAAACAGTCCATACAATCATCGCTTTGCTTAAGCCTCCCAACCTTCCCACAGAAAAAGAAAAGAAAAACTGTTTTACGCGTTCAGAACTAAATGAGGATCTGGGTACATGCTTTGCGCTCTCAAACTATTGAAGAGGCGCACCGTCTCATTCGTTTCCGGTAATAAATAAATTATTTCCAACAACAACCATGTCATACTACGGATGGTGGTTTGGATGCCCCTAATAGTAAAGGCACAATGAGTGAGTCGGAGGCGGTCTTCCATAATTGCTGGTTCGAAATTTTTATTTCTGCGTAGGTTTCGAAGAAGTATTTGGACCTAATAGATTTGAGGTATCTTCCTTGGCTGGAATATCACCAATTTCTTTACCTGTATGAATGTAAGTAGAGAGTAAAGAACATTTCAAATTTAACTCGGATTTTAGAAAATTATTCGATTTTACTGTTCATTGTATTTGACGCATAAATAAATAAATAAAGTTATTCCATTTACATTTTAACACGGTATTTCATACTCTACCTACAGACCGATTAAAATACTAAAGTATTACACAAAATCGACACTGCACGTGCGAAACAAGGCGGGAAACGGGCGCCATTATATTTGTCTGCTAATTCACATATGTATCGTGTTAGATATTTTTCTCTTAACAACTAAGCCTCCACTTTTATAAACCTTGTTTTTCGACAGTTCGTTTAAAATTAAGAAAAAAAAAAAAAAAAGAGTCCAGTATTCAGCGAAGTCAGAGTAAAAATGTAGCATTTGAAAATGTTTACTAAGCCGTGCTGCTGGGGGGTCATTCGAATTAGAATTTTTAAAATGTCAGGTAACCTTAGAAAAAAAAAAACCGCACTGTCTACACTTTCAGTTTCAGAAGTATTTAGCTTGAAACAAAGGACAATGACTATTGTGAAAAGGAACATGAAGAGAAAACCAGGGTTAAATGTTTATTTTTCATACAGATATCACTGTATCAGTCGCTTAAATTTAAATTAAGAATACTTGAACATTCTCAATTCGGATCACTAAAGCGTTCTCTGCTTTCGAGAGGTTAAGTGTGTAATAATAATTACGAGGCAAGAAAAAGGCGCTTCGAAATCCTTATTTTAAAGAAACATCCGAGAGCTTTGCTGGAATAGCGGAAATGACGCATAAATATAAGTAATTGCTAATTTACGTTAAAATGTAAAAATCAATATTAAAGAAACAAAAAAGGTGCAGGTAAGGGGCTTTAATTACTTAGCAATTTGTGCTTAAAAGTCTTACGAGCCTATTTCTATAACTATAAGAGATAGCTAAACACACACAAACACACCCCCACGCACGCACACCCTCCCGCCCACTAAATAAATATATATATATATAATTTTTCTGATACCTATCACTGCGCATTACTATAGACTATCAAATAAAAATGAAATCCAATAAAATAAAATTGTTACAGTAAACAAGCAAAATATACTGGAAATGGGTATCTGCAGAATTTTAGTTTTACAAGAAATAAGACGATTTATTTGGATAGATATATTTTGCATATTAATGATCCTTATTGTACCTGATGTTATAAATGGCAACATATCTTGATTGTCAGTTGTTTCGAAGTCAGCAGTTTCAAGTAACTGCAGTATCACCTTCAGAGGTATCGCAAGTTTTATATCTAACAACATTCGAACCAAATTAATTTTATTTATTCATTCTGACATTCTACTTTCTCACCATGTCACCCTCAGGTTTCTCCCAGTGTTTTGATCAAGGTCACCATTGTAGAACTGAAGCTATACTCTATCGTCTCCATAGTCGAGGTTACTTCGATCTACGCCTTCCCAGACCAGACAAATCAAGCATAGAATAGCTGTAATATACAATCATTGCGACATAAGATACTGATAGTATAGAATAAAATTCATACATCTCGTAATTTCTAGTTAATTTTAAGGAGCTGACGATTCCTCCGCATTCTAACTGTATTGATTGATTGAATGACTGTTTATTAATGTCCACGAAATAACACCATACACAAAGCTATAGGCATGAGTTTCCGTAATTTTGAATTTATGGTGATTCAGGTTCGATGCTCCTCTGCCTCTCAAAGGTTCGATCCTGGCCGCTGAGACCGGCAGCAACGGGTCTGATGCACGATTAAATCTGTCGGGGCCCAAAGTCCTCCCTTTGGCGTGGTGTGGAAGTTAGAGAGTGACCGGTGCATCGAGGCCTCCAGGTGTGCGTCCTCGTCACTTGGTCATCGAGGTTCAAATACGAGTCCATCGTCAATAGCCCTCATGTTGCTTCTGTCACATTATAAATAAACTAAAACTAAAATCCTCTACAAACTTCCACACCATTTCCAAATTGAGGACACCGTGCCTCGATAGATTTAATTTGCATCATTCCTACAACTGACGGGTCTTCAGCGACTGTTAGCTGCATTTAAGTCAATAATTTATTCTAAGACTAAGAACGTTTAAAAGTAATCTTATATTTAAGAAGTCAAAATACTGCAATAGTTTGAATTCCACCGTAAGTTTTATTGAACTAAGCAGAACAAAAAATATTAACAGTAATTTTTTAAACTTGATTTGATGAAACTATTTGGAAGTAAATCTTTACATTGCCAAACGGAATAGTTGCCTAATTTAGATTTCAAAGATAAACGAGAGAAAAAAAGAAACAACGGATATTCTATAGCTTTCACACGGGAAGATTCCTTCTTGTATTCGTTTTTACACAGTCTAAAATTAATATTTTTCGCATCCAATTCCAACGGGAAGAAGAGCGAGACTCACTTTCTCAGAAGCGTGGACTCGTTTTTTGGATAGTTCAAGGATTTTTGTTAATAAAACGCGGTTCTAAGATGAGCTGCCGTACGTCTCCGGACAATAGAGGAGATGAAGCGTAAATTATTTGATCCGAATTTCGATTTTCGAACGATGATGCTTGATCTATTTCTTGGCGCATTTCGGATGCATATAAAAGCTCGTGGCATCTGTGAATGGTCACTCATTGTAGCTTTCCAACAACTTTCATCATGAATATTTCTTTAGTAAGTGAATTATAATTCTATTTGCTTTCTCTAAGCATCTCGAGAGAATAAATGTTTTAGGGTTTTGTGCATTATAAAGTTAGAGTTAAGCGAATATCATATATAGCTTATCTAGAGCGTTTTAAAATTTTCTTTTATTTATAAAAAAATCACTATTTTTTTATTCAGAGCAGAAATAATTTGTGACTACTTAGAAAAATAGAAATTAATACCTTTTGAATACTTAGTAAATTGCGCAATTGTTCATCGTAAATAACATTAAACTGATTTTTATAATGATTTCAGAAGAAAAAAAATTTGCTTTAAATATTAATAAAACACTTAAAAATAAAATTTTCGGTATTTCGTAGTTTTAAAATTCTGTTTTCTATAATAAAATTGTTATAGTTGAATAAGAATTAAATTTAAAGATTCTCGGTTTTTACCAAAACAAAACTTCACTCGCATTCTTGGTGCACTAGTTTTGAAAAATTCGGTTAATTCCGAAATTGTTTTTTTTTTCCTTAAAAATTATCCATTATTTTTTTTTAAAAATAAAAACATTATTACAACGTTAATATAGGAAGTCATTTAAATTATTACAGCTAATCACCGCTGAAAAGATGCGATTAAAATTTACCATTCAATTCAAATAATTAATTTCCATCATACATTTGTAAACAAAGGATACATCAAATTTTACTTAAAACTTAGATATTTCGATACTGGTAAGCAAATATTATTTCATATCAATCAATTAGGACACAGGCTCCCAATGAGATTAGTACCACCCCTCTATGGCGTTGAAGAGATCTAAGGGGACGTTTTGGGTCGGAGGCTAATTTAGGAGGTGTCGAGGACATATTGCCCCCTCCCTAAGAAAATACTCGCGAGAGCGCGCGTAAGAGTTTGATGGGTAATAAAAATTATAGAGCGCGTGTTTCAACAAATAGCTCTTAATGTCTTTTAAGGACGATCGGTCTTCATTAAAACAAGGTATTGGCTCATTGTTTGTTCCCAGTAACTTTTAGATTAGTACATGAAAGAGTCGGAGCATGCGCAGTGCACCACTCGGTGCACTAAAGTATACGTGCGTAGACTCGATCAACAAAGCTTATATTCAAAAGTTTGCACAAGTCATGACAATATTAAGGTTCCCGTCGATAAGCCACCTCGAATATCCCAATATAATGTTAACTCTATGGTTTTTCCTACTTTTCTTCTCAAAGCTAAAATATTGCACTGAATAAAATGCATTTGGAAGAGTGAAAAGAACAAAATAGTCTCTGTGTAATATTTTTCTTTCTCTAACTTTCGGAAGTATTTTTAAATAGTTATTAAAGATACGAAGATTCACAAGTACATTGGTGATAACAATAACGGGAATCCAGTTTTTTTTTTTTTTTTTTTTTAATTATTAAATGGGTGGTCGACCAAAAAAGGTTGGGAACCTATGATTTAGGAGGTATTCGTTGTTTAGAAATCACACATTTCAAAGACATTCTTTAAATGAGATTTTTTTTGAACCTGCAGGCATTTCTCTTTGGTTTGATCGCTGCGACTCAAGCAGCAACGGTGAGACACGACGTGAATCCCATGGGAGAGTTTCAGGTAAGTGAAAACTTTTCTTGAAAGTTTCTTATTTTTGCTTATCCATCGTGCAATAATATTAATAATTAATTACAATGAATTACATGTTCAATATCTCAAAAATAATTGCTGGATGGGATGTTTTTCGTTATTATCTTCCACTGGATTGCATTTAAAAACAAATTTTGCCGAATATTTCAGAAACCCTTTTGCTTGAAGGTTGAGATCTTTAAAAAGATAATCCGTGGCTGAATGTTTGTGAATTCTAATTAGTTAATTTGGGACTTAAATAACTATAACGAGGTATCAATAGCATTTCCGTTGTGATGTTGGTAATTAACAGTTTTTGGAGGAGTGTCTAAGTATTTCACAATTACAATATTAAATAATTAGAATTATTAATTTCAATTCTCGGTTGCTGTTATTGATTAACGTTTCCAAATATTACAGCGAACAATTTTAATGTGTTTAAAACCAATTCATTTTGTTAGAATCATTTTAAATTGCTGTTACCTTTTAAGCAAGATACAAGAATTATCATGAGAAATCCCCATAAATTCTACAGAACTTTACTTATAAAGCAAATTTGTAAACATTTAGTCCCAATGCGGTTGAAAAACACTTTTATTTCATATTAAAGTCCTATGTTTAAAAAATGTGATAATTTAAAGAGCATAACTAATAACACATATTTATTTTTTCAAATAAAAAGACAACTCATCCAAGCGTCTTGAAAGGCTCCAGTGGACCGAGCATTCCGGACAACAAACAATCACAACCTCAACCCTTTCACTCTCAAGATGTTCTTGCAACAGGTTCTCCTGTCGCTCAAGATTTCAGCCGAGATCCAAATCTGTTCCATTCTCAACAGCTCGGAGGACCATCGACTCCTACATCCGTCACCAAGTCTTCAGTAAAGGGTCCATTCAACGAGATCTCTTCTCAACAAGAGTTCTACAGCGACAAACAAAACCCTCTCAACCAACAGCAGTTTTTCAACGAAAGGCAACAAACTCCTGGTCAACTTCCTTTCTATAACGACAATCAAAGAGCATCCAATGAGCAACAATTCTATAACGGCGAGCAACAGCAGTTCCCCAACAGAGAACACTTCGGCAACGACGGACAAGTACCAATGCCACCTCAGTTCTACAACGACAGACAGATTCCTTCCGGTGAACAGCATTACAACGACAAGCAAGAGTCACCCATCCAACAACAGATCTACAACGACAGACAACAACCATCATTCCAGCAACAGTTCTACAGTGGCGAACAACAGCCAGCAATGCAAGAGCAGTTGAGGAATCAGCAAAACCAGTTCAATGCACAGCCCGTTGGAGTTGTTGACCAACACCTCAGCAGCCAAAGGCAGTTTCAAGATATTACCAACGCCCAAAATCAAATGCGTGCCGTCCAGCCTTCAGTTCAAATCCATTCCGTAGCAAAAGGAGCTCTGCAATTATCAGCCTTCGACAACAGGGAGCAACCCATTGTTCTTCCCAGAAGCACTGCGGTACATTCTGCATCAGTTGTAGTTTCTGGTAAGATATTAACTATCACATATCTTAAGAGTCAATGGCGTAGCTGGAAGTGGGCAAGGGGGACATCTGTTCCCAAGTTCTTCATCCAAGGGGAAGCCAAAATTAATGCTATGAAAATTTAGAATCGAATGTTTTCCATTTTTAAATGTTCTAAAAACAATTAAAAGCATTTGCATACACAATCCACCACTTTATTTGTCAAGGATACTTTTTTCCTACTGATTTTGTCCTTTTCTGATTTAGAAAGCACGCATTAGTTCTATATACCTATTAGGAAAGACAGTAATTTATCCCTTCCACTATTCAAACATGCTTCGCTCCCTCCCAGAAGCATTTTTGACGTCATTTAACAAGTGGCGAGACTACTTTAATTTAACTTCAATTTCAGATCATCATATTTTTGTATCTAATATTTAAGTTTGTGCAACGCCAAGTTTGAATAACATTTAAGAATAATTATATTTTTGAACTAATATTATTTTCTGAATTACATTATTTCATTCTATTTTATAAATTTAGAAAATTCTCTTGAAAATATACCCATAAAAGTTAAAATATTTAAAACTATTTAAAATAAAAATGCGAAAATTTTCTTAAAATTCTATTATTTCATAATAAATATACATTAAAAATTTTCCTTTCCCCATAAAATTTTGGCAAACAGGAAGGCGCGTGAAATCTTCATTTGTCCCCGGGCACTGAAAACTCATTTAAAAATCAAACGCAATATCATTTAAAAAAATTGGTACGCTTACTGCTGCTTTACGATTTAATTATTTTTTTTTACAAAAAGAAAACAAAAAGATTACTTACCTTTTTTACCCTTACTTTTAATACTTAAGTTAAATGAAAAAAAGTCTTTTTCACTTTGTACCTCTCTACCCTATACCAGGGTTATTTTCACTGTAAAAAAAACGTTAGCTGCATTGTTTAATATAAGGCATTCCGAATAAGTAATTTTTAGCATAAATTCTTGAAAAATTTCGAATTGCTCAATAAAGAAATTTGTTGTTTAAAACTACACAAGTTCTTCAGTACCTGTAAGGAGTTCAATTCTTGACTTTTTTTTTTTCAATTTGTTAAATTTGTTCAATTCTTTATCTATAAATAGTTAATTTTAATTTAATGCTTAGCATTCAAAAAAGGTGGGTAAAAAACTTTGAATACGAAGATAAAAGAATACGAGTAAGGAAGTAAAATCCACCCATCATACCTTTTAATTTTCGTCAAGTTACAGAGATTAACTTAATGGTAAGGCTAATTACTATTGGCTAACGTACAGCTTACTGATGAAGCATAGTTTACCATTGGATTTTTAGATATCAGATCTGCGTGTGTGTCAGTTTTATAAGAAGTTAACTTTATAGTAGTTTGGTATTAACATTAAATATAAAACTATATTTATAAAGTTCGAGATTGCATAGTACTCCCGCATTTAAGCCCACTGATAATTTTCCAATAGATGATTCTCCTTCTATTTTTTTGAAGTCCTAATTTTTAAGCAATTCGTACAGTAGGTTTAAAAGTAATTAAATAAATTATGTGTTTTTTTCTATGAAAAAACTCAAATTACTTTCATTCATATAAAATTAAAGGAATAAATCATTATTCCTTCGAATTGTTATCTTACCTGAGAAATATTTAAAAGTATTCATTGCATAGTTTTAATCCGATGCAAGAATAGATATTTTTGTTTTGTCTAGTAAGCTTCTCTAAGCCTTTGATGAGAATCTTTTTGAGTCATATTGATGAGACATTCAAACTAATTTAAAATAATAAACTGGAAACGATTTATTCAAAGCTTATCGTATGATCAGAAGTCAACTGAATAATTAAACTTATCTTTTTTTATAACTAAAACACGTAAATATTATGCCTATCGGTAAATTCTATCAGGTTGGAAAACGAAAGAAAATAATAAGTATTTCAAACATTAAATCATGTACAATATAATTTCTGTCATAACTTATGGCATCTTGCCAGCGTAATGGTAATTTGAAAATACCATTTTTGAAAAAATACATTGTCCTTAGAGGCGAAGAACCCAAATAGTGCGAGGTTGACGTATGCTTCAATTTGAAAATTTTCCTTTCAAAAAAATTTTTCAGCGAAATAAACAAATGATAATTAGAGGGTGCTTAGGACTTAAGAGTAGGGTGGATGCGACAGAGGTTCTGCGATTTTCCGATGAGTCGTCAAAGCAGCACGTGGTGTGGCGTTATCATGATGCAGTATGATGTACTTCCTCTTGAACATCGCCATCTTCTTTCAGTGCTTTGTTTAAATCGTCCATTTGCTGACAGTATCTCTCCGAATCGAGTTTTTTGTTACGTTTCAAAAGCTCGAAATGTATTGGTTCTTGGACGTCCCGCCCTAAGCACAACGCGTGGTTTTTCTAGCTCAAGATCGGTTTAGAACAGGAGGGGGTAGGTTGTCTGGATTCACACTATGCTTTTTTCCTTACCATGTTTTCGTAGGTAGTCCACTTTTCGTCACCAGTTATCACCCGTTTCAAGAGGGGTTCTTTTTATTATTCGAAGCAAGCGTAGATTTGCAAATGACGACTCAGCGAATCAAGTTTTTCTCACTTATTTCATGAAGCTCCCGTCTGGAATATTTATAGACTAATCCTCACAACGCCGGAAATTACATTGTACAGGAAATATTATTAAATGCACGAAAAATGTGTAATTTTTCCATCACTTCCTAAACTGACGGTACTTTCCAGTAGAGCTAATAGATTAGCTATTTCATTTTTATCAACATTATTTTTTCTTTCTTCAGGAATGAAGAATGTACCCGTTCTGCCCGCCATGGTCTACAACGGCGGACCCGTACCCGTAACCCACGCCGTAGCATACGCCCGTGATCCTCTGTACAAAGGCGGAGCCGCTGTGCGACAACATTTGCAGACACCTTTCGTCAGATATGTCTACAGCCACATTTTGTAAAGACCGATGGAATTAAATCAGTGATTTTTTAAAGATCTGCTGTGAATTTCAGACTTTCACTAAAAATCTCTGGTCGAAAAGTTTAATATATTTATAAACAAGAGATAACACCTCATTTTTTGGGTGGGTGAGTCTTTTTTAAACAAATAATTTTAAATCAGTTTTTCATTTACTCAATTTCAATTAGAAGTATACTTTTGCTTAGGAATTAAATTATTCTTTTATATTTTCAAACTACGAAGTTGTCGACCGAAAGACAAAGATCGAAAAGAATTGGATATTATAATGGGTTTCGGATAATGTATGTTAAAATTAAAATCTGATTAGCGTTTCGTAATGAAATATTAAAGAGTATTTTGACTCGACAATAATTTTTCTGTGAGTTACTATGAAATTTTTTTTTGCAAGGATTTAAATTTTTTTGCCTTGCATTATGGGAATATGGCATTTAAAAATAGATTTTTAGTTTTTCTCTTTCACTGTATTAAATTTTGCCTGAGTGTATACGTTTATGTGTAAAGCTTTCTAGCATTGTTAGTTGCGGCAAAGCGGTGGTTTTGTTAAATTGCATTGATTTCGAGAGGTATTTAAAAAGGGCAGCTATTTAGAATCTGGAATACTTCATTTCTCTGTAAGAACTTAAATACAACGTCTGATTTCGGAAGACTGTATTGATTGTTAATGCTCTAGATTACTTCAGAAGATAAAAAAAGGCCTTACATGTTTTTAATTAATGTTATTTACGTTCGATTTTGCTTCCTAAATGTTCTTGTTGTTGCTTTGCTACTGTTAAGAAGCAGTTCTGGGTGAATAAAGGTTTTATTTTGACATTTAAAGAAGTTTTGTGTGCTTTTTTTTCTTTGTGTTTATGCGATCATTAATTCTGACTGACAATATAGATTCCGACGTGAAACTCTAATCTAACCTTTAAACAATGTTGGAAGAGAATGGTAAATAAATCAAGCAATTAGATTTCATGAACTGAATATGTAATTAACTTTGAGTGGAATTAAGAATTTTTTGAATTCTAGAAATCAAAATTATACGTAGTAACGAAAAATATTACTTTTTTTAAAAATTACATAAAGTTTCTATATTCGAAAATAGCTTGTTCTAATGAAGTTTAAGACAAAATATGAATAAATTATGTGTGAATGTATACTTTAAGATTAAAAAATATTTTAATGCTCATTAATGTGATAGAGGTGGCTTAAAATATTTTTAATAATAACTGAATAATTTTCCTGAGCTTTATTAAAAACTATATATGCATCGACTTCTTATTTTAAAACTGAAGGTAGAATATTTCATTTTGTATAAATGTCTACTTAAGATAAGTACTCAAATGAAAGATTCCGCATTTGCAAATATACTCATGTACGTATATATATATGTATGGGACTAAATGTGAGAAATTAATCTTAAATAATTCTTTAAAAAATAGCAATATTTTAAAATTTAATCAAATTAAAATTCAAGTATTGCACCTCTTAAAATTATTTCTATTTTATTTATTTATTTGATATTAGGATACTTATTCATTAAAAAGTTTTGTTTTTCCTTTCTGTTACATTCAAAGTATTTTAACTTGATTTTTTGATTAATCTAATCATGTCATGAATGAAAAAAGACTTAAGGAATTGAATGATGCTTTAACGAAACCTAACTACCATAGTTTAAAATGAATAATTAAAAATTTTAACTAATTCTTGATATTTCTCTTTCTATTTTATTTTTACAAAATAAAATACCATTTTTTCAATAAAAACCAAAATTGCTATTGCAAAAAACTATTCACTGCTTAAAAACTGTAAATTTCATTTAAGAAGTACACGAATGTATTGCGGAACAAAACAACTCACCACGTAAAAATGCTTAAATAACTTTATTTTAATTAGAATTCATCTGAAATGAACATTCAACAGCTTTGGAACACGAGAGTCATATGCTGGGGCGTCTTTAAGGCTGAGGGAAGCGACCGTACTGGGGTTGAGCCTGGTACTGTTGGTACTGGGGCTGCTGGAACTGCATGGGCCTTCCGAAGTTAGCGGGCTGCTGGAACTGGGGCTGTGGTTGGTACAGAGGCTGAGGTTGGGGTGCAGCAGCAGGTTGGGGGGCTGCAAGGCCACTTGTGGCTTGGGGAGCAGAGCCACCTCCGAGTCCGGAAGCACGAGCACGCAGAGCCCTGAATTGAGGGTTGGCCTGGACGGCGACGAAGAGGACACAGGCGATGATGAGGACCTGCGGAAAATTGTTTGATGAAAAATGCCGTTTGGTTCATGAGCAAATGCAGATTTAAAGCTATTGATTTTTATTCTAGTTTCTTCACTGGTGTTATTAGAGAATAAATAAAATTATGATCGAATATTACTCATAGTTTGTGATAACGTTACATTTTTTCACTGAATAATTAATAAAATTATTTTCGTAGGTAATTTTTTAATTTTAATGTACTATTTTTAATAAAGAATTGGATTCAAGTTTTTGTTCCATTCAAGCAAGTTCCATTTGACTTTTGAAATTTAATACTTCTCTCAGGTAAGAAAAATGAAGGCTTCGAAATGTATGGTTTGTATGGAACATAATCAAAACTAACTTTAAAAAAAAAATTAAAATTTAAAGGGGAAAAAAGTATTGTTACAATTATTCTTATGCAGGATTAAATACACTAGATTAATGCTTTAATTTTTAAGTTTTGAGTTAATTCAATTATTAAGTTACTATAGGAAGTCAATGGAAAGATGTTTCACTAAATTTACAAGAAAAATAATTTTCAAAATAATAATAAGATTAGTATATCACATATAATAAAAAATTTAATACTTTAAAAACATTTCCACAGTTTAAGAAGTTTTATTTAATTTAAATACTTGAAAAAAGAATTACAATTATTTTAAATTATGGAAAGCACTAAATTGTCATTACTTATTCGAAGTTTCTTGAAAAAACTTATATTATTCAATATTACTGTTAAATAAATATAATAAGTGATAATTTAGTATAATAAGGGAAAACACAATTATTTATAATTCCTTCTAATTACCATAATTACTGTATAAAGAATCCGATTCATAATAAAATATTTTTATTTAGCAATCTGTTAGTCATTTGTGTTTACAATGAAGAAGGTGAACTTTGTTTAAGAGTATCTCCGAAATTTTTTAAACTTTTATATTTCAGAACATTGAATCATAAATTTTTAATTGAAAATTCTTTTTTAATCGTCGAGGAAATATTTGTGATGAGAAGTACGCTATGATATAAAAGGAATTTACCTTTTAAAGTTGTATTTAAATTCATTTTTTTTAAAAAAAATTTCACACTCATCTTTAATTGAAACTTGAAATCCTTATAGTATCTCATAAACATTATAAAACTATAAACAAATACTAATGTGTACATGTAAAATTACTTATTCTTATATGTAATTCGAGTATTCTCTAATTCATTTACACAGACTAAACATTATATTATTACCTTTTCTTCGAGACTAGGCGTTGAAATTATTGTACATTTAGTAACACTAGTTAGCTTTTAGAAATAATAACAACTTAAATAATACTTCAAATAACCAGAAAAGTATTTTTAGTTTTTTAAAAACTTTTTATTATCAAATCATAAACATTAAAAAATAGTCGAATACGCCAAAAAATAATGAATCATACGGTAATTGATTTAATAAAATACGCATCTGCACACAAATGAAAATTTGTATTCTTAGATTCTATTAAAGATTAAACTAAACTGTGACACCAAAATGCTTTACATTTTGTGTTTTTTTTTTATTTTACTAAAAATTAGAGGGTGCTTCGGATTCTATGGATGTATTATTTACGAAAATTCGATCTACAAACAATTCTAGGAAGTTGAGTCTTAAAATTATAAGTAAATGCGTCCAGCCATAAAGAAAATATCTGCATTTGCGTTCTTCTCAAAATAGATTTTTTAGGATTCTGTTGCACTTTCCTCAAAATCTACTTTATTCATAGTGCTTACATTTTTCACGTAATGAAATGAGGCTATTTCCTAGGCAATAAATATACAATTTCATACTAACAAACCCTTAGTGATGCACAGTATGTGTATAGAATCTAAGCGAAATTTGAATAGTAAAATTAAAAATTCTTTTTATTAAATTTATATTTTAAATATATAATTTTGTTCGGTATATAGAATGTTATGTTTATAAGTTCTTTTCAAACTTTCAAAGTCATAAATGCTGTAGATTTTATACAACATGTACCTAAATGCCAGTTCTCTCGAGACCCAATCTATTAGTATTAATTACTTTTACATAATCATTTAAGTTAATAAATGTTAATTTTCATTGCATAAATAAATACATAAGAAGACGGGTGTCTCAATGCTAAAATAGGGCATCTATTGTAATTATTTTAAGAAAGTGAGGATTTAAACTTTGTATAAAATAAATTCAATCTTCCTTACCGATGACGTATCAGTTACTTTTAATATTTAATAAAAATGTAAATAAAAAACTTTTAATAATTAATTACCTAGCGTATTAAAGTTTACAATAACACATTGAGAAAATGGACGAATGAAATGGAGCTCTGCAATAGGTTCATAATGGAAATGAAGTCCCAAGAAGACAATGGCTTCTTAAAATTTTCTATGTTCCAATGGATACATTTCCAGGGCCAAAGCGGGACATTCAGAAATTTTAATAATTCCGAGGTGATTTCTATTCCACTCTGTGACGCAAGATCACAAGAATATATTCTATTCTCTGGTGACTGTATTTTATTTATTAAAAGAAAAACAATTTGTTGTTCGTCTAAAAAATTATTTCGCGTGAAATATCTTCGTGATTCTTCTTCATTTCTAGATTTCTGATTGGTTGTTGTGAAAGATAAAATTTTAGTGACGCCGTGAGTCGAAGAAAGTGTTTTCAAACAGTTAAACTATTACCCGTTTGCTGCTTACGAGCAATTCATTTGTATCAAACACAGAGTTAACGAGTGAGTATAAAACTAATTTTTGCATCAGTAATTTTTATTTATTAGATAAGAATACTTTAAAAAGGATTTGACTTTTTAATTAAGGTAATTAGAGAGAAATAAAACTATTTATAAAATTCGTTGTTTTTCAAAATAACATAACATTTTTGGAAATGAAACTAATGTTCTAAATGAAATGAAGCTTCTAAAAACTGAATTTGGAATTTCATTTAGTGTTAACTGAAATTAATGTACAGATGAAATGATGCTTTTGAAACTGAGAGTTTGGAATTTCATTTGATATTAAGAACTAGATTTCTGAAAGTTTTTTATGCCCCCAAAAGAAAAAAAGAATTTTTGGATTATAATCTTCCTCAATCGAAAAATGTTAAATTTAATGTTATTTTATCTGAATTACACACATACGAAAGTGGTTTTAAAGCAAATGCTCTATTTATTGAATATTAAAAGCTGTACCACTTTATAACTATTTAAAGTTAAAATTAAATGGAGTTAAAATTAAAGTGAGAAAAATTTCTAATTACTCAAAAAGTAAAAATCGTTTGGAAGACTCACCTTCATGTTGATAAGAGCAAAGGATCACTTTTCCTTCAGAAGATGAAGAGAAGAATTTAGGAATTCGAATGTGCTCTGCTGTTGAATTCGCTCCCTATTTATACTCAATCTGGGGACATTGGTTTGCTTTCTTCAAAAGTGGCGCAATCTTACTAATTCCCTGCATCATTGGGAAGTTTGTTAATCCAAATGAATGGAAGGATTTTTTTTATGTAATGAGATTCATTTCTTCTTTGCAATCGGATTAAAAGCTTTGTATTTTATGTGGAGAAAAAAAGGAAGAGAATAACAAGACATATTGCGTTGTACTTTCTTTCCGTACTTGCAATCAGCATAAGATGAAATTTTTTTTTTCCATTTCAAATTAGAATTATAGTTTAAAGTATTCTTTTTAAAATTTATAATATTGAAAATATTCAGAAGCATGATAGCTTTGTTAAAAACACTCTTGTTGTGAAATGCAATTTAGAATAAGTCTTTCAGTTTCATCTTTCGTTTCATTTTCTCTAAAAAACAAAGAGAGGAAGAGAGCTATCTAGAATCACCAGAAGCTAAGGGTATTTCAATATTCGGTGATATTTGTTAGGTTTCATATTGTCCGTAAAGTGTTAATTAAAGTTAACCAAGAGATAAATTCTTTTGAAAACTCGTTAATTCTACAAAATGCTCTGATATTGTTTTTTTTTTTTTAAATTAAAAACTATAACTGCATTTGTTTTTTATTGAAACTTACCATTGAGAAACTTTTATTGATTATGTTTTCTTACTTTTGCTGTTTTTGAGTAATTTCAATAACTTATGATAAATTTCAATATTTACTATTGCACTTTTAATGTTCTTTCATATCTAAGTTTCTTTAAAATATTATTAAAATATTAAATATAATATATGAAATATATATTACGATTTTCTTTATATTATGCAGTGTCAAGAAGAAAATTTAAATGTGCAAAAAAAAAAAAAAAAGAGAACCATTTTCAAAATAAAAATGATTAGAGTTTAATTCCATATTAAAATAACTTAAGATAAGCATTTTTGTCAATCTATATACGGAATAAAAATGTATAAACTTTATTAGAACACTTCTGCTTTTATTTTATATTTTGGAAATTAGTTTAAAAGTCCTACTCTTCTTGCGTCAAAAATGTACAATACTAGGTTGACAGATGTAAACTCAAAGAAAAAATAATGACTATACAAGAAAATTAATAAGGTTTAAACCAAAAAGGTGAGTGAAAAGATCACGGATTCACCCAATGCGGGAAATAGTAACAAAGGTCCTATTCTTTTAAGAAATTTTAATTTTTCTCGAAAACACAATAGGTTCTCCCAAAAAATAATGAAACAATTAAAATATGTTTGTAGAACTGTAAATATTTATCATAGGAGAAAAATGTCTGACTGTTATAAATGCAAGCAAATACAGAAAAAAAAATTATGACTGATATCTACAATGATTGTGTTACACCTGAGAGTAAAAAACTTGGGGAATACATAATCAGATATCTGACAATCAAGAAAGAGCTGTTTTTAATGAAAATTCAAAATTGTATTATAAACATAGTATTATATTTTATTATTGCATTAGCCACCCAAGGGTTATTGTTTTTTATACCCTATAAATGTCGTACGTGACCACTTATCAAAAATTTATCTTGTTTTTGCGTATATTTTTGACGTCTACTTTATCCAGTAACAAACTTAATTTTCAAAAATACGTCATAATAAATTTCTCTTGATTTTGAATTGGATTGAAATAAAATGTGTGCAATATAATATGTCTGATACCTGCATTTTCACCACTAATGAACTCAGTTTTCAAAAATATGCTATAATAAATTTCCCCCAATTTTTTTTACTGGATTGAAGAGAGAAACAAAAATAAAAATTAAATATTTTATTTACTTATCGATTTATGCATTACCTTAAATCGTATGTAAACTAGAATCAAGATATGAGTGAAAATAAATAACATTATTCAGAATTTTAAGTTGCGATTTACTATTATTAACCACCTAAGGGGCTATTGTTTTAGATGGATCCCTTTTGGAGTACCAGATCACTTATCAATATTTTACCTTTTACTTCAGTTTTAATTACATTTTACTCAAATATATTCTTTTAGAATTTATCATTTGCTTTAATTTTAATATCGGAAAAGTTAACTATTATCTATTTCTCGATATTTCATCGTTTACTTTAATTCTTATATTTAATTGAGTAGTTTAATAATAATTGTAAAAGAAAGCGCACCTTGGGTGGCTAAATCAGTTCTTTGCAAAACTTTGCATTTAAGTTTTTAATTTTTATATTGTATTCCAAAATTTTCTATTATTTTTTTTATCTATCTTTAATAGGAATCAAATTATAGCAGTTAAGTAGGAACCAAAACCATCCTATTCGTCCAGAAATGACCAAACTTAGAATTGGAAAATGAAGTGAAGGAGAAAGGGTTTCAATTTTTCTTCAATTGTTTTTTCTCTTTTCTAACCTTTTACATACTTATTAGTTTATATACTATTTTTTGAATTTTCAACATTGAATGCTTCGAAGTTATTTGAGCTTGAAACACTATGGCAGTATGTTATCCTGGTTTTTTTTGTTTAAAATTTGTTGATTTAGCCTTGTTTGACTCACTTTTATTCTAAATATTTGAGGCTTAAAATGTTGTCTCGCTAAATCTACAATGTACGTAAGAATGAACTATTGAAAGTAAATTATATTGTCTAAAAATAAAATAAATACTAATTTAACAACTTTTTTCACAAATGTAACTTAAGTTTATCAATGCATGTTTCCCACTTGCTTACTTAAAGATTTTAAAAAATTTATGCAATCTAATACTTTATCTAAAGATTTCCCCTTCATTTTCCTAAAGGAATTTAATAATTATTTTTGTTTTAAAATGTGACTACCAAAAGACATATTTGTTAAACTAAAGGTTTTGTATTGAAAAAAAAATCGCTTTTTGAATAGATCTTAAATATTTCTGTAAAAGTTAAATAATTTAGGAGTAATATTTGGGTAAAATAATGTAATTTGATTTAAACGCATAAAATTGAAAGTGTGTGTAATCCATTTATTTAAAACTCCAAGAAAAATGTAGAAAGGTTAGAAAAATAAATGTTTTGAGGATGAAGTAATTAAGGGCAATTTCTTATTTGCTGAATGGGAAAAACCAACATATGATACAAATTACCTTTGTTTCGAATTCAAAAGTTTTGCAATTACAGTTGTTTTTGCCAGGACTTTCTCAATACCTTTGAAGAGACTAGCGGAATAATGACGAATAATCATCTTTAATTGAATGGGCGTTCTGAAAAAGGATGAAAAGGATGAAGGATGAAATTTAAAATATGGCGATTTAAAGCAAAGTAACCATTTGACTAATTTTTGCTCAATCTAAATAAAATATTATCTTACTTTATATAATAATGCAGTATTTTTTCGGTTTTTGAGTAGAAAAAGAATAATATTCAGAGAATATTATCTTCACTCACTGCCTTCAAACAAGCTTGATTGGAATGTTTGTGACGCCCTTTCTTCATTGTTTAATTCTACTGCCATTGTTCCATTTAAATAAACAATCAATAAATATAAGACTCCAACTAAAGACACGTAAGAACAAGATAAAATACTTTATTTATCACTGAAGGATAGATAAGTTCGCTCTCTCTCGAATCCTCCTTAACTCACCAATTCTAGATTAGGATCAACTAATAAAGTTTTAGCTTACCAATTCATTCGTTCTGATCCAATCACTTCTCTCAAACGGCCGATTCTTATCTTCACATCAAAAGATTCGCTTCAAACCTGAAGATTAACTGTGAAGCTTTAAACAGCCTGATTTATCATCTATCTCCCTTCATTTTCCTTTCAATTATACTTTATTCATATATATCACCATTTCTATTTCAACTCAGTACACTTCTTATCTTCATTTAATTTACCGAGTCACGTTTCTTTTGATTGGGAAGAAATTGTAATTTTATGCAATTCGCTACTTGATATAAAGTCCCCGAGGTTAGGGAATAGATTATCGCGAATAGGCTAACACACATATTATCCTTTTTCTATTCCCCCATTCAATTACAATTTTCTCAAATGCGAATAAGGCTTAGTTTTTCAGTCGCACCATATAAAAATTCTAATATGTGTTACATTATACAAATTATTTTAGTATATATATGTTAAATATGTTTAGAATGTTAGGTGTAAAATCCAATTTTATTTAGAATTATCTCAAAAACATTTGTACAAATAAAGTTCAAAATAAATTTGTTTAAATTTTTCTTAAATCAATATTTTTTCAAAATATTTCAATGGATAATATAGCAATGGCACAAATAAATGAAGACAAAACACACACATAGGAAGTAAATTGATATTTCAAGCTGAAGTATTAATTTGGTTTTTTTTTTTTAATAATGTTGAAATGAGAATAAAATTAAGATTATTTGGCAGAAATAAATGTTACACGCATTTTAAAACACATATTGACATTTCTCTTTTTAGTTTCTCTGAACAATATAAATCGCAGATAACATTTGCTGATGAAATAGTCCTCATATAATAATAGTAATTTCAACAGAATCTCGCGTGCATTTTCCTTTAACTTAAGGCTTCTTTACTACGATGTTTGATGCGAGAACCAAGCCTTGTGCAGGTAAATGAAATTCATTGAAAAGAAAATTAGAGAATTAGAAAGGAGATAGAAGAGTTGGAGAGATTCATAGGAGCACTATACTGAGGCGAGCAACTGTGAGGTGATATACTGAGAGTGAATACAGTATCCTCTCAGTAATCTGGTCGATATCGAACCAGAGAGCTGTCGCACTACCATAAGCTCCGGGTTACTGGAAAATCACTATAAATAAAGCATTTGAATAGCAAAGGCTATGCGTTACTATATTAAATTTAATGCACTGGACTCATATAAAGTGTCAGACAAGGAAGGAAATAGAATTACAAAAAGTGCACTGTTTTGTATTGATGGTCTATATTATTCAATTGTAGTGGAAAGCGTTAAATAGTTTTTATGACCGGTGTCAAATTACCGGTTTATTGACTGTTCTAGAAAGGCGAAGCGCTGGATTATAGAGGGAGTTCTATATTTGGTCTGGTTCCCCTCACTAGAAGTTTATCGGTGTCAGATCTGATCCTAGATAAATAGTACAATATTTGGTTAAGAAAGCGAATGAGTAAACATTGTACTTTATTTATATTATTTTGATAGTGGTTATTCAAGTTGAATAAATCGGCTAAAAGATATTTCACTTTGTCTCTTAATAATAACAAAGTCAATTCGTTTCATATAGCACATGATAATAACTCATGTAATGTCTTATCTCCCTCAAAATTTAGAAACATTCAATAAACATGTAATTTTTCTCATTCATTTATTAAATTAAAAATCTATCTAGCTTTACAATAAACAAAGACACTTAATATTGTTTTAAGATAGACAGATTAAACTTATGACTCCGAGAAACTTGTTTTAAATTGTGCATCCTTCTCTCTGTAATGCAATCAATTATATTACTTTGAACCCCTAAATAAAGGTTATTTAGCACAAGTAATACAAGGAGTACTTTTAATTTTTATTTTACCTGCCACATTTTGTAGAGTAATGAGGAGTAAAACGAGGCTTCGAGTAAACTCACTTTTTGGATTTTGACAAATAATCCTTTTTTGTGTTTATTTTAAAGGAGCCAGACTTTTCTTAATGAAATTATCACTGATCTTTTTTGATTTTTCTAAATACTTCTATTTAATTGCAATACAATTGTAACATTGTTCCATTGATGAAAGTTAACACATCGATCAATAACTCCCGAGTCTAACATTGAAAACAACATTTTTTTTTGCAAATTTTTTTTTTTTATTCATCAACATAACACCTGTTGTTAATCACCTTTTAGGGTGATACAATCGTTCCTGGTATACTTCGTCAGTTACGTATTGCTCTTTTAAAATGTGAGAAGTTTGCGGTGGTTAAGTTGCAACATCAGATTTTGCCTGCAACATCGAGTGATTTAGATGTAATTCTGAAGACTATTGATTAAAATATTCTTCACCGCTCAGAGTGATGTTTCCAAACTTTTGAGTCGTGCTCTACATCAATATAGGCGAGGAACTAGAAGGCGAGGGTCAAAGTTAGTCTGAAAGTAGGCAACAAAAATATCAGGCATCCCTGAAGTATAAGGGGTAGATCACATATCTATAAAATTGATTAGCTAAAATGTATGGTTTTCGAATCTGAGGAATTTCGGATAGAGAGTAAAAGTTAAGTTTATACCAACTTTATTGTGGTTTAGTTTAGTACAGAGAATTGATTCTTTTTCGAAAATTTGATTAATGCTACTCTGTAAACATCAATCAATAACTCGAGACTACCCAGAGATGGCGCTCGTAAAACGCAGTAACCAGGTCTTTCAGAGTACTAACCTTGCTGAAACGTGTCAAATTTTTCGATCGGACCAGAAACAGCCGAGTTATCGAGGTTAGTAAAGATCTTTTGTAGTTTGTTTAAAATGGAAAACCGAGTTTCGTGTTCGATAAAACTGTTTTAATGGGTAAAAACGCGTGCAAGCGAAATGGATTGAAAATGTTACGACTCTGACCTTGTCCATCAAAAGAACGATTTGTCGGTGGTTTGCCGAGTTTAAACAGAGTCAGCCGACACAAATGACGCTCGGTAGACCTGAGCCGTTACACCGGAAAATGTGATTGAAGTGACAAAATTATAATGAAAGATCTAAAGTGAAGCTCAGTAGGATTGCTGAGATTACACAGATATCATATGGAAGTACTTATCCTTCATGAAAATTGAGCATGAAAAAGGTTTTTCAAGTGGGTCCGCGATTGTTTCGATGGAACAAAAACAGCAACGAGTCGATAGATTCAGAAAGCTGTTTATCGCTTCTTTACTCGCAACAAAAGATTTCTTGCGAAAAAGAAAAATTTTTGGAGGGAAAAAGATTTGGAAAAGCGTT